>SJYO01018757.1:46167794-46572042 GCA_006410555.1 Capra ibex | reverse complement strand
TCCACCGGTTTCATGACCTCAAAGTCGAAATCGTAGTAAGGAAGGTTTCTTTAGGGTCCCGACTAGAGGAAGTCTTACCTGACCAACCTAGAGGAACGTCAGGTTCGCTGAGAGTTCTCAGAAGAGGTTGTGGTATCAAGTTTTCGTAGTTAAGAAGTCGTGAGTCGGAAGAAATGTCAGGTTGAAAGTGTAGGTATGTACTGGTGTCCTTTTTGGTATCGGAACTGATCTGCCTGGAATCACCCGTTTCATTACAGAGACGAAAACTTATACGACAGATCCAACCAGTATTGAAAAGAAGGTTCCTCATTGGCAGAAAATTAAAGTACCGACGTTAATGGTAGATGTCACTAAAACCTCGGGTTTTTTTATTTCAGACTGTGACAAAGGTGACAAAGGGGTAGAAAAAAGGTACTTCACGACCCTGACCTACGGTATTAGAAGCAAAAGACTTACAACTCGAAATTCGGTTGCAAAAGTGAGAGGAGAAAGTGAAAGTAGTTCTCCGAAAAATCAAGGAGAAGTGAAAGACGGTATTCCCACCACAGTAGACGTATAGACTCCAAGAACTATAAAGAGGGTCATTGGAACTAAGGTCGACCACGAAGAAGGTCGGGTCGCAAAGAGTACTACATGAGATGTGTCTTCAATTTATTCGTCCCACTGTTATATGTCAGAACTACCTGAGGAAAAGGATAAACCTTGGTCAGACCACAAGGTACAGGTCAAGATTGACAACGAAGGACTGGACGTATGTCTAAAGAGTTCTCCGTCCAGTTCACCAGACCATAAGGGTAGAGAAAGTCTTAAAAGGTGTCAACTAACACTAGGTGTGTCAGTTTCCGAAAGCATATCAGTTATTTCGTCTTTATCTACAAAAAGACCTTGAGAGAACGAAAAAGGTACTAGGTCTCCTACAACCGTTAAACTAGAGACCAAGGAGACGGAAAAACTTTTGGTCGAACTTGTAGACCTTCAAGTACCAAGTACATAACGACTTCGGACCGAACCTCTTAAAACTCGTAATGAAATGATCGCATACTCTACTGACGTTAACACACCATCAAACTCGTAAGAAACCGTAACAGAAAGAAACCTTAACCTTACTTTTGACTGGAAAAGGTCAGGACACCGGTGACGACTCAAAAGGTTTAAACGACCGTATAACTCACGTCGTGAAAGTGTCGTAGTAAAAAGTCCTAAACTTTGTCGAGTTGACCTTAAGGTAGTGGAGGTGATCGAAACAAGCATCACTACGAAAGATTCCGGGTGAACTGAAGTGTAAAGTCCTACAGACCGAGATCTAATCACTAGTGTAGTAGTACTAATAGACCCAGCACTTCTAGAAAAAACATGTCAAGAAGACACATAAGAACGGTGGAAGACGAAGAAGAAGACACATAAGAACAAGAAGACGAAGACAATCCAGGTATGGTAAAGACAGGAAATAGCTCGGGTAGAAACGTACTTTACAAGGGAACCATAGAGAGTAAAAGAACTTCTCTAGAGATCAAAAAGGGTAAGACAAAAAAAGGAGATAAAGAAACGTGACTAGCGACTCCTTCCGAAAGAATAGAGAAGAACGATAAGAAACCTTGAGACGTAAGTCTACGAATATAGAAAGGAAAAGAGGAAACAAAAAGTGGAGAAAAGAAAAGTGTCGATAAATATTCCGGAGGGGTCTGTCGGTAAAACGAAAAAACGTAAAGAAAGGGTACCCTTACCAGAACTAGGGACAGAGGACATGTTACAGTGTTTGGAGTAAGGTATCAAGTAGTCCGTGAGATAGATAGTCTAGATCAGGGAATTTAGATAAAGATCTTCCATCACATTATGTTTTACCTAAGTACGTTCAAGTCGATTCCTTAGAAAGTAACAGTCAGTTGAACGTCGACGATTCTCGTTGTCGAAAATTTCTCCTAATCTTGACCAGAATTTACTAAAGTTTGTATTGTGTTATGTAAAAAGATATTACTACGAGATGTTTATATTGTTATGGAAAAAGATGTTAATTACGTCATGTTTTGTTATTCTCAACCGATAATGGAAACTCTAACATAGAAAAGAAATCACTCTTTATTTTTGTGTGGTAAAATAACGAAGGTTGATGAGTTAATAAGTCTTTTTACAAGAGTTAAAGAATTCGAAGTCTCTTTTTTCAGAGTAAAGAAAAGGTAACGTCACTATACATAATATATACTTATCCTGATCCGTCGATTTCCAATGAGTCCCTTATCCATTTTGATAAAAGATTTAGGTCTTTACTTCGGGGAATTGTTACTCTCCTTGTGGTAAAAACAATAAAAAAAGATTATTTGTAAGAAACACACGGTTTAGAAGGTGTATAATGTTCGTACATAGTTGGAAAAGTGTAATTGTGTACTGTAATATTAAATTGTTGATTATAGTCCCCTGTTATTTAGAAAAGTTTTGTTCCTCTCTCAATTAAATCTTGTTCTCTTGTCTTTTGCTGTATACTCTTTTTTTATTCCATTCATAATTTTAATATCTCCTTTCCCTTTCTTCGTCTTTTTCTCTTTCTTGTCTATAATTCTTCGTTTGTGTCATTCTTTTCTGTATGTTATCATCTCCTTTATCGTATCTCCTTCTTTTTTCTTTTTGATTCTATATCCTCCTTTTGTATTTATATTACTCGTTGTCTTTTATGATTAAATACAGATTTTACTTTAGTTGAAGTTTAAATACTAAACTCTGAATAAAAGGGTTTCCTTTACTCAAAAATGAACTCTCAAAATTAAAGAATCCTGTAATTCTGCACAGACAGAATTAAAGTATAAATTTTAGACAAAAAGTGAATCTACACAGGAATTGTATCTTCTTTACTCTGTCTATGTTTCTATTCAAACAGAGTTATTTCTTTATGAGGGTATCAAAACTATAACTATAAGGAAGTACTGAATTATTTCACTTCAATATTCAGGTGATCTAAAGACACAAGGTCTGGTCAATTTGTAAGATCAGTTAAAGTGGTATAGAATTCCCCCTTTTTTTGTTATTTATTATCTCAATTTTTTTCTCTCTTGGTTTAGTTTATCTGGACCGATAACATAGGTTTTACCGTACGTTTATCACTACCATTTCTTTCTTGTAATTAATAAAATAAAACTTCATGTCTAGTTTTAGGACTTTTATCTCAAATTTTCAATTTGTTCTTAACTAGTGTTCTCGTTATCATTTTAAATTGGGACGGTTCATTTTTCATGTTATATTCACCCCATTCTATAGTGACACTTAATTCTAAACAACTAAAACGTTTAGTGAATGATGATCTAAAACGAATCGTTTCACGTCGAGTGCCTACTGTATTATGTTTGAGCGTTACTGCCTCGTCTACAGTCGGGCCATAGACAGACTCTTCTCGAGTTACGGACCCTCTTCGACTCACTAAAGTATGACTCGCATCGTTGCAAGTCGAAATCCTACACCATCACACCAAGATTCGTTTGGGACTCCTACTTTTTCCACTTTACTTGTCGACCTTGAACGTAAACGTTGTTGTTCTTTCTATTCATAAATTTCCTATATTCCTTATTCACATAAGGAAGGGTTTCCCGAAACACAACGGATCGTGTGACATGGGATATTATTTCCCAACAAACAACAACTAGTCAACGATTTGTCACAGGTTGTGAAACACTGGGGTACTTGACGTCGTGTGATCCGAAGGGACAGGAGGTGATAGAGGACCTCAAACCAGTTTGAGTACAGGTAACAGTCACTACGGTAGGTTGGTAGAGTAGGACAGTGGGAGAAGGGGAGGACGGGAGTTAAGAAGGGTCGTAGCCCCAGAAAAGGTTACTCAGTCAAGAAGTGTTGTCCACCGGTCTTGTGACCTCGAAGTCGTAGTCGTATTCAGAAAGGTTACTTATAAGTCCCAACTAAAGGAAATCCTAACTGACCAAACTAGAGGAACGATAGGTTCCCTGAGAGTCTTACAGAATATAAAACCTATTTTCGAGGAAAGAAGAAGTCATTTTAGTTTGATTCTTGACGTCTGTGAGATGAAGATATCAGAAGTTGAATAAAAACCGAACTTAATATACCGTATAAAATGTAGTACGTTAATTCGTTTTCAAATAAAGTTCTACTCCATCCCGTTACGAAATCTGAGTTAGTCTGACCGAAGTGACGAGGTACTTCCTTCCTGTCCTCTGAGTCAAAGGAGTAGACATTTTGAAGAGGTAGATATCACTTGTGATCTTTTGACTGAGACGACTTATGGTTTCCACTTTTACGGTGTCCCCAAGTCAGCAGTTTCCTTTCTACCCGCATCCTGTAAATTAGTTCCAAGTGCAATAAAAGGATTACAGTCAAAATACTTACATTATTTGATGACGTAAAAATTTTTAAAAACGATTAATTTACCGACACGATGATGTCTTGTTGTATGTACTTCACAATGGACTTTGTCTTTACGACTATTTTCCGTTGTTAACCAAGAGAAAAGTTGTAGGTTACAGACTTATTTAGATTCATATTCTTTTTCTTTGACTAAGTCTCTGTTACAAGGTTCTTATAAAAATGTATTTATGTTGAGATTATGAGTATCTAAAATTGAGTTTTGAATTCATCGGAAATTAAATTAATTTTTAATTTTCAAATTAAAAATTAAGATTTTCACGATGTAAGAGTACATTCTAAATTTTGCAACTTTCTGTTTTTTTTTTATTTTACTTTTAAGTGGTTATTACGATGGTGGATTTGTACTAATGGTCATTGTAAAGTCAGTGAAAGGAAGATCTAAAGGAAGATGTATATTAATATATCTACGTGTAAGTGTAATTCTGACTTTAATACATTATGTATAAAAATATTTATTTACAAGATAATAACTTGTATTAGTCAATATATTAATAAAATGTCTTGAAATTATAAAAATAGTCAGTGTACATGGTCTTATAATTTTATAAGTAGAGGTAAACCTAAAAAAGGTAACAACTTTGTTTGTAACAGTATGGATGTAAAAACTCGTGAACAGGATAATGAAGGTGACCTATTTAGGGATCTTCACCTTAAAACCCCTTTTCCTCCACGTGTTAAAATTTCAAAAAACTACTCGTGTTACTTAATTAAAGAAGAGTATCTGACTTTGTGACATAAAGGAGTGGTCGTCATGTAATACCTAGGTAAATACTATAATTTAGAAAGGTGGTTTCTAACTCCATTGAGACACAAATAATGACAGAGTAAAATACAGAGAATCATCTCAGACTCAAAAGAAATGTACCCAGAACTTTGAGTGTAAACACTGATATTTGGTGTAATGGAAGAGGATTCAGAATAAAATTGTGGTCACCTGAAGTGACAAAATTATTGTGGTCAGACTCAAGTCGAAGAAACGTTCCACGAAACGGACGACTCGTCACCCTCTCTTTTCAAAGAAGAGGAGTCCCTCAGAGGTTCTTATTCGTTTTGGGGACCTCTTGGTATTCTCGGACACCTTCAGTCTAAAGGTCGACCCATTGGGTCCTTTACTGAAAGACAACTGACTTTTAGTGATTCATTGTTGAAGTCTCCGGGTCTCTGGGATTCCACAGGAGACCGTCCTTACGACATTCGACAAGAAAAGTTCGACCCTCGGAAAGAGTCGAAAAGACAAGAGACGACGGTTCACGATGATTCAATAATTGAGTCTGAACATACCCCTGAGCACACACACACACACACACACACACACACACACACTTTCCTTCAATATTTGAGTCTGAACATACCCCTGAGCACACACACACACACACACACACACACTTTCCTTCAATATTTGAGTCTGAACATACCCCTGAGTACACATATACACACACACACACACACACACACACACACTTTCCTTCTCAAGGAAGGGTCCTCTCGTTTTCTTTTTAGTTTACTGTCTCAAAAAATTTCTAGAAACTTACAAAATATGAAAATTTTACCATTTAGGTATGAAGGGAACGGGTTTACGATTAAAAGACTTTTGTTACACTAGCACTTGATTCTGTTTAATGATAAAAATTTTTAAAAGAGATGTCGAGTTTTATAACACGTCCATAAAACGGATGGTACGGAATATTACATTGATGTCTCCATTGCCTTTGGACATGGAGATGAGAGAAGTATGAAAAACAAAAAGTGTAATTAGTTTATAAATTCTATAAACACTCAGGATTCATCTGTATTCCGTAACACTATTCTGAAGGTGTATACGGTACACACCGTCCGATTTTTTACCGACGGGTTACTATGGTTGTAGGATTAAGGGATTTGGATACGTATACAACGAGTACACCGTTTTTTTTTTTTTTTTTCTTCCTTAAGGGACCACCAGGGTGTCAATCCTGAGGTACGAAAGTAACGACTCTTGGGTCCAAGTTAGATACTAGACTAGCCCTTTGATTCTAGGAAGGTCAATATACTACGTCAATTTTTTTTTTTTTTTGTGGACGTCTACACTAATTTAATTCCCGGGACTCTACCCTCCGTTTTAAGATGACTTAATAAGTGTACCCAAGTTAGATTAGTGTTACCAGGAAATTCTCTTTCTATCCTCCCAGTCTCAGTCTCTTCTACACTCCTATCTTCGTATGACTGTCTTTCCTTCTACTCTCAGACCCCAGGACTTCTGTCTTGTACTTCTTACGTCCTCCGGAGCCCTTCGACTCTGTCCGTTGTTGTCTAAGTGGGGGTCTTGGACACCTCCATCGAGTCGGGACGGTTGTGAACCTAAATCCTGGAGACGGGAGGTATTGGTATTCTGTTATTTAGTCATAACAAAGTCCGGTGACTTAAAACACCCTAAACAATGTGGTAGTTCTCCTTTAATTATGTCAGACACTATACCCGAATTAATATTCGGGGTGACCCAGAAGGGACCACCGAGTGACCATTTCTTAGACGGACGGTTGTGTCCTCTGGGCACAAGTTAGGGACCTAGTCCTTCTGGGGGACCTCTTCCTTTATCGTTGGGTAAGGTCATAAGAACGGACCTTTTAGGGTGTCCGTCTCTTCAGACCGCCCGATGTCAGGTACCGTAGCGTTCCTCAGCCTGTACTGACTCGGTGACTGTGTATTCGGGGGCACGTGTGGGTTTTAAGGAGTCAACTTTAGGATTGGGGATCATTGGAGTCTTACACTGATTCTTTACCCCAAAAATTTCTCCACTAGTCCAATTTTACTTCAGTAATCCCATCCGACAGTAGGTTATACTCTCCACAGGAATGTTCTCCTCCTCTGATCCTGTGTCTGTGTGTGCCGTTCCTTCTGGTACACCCTTCTCTGACTCTTCTCTCAATGGATACTCGTCCCTCTCTCCGGAGTCTTCTTTGGTGGGACCGTTGTGGACTTAGAGTCTACAGTTCTGAGGTTGTAACGCTCTGCCATTTAGAGAGTGTCTAACTATAAGACAGTGATCAGACATCATCGTTTACTTATGCCATACAGTACATTAAAGACAGTGGTACCAAATGTCTACTCTTATCAATCAGAGTCTCTCCTACTCATTAAATGGTCCCCCGTGGGTCTCAATAATCCTCCGAGAATTTAATTCGGAATCAACCGGACGGAGGTGCGACAATAAGAACGAGTGGATGGTTGACAAGTAGGTGAATCAGTAAGTAAGTTGTTTGTCAATGACTTACGGTAGAGGTACGACCCGTGAACCCTATGTGACCACTTGTTTCGTTTCTGGACACGGGTACGCCACGAGTGTAAGGTCTCCACCGGAACCAATATCCTTCTCCTCTGCCGGTATTTGTTCGTTATCGTGTTTGTTCATTTCACATATTATTCGAATATCCTATACTTACCTCGACGGGTTCTTGGGTCACACACCCTCCGTGGGATGTACCGGGCCACCCATCGGGTGCTTCCTTTCGGGGGCCAGGACACGTCTACCGAGGTCACGGTATGAGTGACACGATAGAAACGACTATAGTGGCGAGGGACGTTTGTGGGGGTCTACGGTTGAAACCTGTCCTCGAGGAGTGACATCAGAAACCTTGGACCTCCACTGACCGGTAGTCACCGTAACCACTCACTCGACGGTTCGAGGAAGGTACATACCTCGTGTAGAAGAAAAGACTTTTAAAGTAGGTCTCGAACTGAGGTTGTGAATTTTCGTCGGGACTTTGTCTTTACCCCGTAGTCCGTCGTACTCTAGACACAACAATTTAGAGAAAGTTTTTCCTTTCTTTTACGTAACTTATTTGTAAAAGTAATTTTACAATCTCTTCCCTAGACACGGTAAATAACGAGTATTGGTAAAGAGAGGTCATCGTACACTACTGATTTTGTGTCGTTATCTTGTAATAGGTTCTTGATTTTAAATACTTTCTACCACGAAAAAAAGTATTATCAATTTGTAAAAAGTCCACTTGTCTCTAGAGGGACAAAATGACTGAGGATATTCGATGGAAAAGAAGACACGCTTCTACTCTTCTAAAGGTTCAAGTACGTTACGGACTTGTAATTCTGAAGAAACTAACGACCAAAAGTCTTGTAGACATAAAAATTAGTTCACTTTCTTTTTTTACAGTCAGAGACATTTAATAAAGGAAATATATACGTTCTCATAAAATTTAACGAAATATGGAACTGACACATCTATTCGTTTGAAGTTCAATTATCTGGGAGATTTACAGTGTGCTATATCGATATCTCTTGTTTGTTACAAGACAAACTTACAATCCATCATCCTTTCACCTAGATTCTCCCTCCTTTGTTCTAACCTAGATTGTCCATCCTTTGCACTTATCTATCTCATTCTCACTCCGTCCAGTTCTACCACTTCCTCTTCTTTTAGGTCTTTTTCGTATGTTCACTCTAACCTGACCCATATTTTATATCTTTACAGTATACACCGGTCTTATACCAAAACCCCTTCTGACTTCTTCGTCATCACCATTCTAATGACTCCGTAGACTTACGGTTCACCTTTTTACACTTGTGATAAGATGCCTACCCTTCTGAACTTACCAAACCAAAACTAGTCTCCACACTGTTCTCACGTCGTATAGTCTAAGAAGGAAGTGGGTTTACGTTTTTTCGTGTAGAAATAATAGTGGAGTTAAACAACAACGAAAGACTCCTTACGTACGTAAGGTCCTACACATCGGTTTTTTTCTTTTTGGGTAGATTGTACCGTAACCAAGGATTACTCCCATCGAGATAACCGATCACCCATAAAATCTTTGGACTCCCTCCTCCGACAATAAACAGTGTTACCCCGTTGACGATGACAAAGGAGTCACTCCTGGACCGTGAACCCCCGGACGTTACATATCTTGGAAGGGGGTGTCCCTCCTTTTTCTACTCTTTGGACATTTATTAATAGACTCAGATTGTAGATTGAAGTAAAATTTGTATCTTTCCCATAAAAATGTACAAAAGTTTTACGAGTCAAAAGGTCTTTACGTTAGGTACATTATAAAACTAAAACAAGTCCTACGAGATGTAAACGGTAAAATCTTGTAGTACCGTAGGTTTAATTGTTACGACTATCATGGACTCAGTGGTTATATTATACGAACATAGTCAGACGTAAACGTCGACAGTATAAGGATACATAGGACATATAGAATGTATGTCATATACTCGTAGACTAACTAAGAGATATGGAGACCGCGGATTCGAGAACGACGTTGACAACAGCAAATCAGTGAGTCAGCACAGACTGAGACGTTGGGGTACCTGATATCGGGTGGCCTAAAGAGACACATTAAGAGGTACGTTCCTTAGACCTCGCCCAACGGTACAGGGAGAGGTCCCCTAGAAGGGTTGGGTCCCTGACTTGGGTGTAGAGGACGTAACCGTCCGTCCAAGAAATAGTGACTCGGTGGACCCTTCGGGTGGATTCGAGAATGTATAATTGTTTATCTAAGAAAATAATATTTCACTAAAGTAAATTAAATAGGAAGTTAAATATAAATCTTGAAGTAAAAAAATTATTACACATATCCTTCTCATATAATTATGTTTAAAATAAAGTCCGCGATTTCCCCCTTATAAAAGACAATATTTTTTCTCCCTGTAACCTAGATGTTGTACAACTTAAATATGACGACTTAAACATCTTTTCGGTTTAGTTCACCTTTCCGTTTCTTTTGCCTTGGAAAACCCCGTTTCGTTTTCGTGAATTGTCACCGGTGTAGAGTTGTTTGTCAAGTGTCTAAGTCAATTTCACCCTACTCGCCCTCCCGTGGATCCTAGAGTGTTACCATTGTCGATCCGACCTCTCTGCTAGTGTCCTCTCCCAACCGTCGCCGGACAGAGGAGTGACGAGACAATGACGGATGTTCCCACACTACTTATCTCAGATACAAGTTCGAGAAAGTAGGGTGAAGATGTTTACTATAAAGTCAATGACATGTCTTGTTCCTCGATATAAGTTATAGAACATTATTGGATATTACATTTTATTAGATTTTTTATATATATGTATGTATATTGGTTTAGTGAAACGACATGTCTACTTTGATTGTGTTATAACATTTAGTTGATATGCAGTTATTTTATATATAATTTTTTCCATAGTAAAGTTCTGGTTTACGTTAGAGTTGTTATTACACCGTCTAGTATAACTTTTACTTGTACCTTACTTATTTGGAATGATTATCAAAGTATTATTCTTCTTTAATGCTCAGGTTCAACACTCCTCCCTTCGAACGAGAAGAGGTGACTCGACTTTTGAGCCTTCACGAGGACTCTTTCCAGCCCCCCACAACCGTACACGTAGAGAAGACAGGGGTACCTTTTGAGGTGAAAGGGTCGTCGGTTAAAATTTAACAAGTGAGGAGGAAACAGAGGATTTAAGTACCCTTTTCAAAATTTTCTTCGAATTTTTACCTCTTTCTTCCCTTCTAATTCTCCTCCCCTTTTCATCCTCTTTCTCTTTCCCTCTTCCTTCCCAAAATGTATCTCAACTCGGAGTAAATGTCAAGTTCCCTGAGACAAAGGAATTTGAAGCACAGAGCTTGGTAAAGACTTCTCGGGTCCACACATAGCTGCGTGAGATGTGAGCACAATGGAGTCTTCCTTATCATGTCTCCCGTCAAACGACCTTTCACTTACAACTCTATTACGAAACGAGGAGGACTCCTAGCCCCCCGCCTCCCCCCACCCCTCTTCAACGTGTCAAACTCAAATGAAAAAATTTTTCGCAAAGGTTGTAATTCTGCAATCAAACGGAGACCCCGTCTCTGGAGACCCTATCCACGTTACATGTCCATCAAGACTAGATTCCCCTTTCTTTTTCCTTTCTTAGACACAGACACATTCCAGTCTCTTGTGTGTCCCTTTTCTTTCCCTTTTTATAAGATCCCCTTCCTCAAATCTTGGAGTCTCTCTGTCTTCGATTTTACCTAAATCCAGATGTCGGTTCCTGACCTCTATTTGAAGACTCCCATAGAATCATAATTATGATCCACTTTAAGTCTTACTTCACCACATTTGGTAGGAATCCTTAACATAGACGAAAAACAGTTAAGTATGGGAATTGGTGACAATTACATGTGGTATTTCTAGTATGTGGTACTGGTTTACCCGAAATAGGGTCCCTACGTTCCTAAGAAGTTATAGACGTTTAGTTAGTTACATTATGTAGTGTAATTGTTTGACTTTTTATTTTCGGTATACTAATAGAGTTATCTACCTCTCTTCCGGAAACTGTTTTAAGTTGTAGATAAATACTATTTTTGAGAGGTCTTTCGTCCTTGTCTTCCTTGTATGGAGTTGTATTATTTTCGATATATACTGTTTGAGTGTCGTTTGTAATAGGAGTTACCACTTTTTAACTTTCATAAAGGGGATTTCAGTCCTTGTTCTGTTCCCACAAGTGAGAGTGGTGATGATAAGTTGTATCGAAACCTCCAAAATCGGTGTCGTTAGTCTCTTCTTTTTCTTTGTTTTCTTTAGGTCTGACGTTTTCTTCTTCATTTTGAGAGTGACACGAAGAAGGTTGGGTCGCAAAGAGTACTACATGAGACGTGTATTCAATGTATTCGTCCCACTGTTATATGTCGTAACTGTATGAGGAAAAGGATAAACCTTGGTCAGACAACAAGGTACATGTCAAGATTGACAACGAAGGACTTGACGTATATCCAAAGAGTTCTCCGTCCAGTCCACCAGACCATAAGGGTGGAGAAAGTCTTAAAAGGTGAGTAGTAGTCTCTTTACCTTTAGTTTTGGTGTTACTCCATGGTAAAGTGTGGTCAGTCTTACCGACGATAGGTTTTCAGATGTTCGTTATTTAGGACCTCTCCCACACCTCTTTTCCCTTGGGAGAATGTGACAACCACCCTTACGTTTGATCATGTCGGTGATACCTCTTGTCACACCTCTAAGGAATTTTTTGACGTTTATCTTGACGAAATACTGGGTCGTTAGGGTGACGACCCGTATGTGTGGTTCTTTTGGTCTTAACTTTCTCTGTGCACATGGGGTTACAAGTAGCGTCTTGACAAATATTATCGGTCCTGTACCTTCGTTGGATCTACAGGTAGTCGTCTGCTTACCTATTCTTTCGACACCATGTATATGTGTTGTCTCATAATGAGTCGGTAATTTTTCTTATGTAAACTTAGTCAAGATTACTCCACCCACTTTGACTTCGGATAATATGTCTCACTTCATTCGGTCTTTCTTTTTGTGGTTATGTCATGTGGTTACGTATATATACCTTAAATCTTTCTACCATTACTATTGGGACATACACTCTGTCGTTTTCTCTGTGTCTACATATCTTGTCAGAAAACCTGAGATACCCTCTCCCTCTCCCACCTTACTAAACCCTCTTACCGTAACTTTGTACATAGTATAGTATATACTTTACTTAGCGGTCAGGTCCAAGCTATGTACTATGTCATACGAACCCCGACCACGTGACCCCACTGGGTCTCCCTACCATGTCCCTCCGTCCACCCTCTTCCCAAGTCCTACCCCTTGTGGACATGTGGGTACCACCTAAGTACAACTACCTACCGTTTTGGTTATGTTATAACATTTCATTAATCGAAGGTTAATTTTATTTGTTTGTATAAAATTTTTCTGTTTCAAATTTGTACTATACAACACGGATCAACGAGTCAACTAAGGGTGAAAAACTCTGGGGTACCTGATATTCGGACGGTCCGAAGAGACAGGTACCTATAAGAGGTCCACTCTTATGACCTCACCCAACGGTTCGGGAGGAGGTCCCCTAGAAGGTGTGGGTCCTTAGTTTGGTTCCAGAGGACGTAATGTCCGTCTAAGAAGTGGTAGACTCGGTGTCCCTTCGAGTTTTTGTACTATACCTCCCGATTAAATTACATTTCACACAGACACCTGTTATGTTGGTTTTTGACACCCATGTATAGTATTGTTCACGAAAGACCCCCCTCTTCCCCTCGTTGTTACTGTGTATATGCGTAAGTATGTATATATGTATGTATCTATGTATATATGTATGTATCTATGTATATATGTATGTATCTATGTATATATGTATGTATCTATGTATATATGTATTCATTTGAAGACAGTCATCGACATTTTTTTTGTTAACCAAATTAAAGATTTTGTAGGTAAGTCTCTTATAATCGTAGAATCTACAATTTAAATTTAGGTAATAATTATTGAAATTTTATGTTAATAAAATTCAAATAATTATATTTAAATAAAAATAATAAGACTATTTAAACTTGTCATTCCTAATATTTGTATTTAATCCTAAAATCTAATGGATTTACATCCATTAAACCCTAAAGAATTGGATGTAAACTCATAGGTAAAAGAGAGACTCCAATTTGTGAACTTCGGGACGAAACTGACTCAAATGTTTAGTTATCTAAAACTCTTCCCTCTTTTGTTCACATTCCATTGGTTTGTATTACTTATAGAAAAAATTTTTCGATTCTACTTTTAGATACCATAATTATTTATGGTATCTAAATAATTTTAGATACATATAATTTTACGTAGATAAACAAACTGTAACTATTTCATCACGAAACCATTTTCTGACATCAATTAAGACATGTTTAGTTAATTAGATGACTACTTTTATTTTGTTCTGATATCGTGGTATGAACGTTTCGTTTATCATTCCTGTGTCTCCATATCTTAGTTTGTAATTGTGACGAAAGCATAAATGAGGTGAGTTCCCTCATATGAGTCTTCCGTATTTTCGTCTATTCACTCCGTCACGAAACCAACCTTAGTTCATACCCTTTGTCTCCACACTAGGTGACCTGTTCGTCTTTTTTCGCTTTCCGTCGACTGTCGTCCGTACCTTCACCCCCTTCCTCCTTGGATGATATCTTGTACTATCTGGGTGTCCCACCATGGGACACCTTTATTTCTCTGTCCTTGTGTCTCGTTCATGTCAGTCGGGAGACGAAGGCCTCTACGTCTCGGTACCTATGATCCGTCCCCCCTCGACTGCCATTCCCTGTACACGTAGGTGCCCCCCAGGGTCTTGGGTAAGGGGCGTCCACGTATCCTTGCTGACCTTGCTGATATAAAGTGGAACACAGACACGCTCTTTATTGCTTTCGTTGAAAGACGACACGGCCTAACTAGACAACACTATAAACCTAAAAAGGTTCCAGAGAGATTTTGTAGAGTCTCACAGACAGTGCAGGTGTCCGTGTGTCTCCTCGAGAGACCGAGACGACATAAGACTTTCCTTTCCCTTCTCACTGCAGTCCTTACTTTACAACGTCGTTCGGTTCCTCGTCGTTTTCGGAAAGATTAAGTCTCTTAAAGAACCCGGGTTTGATTTCGACGATTTAAGTTTCGGGGGTCCAGACATCGTCCACAAAGTTACAAGTGTAGTTAAGAAAAAGAAAAAACCAAACTGTCAAGAAAATTTTTTTTATTTTTTTCTTGAATCCTTTGAAAACTAAGCATACTTTACGTTTATTGAAATCTAGAACGGTTAAAAGAAATACTTCGGAGGATGAAAAAGGAAACGACTAGTATTTTCTACTTTATTAGACGAGGAAAAGTCGTCGGAGAAGTTTCGGTTCCACGGAACCCTTTCTCTGCTTTCCTCCTTTGTTTCTTCGAACCTCTACCCGTTGACGAGAGAATTCTCTCCTTTTCTGTCGAAAGTTTGTGACCTCTTCCGTCTCCTTTTCTACTCCGGTATTTGTCCATACCTTGACTTTACGGTAGGACTTTTCACCGGTCTTCCCGTCTACAACCGTCTCGACGGCACTCCAGAGACCTCTCCTTCACTGTCTGGGTACTTAGTCCGACGGATGGTCGACGTATACGGTACTTCGTCCGTACACACTCTTCCTTTGTGCCCGAAGTCTGACTTGCTGTTTGTTTAAATGGGGAAGTTGCTTAACTTGTCCAGTTTATTGGGGACAGTTTAGACTTCAGCACTCTCAGGTCGTTGAACGATCCCTTGTCCCGACATTGTCGAATTCTCTGTGACTGGAAACGGGAGTTCTTTAGGTGGGAAACCGACTTCGCTACTCCCACAAAATTGTGACCTCATACTTTTAGTGTGAATGTCTCGCAGACCCCTGTGTGGTTTTACTACCTCTCTTTCTTCTCTCTAGTCACGTCCTTCCTTTCCTACTCGTTCTTTGTCAAGTACCCCCTTTTCTGTACGGTCGACACAGAATGTCTTGTCCCTCCTAATAGTCCTTCATTCCCTTCCCCAAAGTCTATCTTACTCTTCTCGACTTCGACCCTGCAGGGACCTCCAGGTGACCAATTCTGAAGGGGAAGGTCACGTCCCCAACCCCCAAGTTAGGAGCTAGTCCCTTGATTCTCAGGTGTACGTTTTTTCGGTTTTGAATTTTGTCTTCCTAATAGCGTTGTTTAAGTTATTTCTGAAATTTTTTACCAGGTGTAACTTTTTAAGAATTTTTTTTTTTTTTCTTATCGACCTAGACTAATTCACAAATATGATATGGTTATTGATAAGATTCATTTGTGACACTATCAGAGTAACTTAAGATCGTTGTGAGTATTCTCCATACAGTGTAATATCGGAGGAAAGTGTCTACTCCTCTTAGTCCGTATCTCTTCAGAGTCGAAGGGAACCCAGTGTCTTGGTCGAACGTGTCCTCTCCCACCTTAGTCCTAATTTTCACCGTTACGTCCCGTGTCACTCTACTGTACCGGTCAGGAAAACTTGGTTCTTCCCAAAGGTCTCCGGATTTCGGGAGTGACACATACGCCGGAAGTAGGAGAAATTACCCGTCGGTTCTTTCGTAAAACTCATTCTGGGGTCGTCTTCTTCTAAGTATAAAATCCTTCGCACTCGGTCGTCAACATACGTGTCGTCCGACGTTATCTTGTTCCCACCACCGACTCTCCAATACTTCAATGTTGTGGCTGTATCATACTAAACAAATTCTACCATCGTCACCCTTGTTCCTTCCCTGTGTCGTTTTTAAGGTTACAATCTTCACTAACCTCTTACCAATTAACCGATGATCCGCTTCTTTTTTTTTTTCTCACGTTAACGAAGAATAGGTGGAAAATCCCGACTACTGGAACGAAGGATGGAGTTACCCTTATTTACCTTCCTTAGGTTTACCTAAAGGACGTTCGGGGATGGGGATCTAGGTGTGTCGGGGGTCAGGGGCACGATAGATGTGACGTCCCAGTAGTGCGGTCGTTAAGAGGAGAGAGGAGGGTCAGTGGTCAAAAGGGGAGACGACTCAGTTGTAGGGTAAAACGAAAAAAAGGATAAAAATTTTTAGTAGTTTTTAAAATACAAGTAACGTCGTAATCAATGTCGTCGGTTCTATACCTTTGTTGAATTCCCAGGTAGTTGTTTACTTACCTATCTGTCTTATACAATAAATGGGTTACCTTATAATAAGTCTCGGTATTTTTTCTTGCTTTGGAACAGTAAACACCGTTGTACCTACTCGGGACTAGTCTGTCTCTTTCCGTTTGCCACTTACTAGAGTGCATGTAGACCTTAGAATTTTTTAGTTTGAGTTTGTTTGTCTCTTCTCTTACCACCAACGGTCTCCGTCTCAACACCCACCAGTCGTTTTTACCCACCTCCACTGGGTTTCCATGTTTACAGTTAATTTTCTGTTTATTCAAGACTTTGACATTTCATATCGTGTCTCTGATATAGATTTAAAGATTTTTTCTTGAAAAATTGGGAAAGAGAACTGGGAAGAAAGGGGAGTTCGGTGGTAGGATAGAGAGACGAGGTAAAATATTAATTTGAGGGGGTTTTCAAGATAAAAGTAACAAGGGGTAATAGAGAACTACGACGACGACGATTCAGTGAAGTCAACCCAGGCTAAGACACGCTAGGGTATCTACCGTCGGGTGGTCCGAGGGGGCAGGGACCCTAAGAGGTCCGTTCTTGCGACATCACCTAACGGTAAAGGAAGAGGTTAAGAGAGAATTTAGACGAATTTAGTCTAAAAAGAGGGTAATAAAGTGGGGTCCCTAGTAGTGATCTTATTTAGATCACAAGTTAAAAATCCGAAATAGAGTGTATTTAAAAGTTGTCGTAAACTGGGTCAACGATTGAGGAGGGAGGAACATTATGAAAAAGTGAACCGAATGTCCAGGAAATGGTTGGATGACTGGGGAGAAAGAATCGGGAGAAAAGATTAAGTAGGAACAGTTGGGTTTGAGAATTATAAACTTTTAGGATTCCGAGTTGGGAATCTGACGGAGAGAAAAGAAGAATTGATTGTAAACTCTGTCCGACCTGGGACCCTGGGAAATGACCTTATGAACGTAGACCTGTTTACAGAGGAGGTCGTTATCTTATGTTTCTTTGATATTCGCTGATTTTGGTTGACACACGTACGTGACGACGACGACGACGACGACGATTCAGTGAAGTCACACAGGCTGAGACACGCTGGGGTCTCTGTCGTCGGGTGGTCCGAGGGGGTAGGGACCCTAAGAGGTCCGTTCTTGTGACCTCACCCAACGGTAAAGGGAGAGGTTGCGTACTTTCACTTTTCACTTTCACTTCAGCGAGTCAGCACAGACTGAGAACCGCTGGGGTTCCTGACGTCGGATGGTCCGAGGAGGCAGGTACCCTAAAAGGTCCGTTCTCATGACCTCACCCCACGGCAACGGAAGAGGTCACACGTACGTGTCAACCTCGTTTAGTACTTTCCGGTTTTGGGTAGACGGTAGAGACCCCGGACCTCGTTTTCGTCCCATGACGTGTGTCGTGGTGGTCCCCGTACCCCTCTGGTTGGAGTCACTGAGGGGACGGTTGTGTGACTGGACGAGAGTGTGGGTTAAGTTCTTTGATCGGGGGACAGTCAACCTCTAACTCCTTCCCTTGGATAATGGAGAAGAGTAAGGAAACACGACATCCTATTCAGGGTTACTTCGGAAGGACTTAAGGAGTAGGACAGAGAATAGTTAAAGATAACTAATTTCGCAGGTTCTTGGGTCAAGTCATTGTGTAAGTGGGGGAACTACTAGAGTAGATCAGAGTACCCGGATTCATAGATGTACGACCACCGAGGGTTTAAAGATAGAGACCGGGGTAGAGAGAACTTCAGGTCCGAGTAAATAAGTGACCAGAGGAGGTGACCCGTAAATTATCTGTAGAGTGTGAATCGTATAAGGGTTGACTAAAGGATTCGAAAGGAGGGATTTGGATAAGGAAAGTATCAGAAAGGAGTAGAATAATTTCCCACCAAGATAAAAAGGTCAACGAGTCCGGTGTTTGACCGTAGTAGGAACTGAACAATAGAGTAGAGTTCGGGGTTCAGTTTAAGTGTTGTTTAGGACCTCCGAGGGGTAAGTCTTTTACAGACCTCACGGTGGTAGAGAAGGGTCTAGATGAGTGGTGAAGGTAAGGTGACACGAGATTCAGGACTGTAGAGAAAGACTTAGTGACACTGATGGGGGTTGGTCAGAGGGGTAAAGATGCGAACGGTAAGAGTTGTTTTCTTGGTCTCCTGGGGGAAATTTTATATTCAATAGAGTACAGTGTGGGGACAGGTTCTGAGGGGGTAGTGGATCTCGTTTGTGGTCACAGGAACCTCACTGGAGATTCCTGGTGGTTCTTCTCCAAGGGACACTGGAATGATAAGAGGGGAATGAGGGAGGGTGTGACTGTACAAAGGTGTGTTCCCAGAACCGTGGTCACCAAGTGAAACAGGATCTTGTAAGAAGGAAGTCTATAGGGGTCCAGACTAAGGAGTTCAGGAATTCGAATACTGAATTGATAATTGAGGAGTCATTTTCGGAGAACTACTTTCACTTTCTCCTCTCGCTTTTTCCACCGAATTTCGAGTTGTAAGTCTTTTGTTTTAGTACCGTAGGCCAGGGTAGTGAAGTACCCTTTATCTGCCCCTTTGTCATCTTTGTCACAGTCTGGAATAAAACCCCCCGAGGTTTTAGTGACGTCTACCACTGACGTCGGTACTTTAATTTTCTGCGAATGAGGAACCTTCTTTTCAATACTGGTTGGATCTATCGTATAAGTTTTCGTCTCTGTAATGAAACGGCTGATTCCAGGCAGATCAGTTCCGATACCAAAAAGGACACCAGTACATACCTACACTCTCAACCTGATACTCCTTCCGACTCGCGGTTTCTTAACTACGAAAACTTGACACCACAACCTCTTCTGAGAACTCTCAAGGAACCTGACGTTCCTCTAGGTTGGTCAGGTAAGACTTCCTCTAGTCGGGACCCTAAAGAAACCTTCCTTACTACGATTTCGACTTCGAGGTCATAAAACCGGTGGAGTGCACTTCTCAACTGAGTAACCTCTTCTGAGACTACGACCCTCCCTAACACCGGTCCTCCTCTTCCCCTGCTGGCTCCTATTCTACCGACCTACCGTAGTGCCTGAGCTACCTACACTCAGACTCACTTGAGGTCCTCTACCACTACCTGTCCCTCCGGACCACACGACGCTAAATACCCCAGAGTTTCTCAGTCTGGACTGACTCGCTGACTTGACTTGACTTGACTCCGGAAGAAACTAGAGAGAGAAATTTTAACAGTGTTGAAGAGAAAAGAAGAGTCGTGGGTAATCGAAGACTGGATGATACCCAAAATGACTAAATAACTAACAGAGACTGGTGATTTTACGTTCAAGACACTCTCGTCTCTAAAAACGGGTAAACAGGTGACTTAAGTGGGGACCGGATATTGTACCCGGACATGGATAATGTACCATACACGACTTATTTATCAGCAATGTACTTACTTACTGTTGTTAAAAGTTTCGATTTACGAACCATGTTTAAATAATTATTAGTGAAGATATACGGAATTAGAGTTAAATAACAGTGTCATGGGAAATTGGAGACGTGGTGGTCCCTTCGGGTAGAATGTTGATTATCTCTATTTATAGTGAGTATGAATTGTTTCCTCCTTTTCACTGAAACTCCCTGTCAGTGAACAGAATTGACCTCTTCCTTTTCCGTTGGGTTGAGGTCATAAGAACGAACCCTTTAGGGTACCTGTCTCCTCGGACCATCCGATGTCAGGTACCCCAGTGTTTCTCAGTTTGTACTGAATCGTTAATTTTTTTGTTGTTGTTGTGAACAAAATTCGGGAATGTTCTGTATTCTCTCTCTTGGTCCCAAAATCACACTGCGGAAAGGGTTTATCAAAGGGTTTCCCACAGTCTAAACCCCTTGTCCGTTACTAGATTAAATTGTGGACGATCACACCCGTGTCTCTGTGAAACTCTTATTATGTCTAATTCGGACCCCAGGAACATTCGGGTCACTCCAGAACCACTTTAATTATTGTACCCCAGTGTAAGTTACCGACACCTCTGTGTAGAAAGTAATGTGGAACTACAGATCTTTGGGACCTCCGAGACCAGTGTTGTCCTTGTCCCGGTGCAACTCTCCACGTAGACACGGGGGTCGTTCAAGTGAGTACTGAGTAGAGTACTGTGTGAAGGGACAGTGGATATATTCTCCTAGTTTATTACTCCGTGTCCAGTGTGAGAAGAGGACGGTTGAAGTGAGAGGACACAGAGTCGTACAGAGGTGGTGGGGGCAGAGGAGATTCGTACACGTCAGGATGCACTCAGGACTGTTCCGTACGGGAGTGGGGAGGGTGGGGTTGGGAATACGTGTTGTAGGACTTCTAGTATCCAAAGAAGGGGTAAAGAGGTGAAAAGGACGGTCTTAAGTTCTCGAACCGAAAGTAAAAAAGAAGGTATCTCTCACTCTACTCCCTTTCTGTAAGTCGTTTCGTTTCCTTTTCCTCCTTTGACCTTCGGGAGTGTATAATTATAAAAGTCTGTCATTGAAAGAGTCCTCCGGAAGTAAACGTTATAGACAATTTTGACCCTACCATTCTAAATGGAGGTTCTCAATGATCTGATACAAAATTGGACAAACACTGTACAGGTCGTGTCATAACCAGTACCTCCTTCGTAAATTATTTACCTCGAGTGTAATACTGACAACCAGTATATAAAATTTTTACAGGTGACTCGTGCATGGTCATGATCCACGGTACGGTCCGTGGTTTGTCCATGTTCACTTGTTTTATCTGTGTGAGGGAGAGAGGGTCTCGAATGTAAGATCTTATTTTCAGTCTTTCCGTAAGGTCACTAATCTCTAATATTCTCCCTTTTCTTCTCTGCAAACGGTAGAAATTTTATACCCGAGACTTATTTTAGTAGGACGATAAAAAATCGTTTATGTACGAATAATTATTAAACAGAGACAACAAAAGGATTCAATATAAAATGAAATGAAAAAGGGGAAGAAAGTTTGGGATCATATGGGAAAAAAAGAATAACAGATTAATCCGAAGACAACCACAAAACCACCAACAGATGTTCTCTATTTACTACGTTTCGTTATTCCTTTATAGTAATCGAACGTCCCGAATAAGACGGTAGAGACAGAGTTCCCAGGGAGAGACTCTTGAAGATAACTATTAA
Source organism: Capra ibex (assembly GCA_006410555.1). NCBI lineage: Eukaryota > Metazoa > Chordata > Mammalia > Artiodactyla > Bovidae > Capra > Capra ibex. The sequence goes on along the minus strand of SJYO01018757.1, from coordinate 46,550,177 downwards.
GTCTTCGACAAAATTTCCGTGATTATCGGAGTTGTCAAACTTTATCCATTTTTATTCTTCCTCCTCCTCCTCTCTTTTCTGATCTAAATGATGTAGAGAGCACATGGTCACATCTGTAATTTTGACTTTACGGTCACTGAGGTCTCTCTACCCGAGTTGTTCCTTCCTAGGGTCACTCACTATGTTTTAAACCCGGTGAAAGAGTGGAAACCACTGTAGTTAAGTTTATGGGTCTCCGTGATTAACAGTCCTTTGTAAATTGTCCTCCGAAAAACACACAACAAAACTTAGATAGTCCTTAAAAAACAAAAAATAATTAAGGACTTATGAGTCCTTAATTCTCCTCTCCGTTCGGAGAGGGTCCCCGACTTCTTAGATCTGAAAAAAAAAATGATCAAAAAGATATGTCACTATTCATAGGAGAAGAAGGAAACTTGGAATGCCATTTTCACTAACAAATGTTTAGAGAGAGAAATTATACCTAACGGATACAAAAATTCAGACCTTAAAATTAGAAATAGAAAAAATTCTTATTGTTGAAACATTCTGTCATATATATATGTGTGGTGCAATTAATTTTGTGGAAACGAGGTAGTCTCGAAACCAGGGACACAGAAAGAAAGAGAAAGAGAGAGAGAGAGAGAGAGGGGGGGAGAGAGAGAAAAAGTCCGACTAGGGGACCTCGTGTCTCCGAGAGACTCAAGTGAAAGGACGGACCCGAAGATTCTGGGAGAACTCTTCCGTGGGATGTGGAAGTGGGGTAGCTCTCCCGTGGACTCCGGAAGCACTTGTCTTGTTCGGGGCACGTCCCCGAAATAACCGAAAGGTGTATTTGGTTCCTTATAATCGGAGAAAGAGAGAGGAAATGAAAGAATAGTCAGCTGAGGTCTGGTGGTCCGAGACCAGGTAATGTTCTGGAGTTGTGATTATTTTGTGTAGTCGGTTTCCCAAGTTTTAAGGTTGTGTGGACTACCGACTTAATAGGACAATCTCTTGAATCTATGGTTATTCCAGTTTTGACTTCTTTCTCTAGGGTCTGTCTTTCGTTTTTGTCGATGTTATTTTCCGTATAGGTATCTCAATAGTGGGGAAACTTCGAATTGTTCGTCCACCCAATGAGTAGGTATGTTTTTTAGTAGATATTTCATTCCATAAGAGTGAGGAGGTTTGGGATGTCTCTGACATGGTTTAATGTATACGTAATAATTTATCGATCTCCCTTTTATCTTACGACAATTTATTACTCTTATGGTTTACAAGGATCCGTAGCCTCGCAATGTCATAGACAAGACTTCTTAATTTACATAGTTCGTAATGGTGGTTTACGATAATACGGTTTTCTTTTAAATACTACAAGATTTCGTCGCTAGACCCCACCTTTGGTAGTCCTCATGTGAACCAGAAAAAAATTTTGAAAATTCGTAACGTTTGTACAGTACCACTACATGTATTCCTGGTAGTACGAATATTTGTGTAATTACTAGACTTAAATCATGTGATTTTTTTTTAAGTCGTAGAATTTTAAAACGGATTATTCGGGTTTTCGCGTCGGGTTTAATACGAGAATCTGTGTCTCCAGGATCTCAAAATATTCCTCCATAGTCCACCTACGGTTCTAAAATTACTATTACCAAGTCACATTTTGGACGTCATCAATACGTCCGAGTAGAATTTTAACACGTTGATAGTATTGTTCATTGTTATTTTATAGACAAGGGGGTACTGATGACTATGTATCGTTTAAAAAAGAACTGACGACATTCAATTCTCCTCTTAGATTGGACTTTTCCCTGTTTACTGTCTGTCTGGACTATCGAGTCACCTCGGGACACTCGTTAGTCTGTCTGGTCCCAAACTTGGTACTAAGGTCGTGAGTGAACGTTGTAAATTAATAGATTACACATTATATTCATATTATTGTAGATGGAGGATATTAACAACTTCTCAATCAGCGAGTCAATACAGACTGAGAAACGTTGGGGTACCTGATATACATCGGGCGGTCCGAGGAAACAAACACCTTAAGAGGTCCGTCCTTATGACCTCACCCATCCGTAAGGGAAGAAATCTCCTAGAAGGACTGGGTCCCTAACTTGAGTCTAAAGGGTGTGACGTCCGTATAAGAAATGGTAGACTCGGTGGTCTTCTATTATTTCATGACCGAGTTAGTTAATAATGAAGGTAATATTATAAAAAATCTAGAATAGATAAACTTATGAGGATGAGACAGGTACCCGAAGGATTCACTGAGTCGTCATTTCTGAGGTGGACGGTTACGCCCTTTAAGTCCAAGTTAGGGACCCAGCCTTTCTAGGGGACTTCTTCCTTTACCGTTGGGTGAGGTCATAAGAACGGACCTCTTAAGGTACCTGTCTCCTCGGACCGACCCGATTTCAGGTACCCCAGCGTTTTCTTAGTCTGTACTGAATTCTCTGATTTGTTGTTGAGACAAGTAACGAGTTTGATCGAGATGGAGGTGGTGGCAACTCTTGGTAGAGTTTCCTAGTGACTTCGGACTACTGGGGTAGAAAGAAAGACGGGATGGTGGGTGGGCGAACGGAAAGGTTTATATTGGATTGTTGTCTGACCGTTGTACTAAAGGACTGTGTAACGTCGGTGACAGTAATTCGTGGATGGTCAGTGTACCCAGATCTCAAAAGGATCCATACGAAAAGGATCGAGAATCAATAGTAAAACTATTGTTCGTAAAAGAAAAAAACAACAACAACCTCATATAACCTAAATGTTACAACACAATCAAAGACGACATGTCGTTTCACTTAGTCGGTACGTATATGTATATAGGTGAGAAAACTTCTAAGAAAAGAGTATATCAAGTAATGTTTCATGACGTCCAGGAATTATCAATAGATAAAATACATATTATCACACATATACAATCAGGGTTAGAGGGTTAAGGCCTCTTCCGTTACCGTGGGGTGAGGTCATGAGAACGGACCTTTTAGGGTACCCACCTCCTCGGACCACCCGATGTCAGGTACCCCAGCGATTCTCAGTCTGTACTAACTCGTTGAAGTGAAAGTGAAAAGTGAAAGTAAAAAGTGAAAGTACGTAACCTTTTCCTTTACTGTTGGGTGAGGTCACAAGACCGGATCTCTTAGGGTCCCTGCCCCTTCGGACCAACCGACGGCAGATACCCCAGCGTGTCTCAGCCTGTGCTGACTTCGTTGAATCGTCGTTAGAGGGTTAAGTGGGGAGGGGGAGGGGTGTAGTGTGNGAGGGGGTGGGCGCCATTGGTCTTCTAACTATTGTTCGTAAAAACTGTGTAAAAGAGTGTAAACAACGGTCAAGAAAAATCCTACCTCCCCTGTCATATTTAGTGTAAGACTCAATGCCTAGGGTTCAACCCCCTAGAGGTCCCCAAACTGTCTGTTCTACTTCTTTTCCTGTTGTGTGGGTCCTTCTTTCTACGAGAAACCTTGATCAGTGTGTACTGACTACTCCCCTTCGACAAGGAGGACAAGTGACTTATACTCCTTTATTAAATAGTAACCGTCATTTTGGACGTTCAAGTACCAGTGGTTGGGATGAGTTGACCCAGCAGATGTGACGAGACGTCGAGAGGATAGAAGGAAAGTGGATAAAAGGTCAGGTGGTGAAGTGTGGGGAGGACCTTAGAGTTGGAACCGACACGAGAGTTGAGGGACGAAGTAATTCTTTTAGAGATCACGGGTCATTTCTACGGAAGTTAAAGATGGTGATGGTAGATGTTTAAAAGGACGAAAACTTGGACAAGAGAGGAAGGAAAGAATAGATCGTAGTCCCCACAAGGTCGTAGGATTCAGGCATATAGGGTAAAAGACGGAACAAATAGGAGTTCAAGGAACGGACTAGTTTATAGAAAGAGAGGACCGAGAAGGTAAAGTATATCTTTATAAGAGGAAGAGAAGATGATTTTGTTGGTGTGTTTATTTTGTTTCGGGGAGACCCAAGGTGAAAGGGAATACCGACGAGGACGAAGAAAGAACAGTAAAGATTCGAAGTAGTTTCCGTTAAGAGTGACTGAGACACGTCCGTGTCGAATGGTGCTGGTGTGGGTGGTGAGTTTTGTGACGGAAATCGGAGTGTTGGTAAAGAATCTTTGATGATAACAATTTCAGTAAGTAAGTCGTTCACCTGTGACTCAAGGATGATACACAGTCCATGACTACTTCCGTACACCTAAGGTAGTTACCTGTTTGGTTAACAGGAACTGGAGTGTCTCGAATGGAAAATAGTCACCTCTGTCTGATCATTAGTTATTTATATGTAAAAAATTTTGACTCAATATCTTACACTATTCACCGATATTCGCGAAGTCCCCTTTTTTTTTCTTATGTAAATAATCCCATTCCCCTTAACCTTCCTTCCTTCGTCCTACGTCAAAGTTTGTCTTACCAGTCCCATTCGGAGTGACTTTTCTACTCTATGCGTGTTTCTAAAATTCCTTCACTCCCCAAATAGTCTCTCGGTGGCTCTACCCCCTTCTCGTGAAGTCCTTCCTCTTTGTCGATATCGTTCTGGGATTCCACTCCGACAGTATCGTCTTTCCGGTCCCTGTCACTGGAGGGTTTAGGTTACCTGTCTTAGGGAGTAGAATCAACTGGAGAGAGACTGACAACTGAGTATATAAGAGAGAGAGAGGAACCGGAATAAACATTGTGAGAGTCGAGGACATGGAGGGTGGAGAATTCGATATAGGGTTAAAGAAAGTCTATACCCGAGACGGAGACAAAAAAGGTAGTGTCAGTGATCCCGAGAAGTGTATCAGACAGAAATAGGAAACCCCGTGTCTCATATTAGTGTGATACGTGGGGAAAACTTCAATCTACACCGGTGTACTAAAATCGGTTATTTTAACACCTGTTACACAGTGGAAGTTCATAGTCGAACTTCTCGGTAGTAGACTGAATATATATTTGATACTTATATTTTAATATTTTATACTTTTTATATGTTTTGTAATAAAAAGGAGCAATTTTTTACCTCTGTTGTTGTTTGGATGGAGTAGTCCGTCAACATTCGATTATGAGTGTTTTGTAAATAGTCTCACGGACTTCAGGTCACTTAAAATAACCCCAACAATATTATTTTGTTAGGTGCATTTCGGGAGTCACGTTTCACGCACCATATACGCACACCAGAGTGAAGTTTCAGAATTGGTAAATGATATACGGAGATTAATATCGACGGCATCTCCTATTGTGATCACAAGACAGAGAACGGAGATTTTGTTAGTACCTTCGGACACAACTCTACCTGTAAGGTAGTTAGGTACTACCTCCGTGAGTGACTTGTGTTCGTACTCGTTCTTTGTCTGAAAAGGAACAGAATACCGTTACTCTAAGCCCCTAACAAGTATTGACGATACATGGGGTCGGGAAAGACTGACTGTGTCTAAGGTTTCACTACCGTAGGGGTCCAGGTATAAGGATTCTTGTGGAAGACCCACTGGAACAAGTTCGGAGACTAAAGTTGGTTATGGTACGTAACCACTACTTTTATGTTTGGACGACTCACGGAGTGACTACATAGTAGTCAAGTCAAGTCAAGTCAGTGAGTCATCACAGGCTGAGAAACACTAGGGTACCTGCCGTCGTGTGGTCTGGAGGGGCAGGTAGTGGTTGAGGGTCTCAAATGAGTTTGACTCCAGGTAACTCAGCTACTAAGGTAGGTTACTAGAGTAGGAGACAGTAGGAGAAGAGGAGGACGGGAGTTAGAAAGGGTCGTAGTCCCAGAAAAGTTTACTCAGTCAAGAAGTGTAGTCCACCGGTTTCATAACCTCAAAGTCGAAGTCGTAGTCAGGAAGGTTACTTATAAGTCCTGGCTAAAGGAAATCCTACCTGACCAACCTAGAGGAACGACAGGTTCCCAGAGAGTTCTCAGAAGAGGTTTTGGTGTCAAGTTTTCGTAGTTAAGAAACGACGAGTTGAAAGAAATGACAGGTTGAGAGTGTAGGTATGTACTTCACTTCACTTCAGTGAGTCAACACAGACTGGGAAACTCTGGGGTACCTGTCATCGGATGGTCCGAGGCGACAGGTACCCTAAAAAGGTTCGTTCTGATGACCTCATCCAACGGTAAAGGAAGAGGTATGTATTGATGACCTTTTTGGTATCGAAACTGATCTATCTGGAAACAGTTATTTCATTACAGACGAAAAATTATAAGACAGATCCGACCAGTATTGAAAAGAAGGTTCCTCGTTCGCAGAAAATTAAAGTACCGATGTCAGTGGTAGACGTCACTAAAACCTCGGGCGGGGGGTTCGGGGGTCTTTTATTTCAGAGTGTGACAAAAACGACAAAGGGGTAGATAAACGGTACTTCACAACCCTGGTTTACAGTACTAGAATCAAAAGACTTACAACTCGAAATTCGGTTGAAAAGGTGAGAGGAGAAAGTGAAAATAGTTGTCCGAGAAATCAAAAAGAAGTGAAAGACGGTATTCCCACCACAGTAGACGTATAGACTCCACTAACTATAAAGAGGGTCGTCAGAACTAAGGTCGAACACGAAGTTGGTCAGGTCGTATATTCAATTTATTCGTCCCACTGTTATATGTCGAAACTACATGAGGAGAGGACTAAACCTTGGTCAGACAACAAGGTACAGGTCAAGATTGATGACGAAAGAAACTCTGACCTTACTTTTACCTGGAAAAGGTCAAGACACCCGTGACGACTCAAAAGGTCTAAACGACCGTATAACTGACATCGTACAAGTGTCGTAATAGAAAATCCTAAACTTTATCGAGTTGACCTTAAGGTAGTGGAGGTGATCGAAACAAGTATCACTACGAAGGATTCCGGGTGAACTGAAGTGTAAGGTCCTACAGACCGAGATCCCCTCACTAATGTGGTAGTACTAATAGACCCAGTACTTCTAGAAAAAATATATGAAAAAGACACAAAAGAACGGTGCAGAAGAATTGTAGAAAACGAAGGCAATCTAGGTATGGTAAAGACAAGAATTAACATGGGTAGAAACGTACTTTACAAGGGAACCAGAGAGATTAAGAGAACTTCTCTAGAGATCAGAAAGGGTAAGATAACAAAGGGAGATAAAGAAACGTGACTAGTGACTGACTGACCTACTAAGATGAGTCAATAATAAGTCTGTGGAGTTTGAGTCATTATCGTTTCTCTACAGAAGGAGATTGGACGGGGGTCGAAGTCATGAAAAATTATCTCACTTCTATGGTGTTGGTGAATCGGTGGGTTCGGTCTTTAGTTTCGTTGAACTTGAGGAGGGAAGGAGCACGTAGGGGGAGTGGATTGTTCGTATGTTGACGGGTGGGAAGACAAGAGTGATAGATTCGAGCCTGGAGTAGTACGAGAGGACGGTGGTACACCAGAGGAAGGTTGGATAAGGGGTGTAACGACTTCACAGAAAGTTCTTGTGTTTATACTAGTAAAGTAAAAGGAAGAAATTTGGGAAGATTGATCGAGGGAAGTCGAAGGATCTATTTAGACTCAGAGAAATGGGATGGAAGATTCTGGGGAATAATAGGTTAAGGACGGCTGGAAAGGTGAGAGTTGAAAACGGAAAATGAAAATACTATTGGGGTGATTTAATGTATCTCAGAGAGTTTTTACTACGGTCGGTAATTGATAATAACAAATATCGTCGTCGTCCTCAGTGTTGTCATATCTGGAATGGTGAGATGTGATAGTAGAGACCGAATAAATAACCAGAGAAAGTTACCCGACATTTAGTACATTGTTTAGAAATCAGAGTAAGTAGAAACATAAGAGTCCTCAGTCAGTCAGTAAGTCAAGTCAGTGAGTCAGTACAGGTCGAGAAACACTGGGGTACCTGACGTCGTGTGGTCCGAAGGGACAGGTAGTGGTTGAGGACCTCGAACGAGTTTGGGTACAGGTAGTTCAACCACTACTGTAAGTTGGTAGAGGAGGAGACAGTAGTGGAAGAGGAGGACGGAAGTTAGAAAGGGTCAAAGAGTCCTGGATCATATCGTGAATTGTGTACCTTCTATGAGTTATTTATAAACGACTCGACTTACCGACGGACTGAGTTCTTTACTTACTTACTTACTTACGTCTTTATGTATGTATGTGTGTATGTATGGATTTTAGTTATCTATTTGTTTACTTCCTTAGGTTTGTATAGTTCCGAAGGGTCTAGTACGATCACCATTTTGTGGGTGGACAGTTACGTCCCCTATAGTTTCCCTTCTGAACGTAAAGAAAGGAGATGGGTTTTGTCTCTGTCCTTTTGGTGGTGACTCTCTCCATAATGAAGGTAAAAGTAGGGAAGGGTAGTAGAGTAAGAATTTTCGGTGTAACGGTTTTGTAAGGTTCTCCGGAGTGGTCGATTTTCGTTTCCTCAGTATTACAAAGTCTTAGAAGACAACATGAGAACAAATTTTTGGTTGTTCAATTGGAACCATTGTGGTCATCTTTTTATTAGGTATGACTAATACCTTTACCTTCAATAATACCCCTAGTTCTATCTTGGTTCTTTTATTGCTTTCTAGTCAAATTTCTCAAGGGTTCACTCTAATTTTTGTCTCTTTTTGAACACTTTGTCAGAAAAGAGTAGAAATTAAAAAGGGTAGTTAAAGGAAAGAGGGAGAAGAGAATAAAGGGAAAAAATTGAATGTCTAATTTGATTATTTTCTGTACTCAAAATTAAGGGGAATACACTGCAAATATTCTACCGTTTATAGTTCACCTAATAAAAGTCAGTTTAGACGTTTTCTCTAAAATGTTTGTGAAATTAATATCCTCTGACCTGTACGTCTTGTGTTGTCGTTTAGAACGAAACTTCTTCTCTCTTTCTCGAAGTTCGATTCTAACCAAGGTTGGACTTACCTATTCGAAAAATTCCTGTAGACGAGCGACAGGATATCGACAGGGAAATAACCAACCTCCTAATTAGAACTCGACATAAGGTTGCTTTAAAGCCGTCCAATAGAAATTTTTCTTTCTTTTGTTTATAATGAATCCATAAATCTCGGTTTTAAAAACGAACGAACTTTACAAGTAGAATAAAAAGTAATCGGTTTTTCTTCTCTATGTTTTTCTACGATGTTTATTTTCGAGGTCTCATTGTAAGTTAGTACTCTTGAAAACTCCCTTTTTTTCACCGATGTATTAAAAAGTATAAAGAATACATATGGTGTCGACCTTTTCGTAATCCGTTTAATACATCTCGTTAATCTTATTAAAGAGACTACAAGATATTTAAGTGATCAGATTTATATAGAGGGTAATACATTCAACTTTGTATAAATTTTATCTCCGACGAAAAAGTTACCGTATAAAGGGGAGATGAGTATTAATTGCGTTAAATTTGAAGGGACCACCTCAAAAAGTCTTGATCGCAGGAGACATCATAAAAAATTTCATAAAAAATTGTCTATTAACTCAGGATTTTACTATTTTATATACTTTGTCTAGTAAAAATCTGCATTCCATTAAGAAAATTTTCCAGGTTCTAGGAGAAGAGAGGTAAAGAGGTGGGGTGGAGGGTGTGGAGACGAGTTTTATGTTGGTAGGAACTTGGGGTCAGACTGCATCTGCTACGAAGAAATAATAACAGAGAACATCAATGGAGATAATCCTCTACTTTCCTGTCAGATTCTTTTACGTTTAAGGAAGGGGGTCGGATAATTCTAGAATGAACTGGATCAGGAAGGGTGGAGAGGTCGAAGTAAATTTTTTAGAAGTAACTTGATAATACACGGTGCGTGATGAGATTCGAGTGTCTACTATATCGTCTTTTTTTTTATTCGTTTTTAAGGAGAAGAACACCATGAATAAGATCACCTCTATCTGTTATTTGTTTTATATATCTCATGCACTATTTCACCTGATTCAATATTTACGATATCTCTTTTTGTCTGTTTATCTGTGTATGTAAATTTGTTCCGTCACTCCTTTTTCAGAAGTGTCTCTCACACTATAAATCAGTTCTGACCTTTTCCACACCCTTTTTCGTTACATCTGTAAACCCCTCTCCTCTCTATCGACATTGATCAAAACGAAGAAACTGACTTGAGACTGACTATGTCCGTCAATCTATGCAGTCGTGTCTTATGTCCTCTTTCCAGATCTGTCCTCTACATTAAAACCATCGGTAGTAGTACTTATACAAATGAAACTCGGTGTTCAACTCAATTGAGAGGTTGTCTCTTATGGAGCTATCTCATGACCTCCGGGTTCTTGTCTCGCAACCCGACTTGATTGTGACTCTGTGACCCCTCTTCTCCTCCTTCGTGGGTTCTTCTACGTGTTCCTCGTCGGGGAAGAAGGCTAGAGAGAACAGACGACGTGACATCCCAGACCCGGAGGAAGGACAGGGAAGAGTCCCAGAAACTAGGACAAGAGAGGAATCAGACCTTATAAGAAAAAGTGATATCCCGTCCGGAGGAAGGGTGGTTTACACTGGTAGAGGTTCTCTGGAAGGGTTAGTGGAGCCGAGTTGAAAAGGTGGAGAGTGGAGTCGGATAGAGATAGGGTACATGGATAAAATGGAAGAAGTCTCTTAAATACGACTAGTATTTAGAAAAATAGACAAATGTACAAATAGGTGACCAGGATGGAGGTACGAAGACTTTGATTTGAGGTATTTCGTTCTTGTGTCGAGAGAGAAATATCTTATACGTTCTCCGTTCTTATACGGTTCTGGTATTCGTCGGAAACACTCTTTTTTTTTTACCCTCGGAAGAGACCCCTCGACGTTCGGGGAGTTGGGATGTACCTGATCACACACCCGTCCCCGACCTAAGTCGTGGGGTTGTATACGGTTCACGGGATCCCGTCCTGTGTCTGACGTGTTAACTTACGTCGTCGAGATTAGAATCCCTCAGTTATGTATAAATAATTCGATTATTTACTCTTTTATCTACATAGAGAAAGGAGGGGGTGGAATTTAGACGTTGTACAGTAATCACTCGGGATCCATGAAAACGGAAGTACCCGGATGACGAGGTAGTTTTTTATAACAATTTTGACGTTGTAAAAGAAATGGTATTTTCAAGGAAAAAGAAGAATAACATTTTCTTTAGTTTTGTAAATTACCGAGGATTTCCTCACGATACAGAGGTCGTGAGAAGAGTGACACGGATTACCATTAGGTCGAAACTGGACCTATATTCGAGGAGCACATGTTCCTGAATTAAGAAAAAAAGAGACTTAGACCTTTTATGGCCGTTTGTCACTAAGAGTTGTTACAAACGACTAAACTTACTATTTACGGATTCACTTTTATCGTTGCAAATAGACTAGGGTTTAGAACGATCAATCAATATACCCATGATTCTTTAGTGTTGACGTACTTATTGTCTCGGTTTGAATGGAAGACAAACATAAGTCAGAGTATAGAATACGTTCGGACGACCGACTACAGACCCGGGAACGTAAACCTATAAACGTCATCTTCGACCGCGACGCGCATTTGGTCCTCACCTCAGTGAACGAGACATATAGAAAGTGATCTATTCTCATTTTATATATAATCTTTGTTTGTAATCATTTCTGTGCAAGGAGAGTCATTTCAGATACCGACAATCGGCGGGATAGTCTCCATGAATGACGCTTTGACGTAACTTGACTTACCGTTCACTATGCTCACAAAGGGTAAAAAGATGAACTATCTGTTCAAGGTCTCTAAAATTATGTTTCAGTACCTAGGTAAAGTTTAGCTGGTGTAACTGCAGTAGGTCTCCTACGAGTTTCCACTCCGACCTTGGTGGCAATAGTAAAAATTATAAAGGCATCGTTGAGCCCTGTGACTTGAGAGGAAAAAGTAGTTATCAGACGTTCGTCGTGTAACTTCGTTTTGAAACTTTAAAGTATAAAGTGATGTACAAACCAGACTTGTGCCTTACTTATCGATTTTTATATTGTACCTTTTCTTGACTTGTCTCTTTTTAACTTGTATAAATAATACGTTTAGTTTCGAACTACTATGACAAGTTTTCGAGATGACACTACTTCATTTACACAATGTAAACACGACAAGATATGTCATCGGTGATTCGTGTACACTTATGACTCGACAACTTCTTACTGACGCCGTTGACCTAAAAATTCAAATTAATAAATTCGGATTTATATTTATCGGTGTATACCAATCAGTAGTGATATGAAGGACCATGTATCAGTGATAAATTCATTCTTGTAATTTGGTTATTTATTCCATTTCAATACTCCCTTTTATCCGATATCATATATGTTTATTAATTTAAAGGAATTATGTAACCAATGTAAGTCAAACATGTTTTTACACGGGTCAAGGGACTACGTTTACAGTTTGAATCCCTCTTTTTTCAGAAGAGTCAAGTCAAGTCAGGTCAGCGAGTCAAGTCAAGTCAACACAGGTTGAGAAACGTTGGGGTACTTAACGTCGTGCGGTCCGACGGGATAGTAGTGGTTGAGGGTCTCAAGTGAGTTTGAGTACAGGTTGTTCAGCCACTACGGTAGGTCGGTAGAGTAAGAGACGACAGGGGAAGAGGAGGACTGGGGTTAGGGAGGGTCGTAGTGTCATAAAACGTTACTCAATTGTGAAGAGTATTCCACCGGTGTCATAACCTCAAAGTCGAAGTCGTAGTCAGGAAGGTTTCTTGTGGATCCTGACTGGAGGAAATCCTACCTGACCAACCTAGAGGAACGTCAGGTTCCCTGAGAGTTCTCAGAAGAGGTTTTGGTGTTAAGTTTTCGTAGTTAAGAAGATGTCAGTCGAAACAAGTGTCAGGTTGAGAGTGTAGGTATGTACTGGTGACCTTTTTGGTATCGGAACTGATCTGCCTGAAAACAACCGTTTCATTACAGAGACGAAAAGTTATACGATAGATCCAACCAGTTTTAAAAGGAAGGTTCCTCATTCGCAGAAAATTGAAGTACCGACGTTAGTGGTAGACGTCTCTAAAACCTCGGGTTTTTTTAATTCAGACTGTGACAAAGGTGACAAAGGGGTAGATAAAGGGTACTTCACTACCCTGGTCTACGGTACTAGAAGCAAAAGACTTACAACTCGAAATTCGGTTGAAAAAGTGAGAGGTAAAAGTGAAAGTAGTTCTCCGAAGAATCAAGGAGAAGTGAAAGACGGTATTCTCACCACAGTAGACGTATAGACTCCACTAACTATAAAGAGGGCCGTTGGAACTAAGGTCGACCACGAAGAAGGTCGAGTCGCAAAGAGTACCACATGAGACGTATCTTCAATTTATTCGTCCCACTGTTATATGTCGGAACTGTGTGAGAAAAAGGATAAACCTTGGTCAGACAACAAGGTACAGGTCAAGATTGACAACGAAGGACTGGACGTCTATCTAAAGAGTTCTCCGTCCAGTCCACCAGACCATAACGGTAGAGAAAGTCTTAAAAGGTCAAATAAGACTAGGTGTGTCAGTTTCCGAAACCGTATCAGTTATTTCGTCTTTATCTAGAAAAAGACCTTGAGAAGGAAAAAACTACTAGGTTGCCTACAACCGTTAAACCATATATACATACAGGGGAGGAAGAACTTGTAGNCGTCCAGTCCACCAGACCATAACGATAGAGAAAGTCTTAAAAGGTCAAATAAGACTAGGTGTGTCAGTTTCCGAAACCGTATCAGTTATTTCGTCTTTATCTAGAAAAAGACCTTGAGAAGGAAAAAACTACTAGGTTGCCTACAACCGTTAAACCATATATACATACAGGGGAGGAAGAACTTGTAGGGAGGGTGAAGAGAGGGGTAGGGTGTGGAGATCCAACGATGTCTCAGCTAAACTCAAGGGACTCGTATGTCATTTAAAGGTAACCGATAGATAAAATGTATACCATTACAAATAAAGGTACAATGAAAGAAGTATGTAGGGTAGGAGAGGAAGGAGGGGTGAGTGACACAGGTAGACAGACAAGAGATACAGACACAGAGGAAACGAAGGGACTTTTATTAAAGTAGTCATGGTAGAAAGATCTAAGGAATATATATGTAATGATATGTTATAAGTAAAAAGAGAAAGACTGAATGAAACGAGACATATTATCTGATATCCGAGTAGGTGGAGTAATCTTAACTGAGTTTACGTGAGAAAAAATATCAACTTATTATAAAGTAACATATAGGTATGGTGTCGAAGAAATAGGTAAGTAGACAACTACCTGTAGACTCAACGAAGGTACAGGATCGATAAGATTTAACACGACGTTACTTGTAACCCCATGTACACAGAAAAGTTAAAACCAAAGGAGTCCCATATCCGGAGGATCAGTCTAATGACCCAGTATACCATCAAAATAAGAATCACAAAATTCCTTAGAGGTATGACAAAAGGTATAACCGACAATAGTTAAATGTAAGAGTGGTTCTCACGTTCTCCGAAGGGAAAAGAGGTGTAGGAGAGATCCTAAATAACAAACATCTAAGAAAAACTACTACCGGTAAGAGTGACCACACTTCACTATAGAGTAACATCAAAGTTAAACGTAAAGAGATTATCACTCACTACAACTCGTAGAAAAGTACACAAATAATCGTTTTAGGAAATCTAGGTGGATGACAGGTCTGATAGTCTTTTCCCGTACCGTTGGGTGAAGTCACAGGAACGGACCTCTTAGGGTACCTGTCTCCTCGGACCACCCGATGTCAGGTACCCCAACGTTTCTCAACTTGTGCTGACTTCGTTGAATCGTCCGTGTGTGACCGGTCTGATATCGGGTTATTTCAATCATCCCGAAGGGACCACTGAGTCGTCATTTTTTAGACGGACGGTCACGTCCTCTGTACCCAAGTTAGGGACCCAACCCTTCTAAAGGACCTCTTTCTTTACTGTTGGGTGAGACCGTAAGAACGGACCCTTTAGGGTACCTGTCTTCTCGGACCGTCCGTTGTTAGGTACCCCAGTCTGATTTGTTGTTATTGTTGTTTGGTTCAGATCGGAGAGGATTAAACCACAATAGTAATTTCCATTGGGGTTGTTATTGTACGTATCCTCTCTCTTCCATAGTTGTTTTCATCATTTCTGGTCCTCATGAAGGTGAACGGAGTTTTTTTCATCTCCTATGTATAAGGGAGGGTATTCTAAGTATCAGGAACTTAAACCTTCTCTGGAACTTTTAGTAGACGAACACTTCAATACTTATTATCCACACTGTATGTATTGGATACACTTAAACGGTGGAATCGTGTCACAGACCGTGTATTGTACGAGTTATTTTCTACAGTAAAACGACTACAATATTCGAGGCGGGAATATTAGATTATTAGTTTTCAGTTTCTTGAGTTTACTGTGATCAAGGTAAATGGATTCAAGAGAAGGACACACCTACTTTTTACCTTATTAAAAACTAATATACACTTTCCAGATCTCAATAACGGTCTAAACAATTGTAAAAAGGTAAAGATTCGTTGTCAATCTTGACCTGTACCTTGTTGTCTGACCAAGGTTTATCCTTTTCCTCATGCAGTTCCGACATATAACAGTGGGACGAATAAATTGAAGATACGTCTCATGTAGTACTCTTTGTGACCTGACCTTCTTTGTGTTCGACCTTAGTTCTAACGGTCCTCTTTATAGTTAGTGGAGTCTATACGTCTACTGTGGTGGGAATACCGTCTTTCACTTCTCCTTGATTTTTCGGGGAACTACTTTCACTGTCTCCTCTCACTTTTTTAACCGAATTTCGAGTTGTAAGTCTTTTGTTTCTAGTACCGTAGGCCAGGGTAGTGAAGTACTGTTTATCTACCCCTTTGTCACCTTTGTCACAGTCTGAAATAAAAACCCCGAGGTTTTAGTGACGTCTACCACTGACGTCGGTACTTTAATTTTCTGCGAATGAGGAACCTTCTTTTCAATACTGGTTGGATCTATCGTATAAGTTTTCGTCTCTGTAATGAAACGGCTGATTCCAGGCAGATCAATTCCGATACCAAAAAGGACACCAGTACATACCTACACTCTCAACCTGACACTTCTTCCGACTCGTGGCTTCTTAACTACGAAAACTTGCCACCACAACCTCTTCTGAGAATTCCCAGGGAACCTGACGTTCCTCTAGGTTGGTCAGGTAAGACTTCCTCTAGTCGCGACCTTAAAGAAACCTTCCTTACTACGATTTCGACTTTAAGGTCATGAAACCGGTGGAGTACGCTTCACAACTGAGTAACCTTTTCTGAGACTACGACCCTCTCTAACCCCCGTCCTCCTCTTCCCCTGTTGGCTCCTACTCTACCAACCTACCGTAGTGCCTGAGCTACCTGCACTCAGACTCATTTGAGGTCCTCTACCACTACCTGTCCCTCCGGACCGCACGACGCTAAGTACCCCAGCGTTTCTTAGTCTGGACTGACTCGCTGACTTTACTTGACTTAACTTGACTTGACTTTGGCAAGTATTTCTTTTAGTATGTACCCACTATGGTAGGAATACCATCAGATCATCTCGTTGGTGTGATAGATCCAAGTATAGAAGTGGTTGTTTTTTGACCATCAAAAAAAAATTTAATCGTCCTTTACGAACCAAATAAAGAGTCTGAAAGAGTATTTTCCAAAATAGGAAAGACCAGAGACAAGAAGTTCAGACGGAGACTAACTCAAGTACCTTAGAAAATAAAGGAAAAAAAATTTTAAATAAATAAAACCGACACGCCCCAGAAACAACGACGAACTCAAAAAGGAATCAACGTCGTTCATCCCCGATGAGATCACCGTCACGTGTCTGAATAACGTCACCGAAGAGAACAACTCCTCGTGTCTGAGGTCCCGTACGTCCGAAGTCATCAACGTCGTACACCCGAGTCGTCAACACCGAGGGTCTAAGATTCGGATCCGAGTTAACAACACCGTGTACACGAATTGACGAAGCACCGTACACCCTAGAAAGGTCTAGTCCCTAGTTTGAACACAGAGGACGTAACAGTGCGTCTAATAAAATGGTGACTTGGTGGTCCTTTCGGAACTAAATAAAGAAAAAAAAAAAAAAATACCTCAAGTTCAAAAACAAAAAAACAAGTAAAGAAAAAGAAAAAAAAAAAAAAAAATGAAATGTTATAACATAACCAAAACGGTGTGTAGTTGTACTCAGGTGGTACCCACATGTCCACAAAGGGTAGGACTTGGGAGGAGGGAGGAGGGAGGGGCATGGTAGGGAGACCCAGTAGGGTCACGTGGTCGGGGTTCGTAGGATATAGGACGTAGTTTGGACCTGACCGTTAAACAAAGTATATACTGTAATATGTACAAAGTTACGGTAAGAGGGTTTAGTAGGGTGGGAGAGGGAGAAGGTGTCTCAGGTTTTCTGACAAAATATGTAGACACAGAGAAAACGACAGAGTGTATGTCCCAGTAGTAATGGTAGAAAGATTTAAGGTATATATACACAATCATATGACACAACCATAAAAAGAAAGACCGAATGAAGTGAGACATATTATCCGAGGTCAAAGTAGGTGGAGTAATCTTGACTAAGTTTACATAAGAAAAATTACCGACTCATTANGATTACCGACTCATTATGAGGACTTATAAGGTAACACATATACATGGTGTCGAAGGAATAGGTAAGTAGACGACTACCCGTAGATCCAACGAAGACACAGGACCGATAATATTTGTCACGACGCTACTTGTAACCCCATGTGCACAGAGAAAGTTAAGACCAAAGGAGCCACACATACGGGTCGTCACCCTAACGACCCAGTATTCCGTCAAGTAAAGGTCAAAAAATTCCTTAGAGGTGTGACAAGAGGTATCACCGACATGATCAAACGTAAGGGTGGTTGTCACATTCTCCCAAGGGAAAAGAGGTGTGGGAGAGGTCCTAAATAACGAACATCTGAAAACCTATCGTCGGTAAGACTGACCGCACTTTACCATGGAGTAACACCAAAACTAAACGTAAAGAGAATGTACGAGGAAAACACTTTGATCAAAAGACGTTCACTACTAAGTACTAGTATAGTTGTGGTCACTTATGACACGAAAATGGAACCCATGACTTTCGTGACCTATCGTTTCATGTAAAAGTAGTTACAATAGGAGTCGGCATGACTGGTAGAAGGGAAGGTGAAAGTCCGTGTCGGGTGAGTCCTAGAAGTCCTAGAATATTAACAGTCCCTTGTAGTGTACTACTGACTACTCCAGGGTCATTTATTAACACTATCTTCTACTGTCGAAGGGACCGAATCGTCCATGGGTCTCGAGTCTCGTTCGTACCAAGTTGGTCTCCATCTCTTCCTCGTCTACTTTTTTCACTATGTCTTAAAACATTTATGAAAAAGAGATAGATAAAGTTACTGGTATACTAAAAAGAGGAAATAGGACAATTATACCACTTAATGTAACTAATTAAAAGTTTGCACTTGGAATATATAGACCCGAGTTTGGGGTGAACTAGTAGTAAGCATATATAATGTATATAAGAAACGTATAAAACATATAACGACCCTAATTAAACGATTATGAAGTAATTTCTCAGACCACATATACAAGTACTCATTATAACTAATTATAAAAAGAAAAACTACATGGACAGTCCCAATTCGACTGGAGTGTAGGGTTTTTGTCATATGATAAATAATAAAGAAGGAAATACAAACGATCTTAAGACATCTTTTCATAAGACCCGGACCTCAAAGTACAGTTTCAAAGACTAATATTTGAGTTAAATTATATAAATCCAATTAATTAAAAATAGATAGTGAAAACACAGTCAAAACAACTCGACATGAAATATTATCTGTACAGGTAAAGTAGATTCAATAGTTTAAGTAATCATTTAACCTATACTAAAGATAAAAAGAAAATTATATATACCCTTGATATTGGTATAGGGAGAAAACAATTTTTATTATCATTAAGTGTGAAAAAAATGGAAACAAGTAGTCATAAGGATTCTAAGACAGTTAAAATTAGTATAAAAGTTTTCTAATTAACTAACTGAAATAATTAAAAGACCCAACAAAACATAGATTAAATGAAGACGAGAATGGTAAAAGAAGAATGGTTAAAGTAATAAGAAAAATTAATGAAACCCAAATTAAATGAGAAGAAAAAGATCGAGGATATCTACTTGTGAATTTACCAACTATAAAATAGAACAAAGATAAATGATTTGTAAACTTCGATACTTAAAGGACGATTCGTAACCGAATAACGTAGAGTTTTAAAACTATACAATAGTAACCAACTTTATAAAAATTTTAAAGAAAATACAAAAGAAGAAACTGGGTACCCAATAAATCTTAACACAATAAATTAAAGGTCTATAAACTTCTAAAAAGAAGGATGTAATATAATTAGACAAATATTATATCGAAAATGTAATATTTCTCATTTGTATGAGAAATTCTGAATTCAGAAAATTTAAAATAATACTGAAGATAAAACTGAGACATATGTTAGGTAGAACGTCTCTCCTCGTTGGGGTGCAGGTTCCTCGCCGTCGACGCACCCGCGTCCTCCCGGGTCTCCTGGATGAGGTGCAGGTTCCAGTCCTCCCCACCGACAATCCTCTATGGGTAACAGGTTCCATTCTTCGTCTCCGACACGAAACGACGTCGTCAGCACTTCTCTATGGGGTGTAGGTTCCAGGTAACAGGTTCCATTCTTCGTCTCCGACACGAAACGACGTCGTCAGCACTTCTCTATGGGGTGTAGGTTCCATTCTCTTTGGGTTCATTCTACCATCCACAACGCTCTCCCGTAGTCTTCCGTCTGTGTGACTTTAGTATTAGTGTGTTTTGATCGGTTAGACTAGTGTGCCTGGTGTCGGAACAGATTGAGTTACTTTGATTCGATACGGCACACCCCGGTGGGTTCTGCCTGCCCAGTACCACCTCTCCCGACTGTCTTACACCAGGTGACCTCTTCCCTTACCGTTTGGTGAAGTCATAAGAACGGAACTCTTGGGGTACTTGTCATACTTTTCCGTTTTACTATCCTATGACTTTCCCCTTGAGGGACCCAGTCATCCACGGGTTATACGATGACCTTTAGTCACCTCTTTATTGAGGTCTTTCTTACTTCCCTACCTCGGTTTCGTTTTTGTTGACACCTACACTGACCACTATCTTCGTTCCAGGCTGCGATATTTCTCATTATAACGTATCCTTGGACTTTACAGTCCAGGTACTTAGTTCACCAGTTTGTCCTCCACCGTTCTCACTTGCGACTGCAAGATCCTTAGTCGTTTGATTTTACCTGACCTTACCCACTTAAATTGAGTCTACTGGTAATATAGATGATGACACCCGTCCTTAGGGAATCTTCTTTACCTCATCGGTAGTACCAGTTATTTTGTCAGGCTTTATGTCATGACCCTATTTAGAGTTTTTGTTGTCTTACTAGAGACAAGTAAAGGTTCCGTTTGGTAAGTTATAGTACCATTAGGTTCGGATACGGGGTTGGTCATTACGACTTCTTCGACTTCAACTTGCCAAGATACTTCTGGATGTTCTGGAAAATCTTGATTGTGGGTTTTTTCTACAGGAAAAGTAATATCCCCTGACCTTACGTTTTGATCCTTCAGTTCTTTTTGCACCTCATGTCCGTTTAACCCGGAACCTCATGCCTTACTTCGTCCCGTTTCTGATTATCTCAAAACGGTTCTTTTGCGTGACCAGTATCGTTTGTGGTAGAAGGTTGTTGTGTTCTCTTCTGAGATGTGTACCTGTAGTGGTCTACCAGTTGTGGTTTTAGTCTAACTAATATAAGAAACGTCGGTTTCTACCTCTTCGAGATATGTCATTCGTTTTTGTTCTGGTCCTCGACTGACACCGAGTCTGGTATTTGAGGAATAACGGTTAAGTCTGAATTTAACTTCTTTCACCCCTTTTGGTGATCTGGTAAGTCCATACTGGATTTAGTTTAGGGAATACTAATATATCACCTTCACTCTTTGTCTAAATTCCCTGATCTAGACTATCTATCACGGACTACTTGATACCTGCCTCCAAGTACTGTGACATGTCCTCTGTCCCTAGTTCTGGTAGGGGTACTTTTTCTTTACGTTTTTTCGTTTTACCGACAGACTCCTCCGGAATGTTTATCGACACTTTTCTTCTCTTCGCTTTTTGTTTTCTCTTTTCCTTTCAATATTGGTAGACTTACGTCTCAAGGTTTCTTATCGTTCCTCTCTATTCTTTCGGAAGGAGTCGCTAGTTACGTTTCTTTATCTCCTTTTGTTGTCTTACCCTTTCTGATGTCTAGAGAAGTTCTTTTACTCTCTATGGTTCCCTTGTAAAGTACGTTTCTACCCGAACTATTTCCTGTCTTTACCATACCTGGATTGTCTTCGTCTTCTATAATTCTTCTCCACCGTTCTTATGTGTCTTCTTGATATGTTTTTTTCTCGAAGTGCTGGTTCTATAAGTGCTACCACACTAGTGATTAGATCTCGGTCTGTAGGATCTTACACTTCAGTTCACTCGGAATCTTTTGTGGTGATGCTTGTTTCGATCACTTCCACTACCTTAAGGTTAACTCGACAAAGTTTAGGACTTTCTACTACGACACTTTCACGACGTAAGTTGTACGATCGTTTAAACCTTTTGAGTCGTCACCGGTGTCCTGACCTTTTCCATCCAAAAATAAGGTTAGGGTTTCTTTCCGTTACGGTTTCTTACGAGTTTGATGGCGTGTTAACGTCAGTAGAGTGTGCGATCATTTCATTACGAGTATTAAGAGGTTCGGTCCGAAGTCGTTATACACTTGGCACTTGAAGGTCTACAAGTTCGACCAAAATCTTTTCCGTCTCCTTGGTCTCTAGTTTACCGGTTGTAGACGACCTAGTAGTTTTTTCCTTCTCTCAAGATCTTTTGTATATAAAGACGAAATAACTGACACGGTTTCGGAAACACACCTAGTGTTATTTGACGCCTTTTAAGACTCTCTCTACCCTTATGGTCTGGTGGACTGGACGGAGAACTCTTTGGATATATGTCCAGTCCTTCGTTGACCTGTACCTTGTTGTCTGACCAAGGTTTATCCTTTTCCTCATGTTGTTCCGACATATAACTAACAGTGGGACGAATAAAATGAATATATGTCTCATGTAGTACTGTTTGCGTCCTAACCTTCTTCGTGTTCGACCTTAGTTCTAACGGCCCTCTTTGTAGTTATTGGAGTCTATACGTCTACTGTGGTGGGAGTACCATCTTTCACTTCTCCTTGATTTTTCGGAGAACTACTTTCACTTTCTTCTCTCACTTTTTCAACCGAATTTCGAGTCTAGTCAAGTCAAGTCGAGTCAGCCAGTCAACACAGGCTGAGAAACGCTGGGGTACTTAGCGTCGTGCGGTCCGGAGGGACAAGTAGTGGTAGAGGGCCTCAAGTGAGTCCGAGTGCAGGTAGCTCAGGTACTACGGTAGGTCGGTAGAGTAGGAACCAGTAGGGGAAGAGGAGGACGGGGGTTAGGGAGGGTCGTAGTCTCAAAAAAGGTCACTCAGTTGAGAAGAGTACTCCACCGGTTTCATGTCCTCAAAGTCGAAATCGTAGTAAGGAAGGTTTCTTTAGGGTCCCAACTAGAAGAAGTCTTACCTGACCAACCTAGAGGAACGTCAGGTTCCCTGAGAGTTCTCAGAAGAGGTTGTGGTGTCAAGTTTTCGTAGTTAAGAAACCACGAGTCGGAAGAAGTGTTAAGTTGAGAGTGTAGGTATGTACTGGTGTCCTTTTTGTTATCGGAACTGATCTGCCTGGAATCACCCGTTTCATTACAGAGACGAAAACTTATACGACAGATCCAACCAGTATTGAAAAGAAGGTTCCTCATTCGCAGAAAATTAAAGTACCGACGTCAGTGGTAGACGTCACTAAAACCTCGGGTTTTTTTATTTCAGACTGTGACAAAGGTGACAAAGGGTAGATAGTTGTAAGTCTTTTACTTCTAGTACCGTAGACCAGGGTAGTAAAGTACCCTTTATCTACCCCTTTGTCACCTTTGTCACAGTCTGAAATAAAACCCCCCGAGGTTTTAGTGTCGTCAACCACTGACGTCGGTACGTAATTTTCTGTAAATGAGGAACCTTCTTTTCAATACTGGTTGGATCTACCGTATAACTTTTCGTCTCTGTAATGAAACGGTTGTTTCCAGACAGATCAGTTCCGATACCAAAAAGGTCACCAGTACATACCTACACTCTCAACCTGACACTTCTTTCGACTCGCGACTTCTTAACTACGAAAACTTGACACAAAAACCTCTCCTGAGAACTCTCAGAGAATCTGACGTTTCTCTAGGTTGGCTAGGTGAGATTTTCTCTAGTCAGGACCCACAAGAAACCTTCCTGACTACGACTTCGACTTTGAGGTTATGAAACCGGTGGGACACGCTTCTTAACTGAGTAACCTTTTCTGAGACTACGACCCTCCCTAACCCCCGTCCTCCTCTTCCTCTGCTTTCTCCTACTCTACCGACCTACCGTTGTGGCTGAGTAACCTGTACTCAAACTCACTTGAGACCCGCAACCACTACCATCCCCCCGAACCGTACGACACTAAGTAACCCAGTGTTTCTCAGTCTGTACTGACCCGTTGACTTGACTGTCAGGTAGAACCACTTGCGTGATACACGAAACAAAGGTTGGAGGGAGTTACATGACGCGTAGTCACGACTGTGATTGATGGGGTGTCAATCCCAGTCTGAGGTGTCCGAATTCCCAGTCACAAGCGATCTCTACGGTCAGTGTCCAGGGCGCCGTGGACTTGAAGACTGACTGGTCAACATTTGAGTCCAAGTCATTAAAGGATCTTACTGAGTCTTGAGTAACTGTGTCAAAAGAATATTTCCTATGTTGGGTTCTTACCGGTTTACGTGTTGCCCGGTCCAGACCTGCCCAGATTCTATTCCGTGAAGACACTGGAAAGGAAGACCTGAGTCCCGGACTCTAGACGAACCATGTAGTTACACAGGTGGTTCGTCTTTCAAGAAGTTCGAAGACCACAGGTTTCATATAAGACTTAACGACAATAAACCACATTTGTATAAATACTAATCATACAGAAAGATTAATTAACTCGAAGAAGAGTAATACTTTACAGGGAGAAATAGGAAGTTTTATGAAAAACTGAACTTCTAGTAAAATAGATTATAATTATATCGGAGTAGTTGGAAAGATACGATTGATAAAAACATCATATTAAGAAGGTTCATAACAAAATAAAAGTTAAATAGACAAAGAAGTATAGATCTCACGAAGAGAATACCTGTTCATGTGTAGAGAGAAAAAAATTAGGTCTATTAGAGACGGAAAATTGACCCCATAAATCAGATAAATATAAATTATATCAATAACTATATTGACCTAATCCAATAAACAATAAAAGATAAACAAGGTACACAAACACAAGGAGAAAGGGACGAAAGAAATCAATTGACTGATAATAAATCAAAAGGTAAAATCAAAATCGAAAGTAAACCGGAAAATCGATATAGTGAAATAAACCATCAATGAACCCTCTAATAATTTACGTATGAATTGAATAGTGTAAGGTGAATTATGACATAGTGAAATATAAATATATTTCAAATTTTTGAATAAGTCAAAGTAAAATAAACGGGAGGGTCAGAAAACATGATAGTAATAGTATATAAAATGTAGACTTTTTACAATATTTGGGGTACTAAGTTTTATAAATACACAAATGATTAAAAATTACACAAATTCAATATACTCCAAACGAAGAAAAAATTAAAATAAAAGTACGAAATTTGGTGTCACACCATCTAAAATTTACCGACGTTTAAGGTGTAGATCTCCTTGTCTTGTCCCTGATTTTGTTCATAGTTGGTTGTTCGATGCACTAGACAAAATCCCAGACAAGAAAAGAGATAGTTTACTAATGGTACTTCTAATTTACATAAAACCAATCAAAGACATCTTCGACCTCGAGTTATTTACGATGAAACAAAAGGTACATTCTTTGACTAAAAGTCCGTCTATAAACATTAATCGTAGTCACGTGTAATATATGACACTTGGTTTATTGTTTCTTTATTTTAGTTCTGTTTGGTTTTTTGTTGAGTTCGTTTTATATTTTAAAGATGAATAGGGTTCGACATACTATGTGTTTTTTAACAATTAGTTGATGTTATTTTTCTTAACGGGTTTATGAGAATGGAATTATCTTAGTCATAAGACATCAAGATAATTGTACAGTTATTCATTAAGACGAGGGTTTATCTTACCATTTTGTCTCTATGTCTCCTTTAATAGGACCGATTATCCTTTACAGAATATGTCTAGGTGACAAACAAATACGTCATAAACATTGAGGACTCATTTCAAGGTTTCCCGGGCTGTCGTCAAGACTTCGTCTCAGGTTATCGGTGGTGCTACTCGTTCTTGGATTCTGTTCGTGTTGTAAGTTTTCTACGGTCAATGTCTAGAGACTCACTGAAGTGGAAAGACGATTATAAGATTCAGTCATTATTTTCATTGATTGTAGTAAACAATATACGAATGTCACGATCTGTGGCACCATTCTGTAAACATAAGATTATATTGTAAGATATATTGTTGAGGATACTTCATTCATACGTCATCATCATAAGAGTAAAATGTCTACTCCTTTACCTCCGTACCCCGATTGAATGGGACCCAATACTGAGATGATTTACTACTCGATCCTGAGGTTGAACTGGTAACAAGATTCACGACTCTTACAGAGTCACTCGTTCCCTTTGACCCGGACTGGAACACGACGAAAACTAATCCTTTTAGGTTGTGATAATTCGTCTGTATAGTTTCATGTTAAAGTCCCTTACTATGTACAATATTTCCTTTAAGTTCATCTTTGATGAGTGGGACCATCTTCCGTTACCGTTGGATGAGGTCATAAGAACGGATCTCTTAAGGTACCTGTCTCCTCGGACCACCCGATGTCAGGTACTCCAGTGTTTCTCAGTCTATGCTGAAACGGACACACATGACTTGACATTGAAGGAGGTTAAAATTTCCTTTTGACCTCTTCCTTTACCGTTGGGTGAGGTCACAAGAACGGACCTCTTAGGGTCCCTGTTCCCTCGGACCACCCGACGACAGATACCCCAGTGTATCTCAGTCTGTGCTGACTTCGCTGAATCATCATCATCATGAGTGGGACCATTCCCACTCTCCTGTTCCACCAGTCCTCTCTTCAGGAGAGATACCTCCACTGAACTTGTTCAGTACACTTCCTCTCCCGCCCCAATAGCCCTTTTCTTCCCGTAAACCCCGACTCCCTTGTCCTCCACGTTTCATACCCACCACTTGGACTCCTGACTTCTCCCTCCAGATTTCGTGCGAATCACAAAAGTCTTGGTGTCTCCCCTCTCATCTGACGTGGTCCCTTTCTCCTCGACTCAAGGTTCTCCATTCGTCCTGGGTCTGGGAGATCCGGGACTTCGACGATCTTTCCTCCTACCCTACGTAACAATTACCAGTACCCTCTACTACACTCTACTGAAGTGTATAAAATCTTTCAGTGAGAGATGAGGTACTTCTTTATACCCTTGAATTCAGAAAGAAAGAATAGGTCTTTCCTATCTAAAGAAGAGTAGAGAACTCTTCAAACTACATGGAGGTGAAGAACGATACTCTTTTTCCTTTAATTAAAGAAACATCAATTACGGATAAGACTCAAATTATTAGATAGTCTATTGTAAATTCTTCTTTTTTCTCTTTGTGTCAACTCTCTTCTGTGTTCATCGGACATCTTCGTCCAGTCCCCCTTCCCAATCCCGAAAGGGTACGGATCTTTCTAGAAGGGGAAAGGATCTCCTTTCTTTCCTCGTACACTACGGGTCCTCCCTCGTTCTCAGATTTCTTCTTTGGGACCAGAGTGACCTCTTCGGGTACAGGGTTCGCACCGATCTTTCGTTGTCTCCCCACAGACTTATAAGTTCCTCTGAAACATCTGTTCCTGTTTCCCGTGGAGTCGAGACCTACTAACCTACTGATTACTGTTTTCCCCAAGTGGTAGAGGGAGTGTTGAGATGGTGAGATGATGACTCTGGAGTCATGGTACCGTTCGGAGTGTCTACTAACTGTGTTTTAGGTCGTTCGAATCAGAGTGATAACTTTAGTTTTAATACTTATTATTCCTATATTTATATAGTATGTACGGGTTTAACTACCCGACTCTAAGTACAGGTGATGTAATTGTTTCTTCTTCCTGGTTGAATGGTAACGAGAGGACGTTATATTTTTCTAAAAGTATTTTACTAGGTTCTCTTGGTGTAAACGTCTAGCCAGGAAAAGAAATGACGATTCAGGGCTGACTCTCAGACTAAGTATTTGACAAACCCAGAACCTTTGTAAAAGTGGTGAGTAAAACCTTAATTCTTTACGGTTTTTAAGAAGTCGTAGATATCATATTTCATATTTCAATAACTGTCATCTCTCAATTCGAAGTCTTTTGTGTTATCCACCGATCGTAGTTTACTTATTAAGTCTATTGTTGACGATGTAATCAAACCTCTTTCGTCTCTTAACAATACCTACGCTACTTGGTCCCTTTCAAAGGTCTCCTCTCCACGAATCTAATCGAGAATTCCCACTTAGTACTAAATCGACACCCCCTTCTCATACCTCTTGTAAAGTCCGTTTCCACTAACCGGTTTCCTTACTACGTCTTCGTCCTTTCAGTACAAAGTCCCCTCTTCTTACTGTCCTAGGGTGAAAAAGAATTGAAGGGAGGATTGTCCGATAAGGGACCTGTGTATGTGACCTTCTACTCCTCCTAGGGGACGTCAATCCCTCACGTCGTCGGGACTAGTGAGTAGGAGGGCAACGACACGATACTTTTGGTACCTCCTGAAGACGGGGTTTGTAAGAGAGTAATCTTGAGACGTAATTTGCGATTCAGAGTTAACGTCTTAGATAACATTTAAAGTATCCTCCAGAATCCCTCGATCTTTTGAGTTCTTCTATATATATAGATATCATCAGATGTATACTTTTGAACCTGAGAAAGATACAGATCCCTTAAATGAAAATTTATGAAATTGTCAGTATCTTACTGTACGTCCATGGTCATTTTGACATGGGGTCTTCTTTAATTTTTCGTACAGTTCATGGAGTTTATACTTAGTTTTGAGGACCCTTTCAATTGGTCGTATACTTTATCGAACGGGTCGTTATTCGGTATGTCGTAAATTTCACAGTAAATTTTTTTTTGATATATTCTCCCAAACGTTATTGTATTTCTATAGTCTCTATTTACAAACGAGTACTTTACTCACCATAAGTTCCATCCACTAATGAGTCCTTATCACAGTAGTCACGTTGTGGGTTTGTCTCTCGGGACGAGTGTATGTAGAGAGGTGGAGAACCCTCGGGGAACTGTGGACTGGTCTTCTGCCATAACCGACCAGGACGGTAATCTTATAATAGAGTAAGTAGAACCTCATTTGAAAGTACCTTCCACGACTGACTTCTAGGATTCCGTTCTAAGACTCACGTTGATCTTTCGTCGATTTACTACGACAGTACGGACGAACGTCGTCATACAAACCACCTCAAAAAGGACTTTGAACGCATGTACGAGTCAGTGAAGTCAGTACAGACTAAGAAACGTTGGGGCACTTGACATCATGTGATCCGAGGAGACAGGTACCCTAAGAGGTCGATATCTATGACCTCACCCAACGGTAAAGGAGGGGGTCCCCTAGAAGGGGTGGGTCCCTAACTTGTACACTCTCGTCCGTCCCGATTGTAAACAACTTACTGGGTTACTCACTTATGTGTTTCCCGGATCTTGGTCCGTACCATATAGCTATGAGTCATGTCCAAGACTCACCTAGGGAATCCAAGACGGAGGTTTTCCGTAAGAATCAGACAAACACAAAGAGGTAGAAGTGGTTGAAACGGAGTAGGTTCGGAAGTAGTGGACTCCCGTTCAAAAGTGAATGAAACCGGTGACTTCCGATACTTATAAAAAGTTTCTTGTAATATAAACAACTTGCCCGTTTAACCCCATCCCCTTTTAAGTTATATTTATAAAGGTTCGTATACACTACTATAAGATTTTTACGTCATTCAAATTTTATATCTTGTTTATTCCTAGAAGATGTTTTATGGTGTTGAGTTGTTTTAAGGATTCAGTGACCTATTACTAGGTACATTGAGTCACAGATAACCCCACGTGCAGTCCCTTGTACACAAACACATAGACACACAAGGTAAACACTTATTTTTATAGATTTCTGTTAAACTATCATATATTACATAAATAAAATGGACTACCATTCACTCGGAAAGAAAAAAATCGACATTCTTCCTTTAGTTCGTAGTGAAATATCAAAAGATCTCAGTAAAAAGGACAACCATTATGACAAGGACTTAATATGTCACTCTTGTATAATCCCAGTGTACTAGCCTTTGACGTTTCCCTTTTTTTGAGTAATCTTCGTTTTAACTTAAGACAGTTTATGATTTATTTATTTATTTACAAAATTACTTTAACCTAAATCGTGGTTCAATGGGACTATGTTTGAACTCACTGACTTTCAGTGACTCAGTACAGGTTGAGAAACACTGGGGTACCTGATATGAGGTGGTCCGAGGAGACAGGTACCTTGAGAGGTCCGTTCTTGTGATCGCACCCAACGGTAAAGGAAAAGGTCTCCTAGAAGGGTTGGGTCCCTAACTTGGGACGTAGAGGGTGTAACGTCCGTCTAAGAAATGGCAGACTCGGAAAGGTAGTAACAAATTGATAGTACGACGGTTCATTACTACGTACTAACCAGTACACACTGACCTGTCAGTCTCTTCTGCTCAAGAGACACAGGTCTCCTATCGTTCCTTGGGGTAGACTAGACTTGACAAAAGGGAAAGTCTCGGAGTTTTTACCCAGTGAAACGATTTTCAAAAGAGACAGTTCTTTAGATGACGATGACGATTCAGTGAAGTCAGTACAGGCTGAGACACGCTGGGGCATCTGTCGTCAGGTGGTCCGAGGGGGTAGGGACCCTAAGAGGTCCGTTCTTGTGACCTCACCCAACGGTGAAGGAAGAGGTTACGTACTTTCACTTTTCACTTTCACTTCAGCGAGTCAACATAGGCTGAGAATCGCTGGGGTACCTGACGTCGGGTGATCCGAGGAGACAGGTACCCTAAAAGGTCCGTTCTCATGACCTCACCCCACGGTAACGGAAGAGGGTTCTTTAGATTCATGAAGGATTTACGATTGAACCAGATCAGGTGTATCTGGTCTTAAAATAAAATTGGTTTTAAGACCTCTTTGTCTTTGACTCAAGTTCAAGGAACATCTAAAGTTTGACGTATAAAATATCGACCTAATGACTTTATTTATGGGAGAATTAAGTATAGGGATAGTAGTCGGAGAGGAAGGAGGTTAGGTAGGTCATAAAACGATAGTCTTTTTACAGAATAGTATCGGGACAAATTTTTTTTTTGGAATTATTAGAGGGTGCCATATATTTAATTTTAAGTCTAAATATCTGTCAATTCTGACAGGCACAAGACCATAGCTGGAAGAGAAGACTAGTAAAGACTGGTGAGGAAAAGTCTACGGGATCTGAGACCACTTTGGTGATCCCCGAAGACAGGACTCAAAGGATGGACCCGACACTGAACAAGAAGGTAGAAAGACCTTTCGAACAAAGGGATGGACGTGTAAAAATTTAGAACGGACAGGTAGTCCTGGGTCCGGTTCATCGAAGAGGGCACTTTGGAGAAGACCATCAGAGTCGGTCATCTTTCGGAGGGAGGGTGCATGTTTCTGAAATACACGTACAGTGGAAAATGGAAATAACTGATAATAAACACTTGTAAATACTCGGTAAGATGGTCTAAGGTTGAACATCTAGGACAAGTAGAGTCTTACGTGGAGTGCGGATGGAGTCATGGAACAAAGATTATTCACGAGTTACGTCCAAAACAAAACCAAAACCGACGTGACCTGAAGGGTCCATCGAGTCGCCATTTCTTAGACGGGCAGTTCGTCCTCTGTGTCCAAGCTAGGAACCTAATCCTTCTAGGGGACCTCTTCCTTTACCGTTGGGTGAGGTTATAAGACACGGGTGGGGTCATAAGAACGGTACCTGTCTCCTCGGACCACCCGATATCAGATACCTCAGTGTTTCTCAATCTGTGTTGAATCGGTGATTTGGTGGTGGTGTACGTCAAACAACCTAGAATCAAGAGGCTGACCCTAGTTTGGACACGGGACAAGTCACTTGAGTACGTCATGATTATTGGTCTGAAGTCTTTTAAGGAAGTTGTTCATCAAAAAAAAAATTACTTTTTGAGACCAATGTATTTCAATGAGACCAATGTACCATAAGACATAATACATAAATAGAATATAAAAATGGAGGATAAAATAGAGGAGATTGTGAAATTGGTTTTTATTTGTTCTTGACCTTTTATAGAAAACTTAATTACTGTCTTTCACATTTAATATATACTTTCATACTGGACACAGATACCTCCGAATTTTATATGGAGATTACTTTGTCTAAACGGATTCCGGATGATTATAAAACCAATGATATGTCAATCCCCCTAGGAACCACCGAGTCGTCATTTTCGTAGACGGACGTCATGTCTTCTACGTCCAAGTTAGGTACCCAACCCTTCCAGAGGACCTATTCATTTACAGTTGAGTGAGGTCATAAGAACGGACCTTTTGAGGTACCTGTCTCCTCGGACTGTCCGATATCAGGTATCCCATCTTTCTTAGTCTGTGTTGACTCTCTGACTCGTACCTCTCTATGTTACTTATAATTTGAAGAGAACCTTTTAAGTGAAAGAGGAAGGGGACTTTCGATATAACTTATTGTAAGTTTAGATACGTTTAATCATGAAGTATTCATGAATATAGGTCGTGAACAAATCCTTTCTGAGACTCTATTCTTTAAAAATTTATTTGGTTTCTAGTCATTTCTAGTTTCGTGAGACACTTGGAGAATTTCAATAGTAGTCGTAACCTCGGGACTTGTATGTTTATGATAGGTACAAAAACTCTGCTTTCGTCATAAGTGACTATTATATGATATGGACTGGTAATAACCACTTCTTGGTTTAAAATAGAAACATGCAAGGGGATCGAAACAATTTTCGTCCAACTTCACACGCGAACGGTCTATGTCCAAGTAGACTCGAAAGGTCCCGTAGAGGAGTTCTTTATAAACTACCTTGGAGAAGAAAAATTGTATTGAATTATAATTTCCTAAGTTCAAAAGGTGGTCCTTAGCTACGCGATGAAAAGCTTGTAGTCGAGAGAATAAAGACATCTCCCTTTTCTTTCAAAACGTTAATGTTCTTGAAAATCTGTAAAATATTGTTTCTTACTGAGGACAAACATGTTTTATGTCGTTCTTTAGTGAACTGACAGGAATATGTTTACAAAGACCGAATAAACACTAAAGGAATCACGATTTTTACACTTGGTCCTGTTACTTCTTCCGTACTCCCATTTGTGACTCCTGTTCCTGTGATGTTTAACGGAAGTTAAGAGAGACGACAGACACAGGATCCGGGTTTGGTTTGTCGAAAAGAAAAGACAGTGGTTTTCCGGTGACTCTAATCTGTTGGTTTAATATTCCATTACAAGTGTAAGTAGTTGATTGAAGTTATAATTTGTTCTAAGAGACAAGAAAAGGAATTCCTTTTCTTTTTGTTACCTCGGTTTAAAAAGGATAGTAATAGATCTGATGTTCTCCTTTATTTTGTAGTCAGTTGAGATGTACGTTATTGAAGTATGTAGGTATGGGTTACACGAGACTTTCTGTGATTATAGAGTTCAAAACCGACTATCAAGTCTAAAATTCCTGTTATGTATAAGTTAAACAAAGTTTAATAAAGATAGTTTTAGAGTTTCATCGGGTAGATTAAAGTATCAATGTATTAATAAATATACCGTACTGAAATAAAGAAGTTTTATGAATTAGAAAAAAATTTTGTCAACTTCTACAACGACGGAGTAAAATGGACTAAATATGACTTTTCCCCCCTTTTCTAGAGTTAAACATTCAATGTCTTAAAACGAGTGAAATTATCTATTGTTCATACTTAGACTCAGTTGTGTGTGTGTCTCTTTATTTCCTTCCCTTTATCCCTACCTACCTGTGTTCCTTCCTTCCTTCCTTCCATCTGGAACGGCGTGACCTTCCTGTCTATAAGATTTCCTTCCTTCCTTTGATAAAAACTGTACGTCACAACTATAATAGTAAGTCACACCTCAATAAGATATAAACAACCACTGACTGAAGGAAAATTAGGTTCCAAAAAACTCGAAAAACGACAACAAACCAATAGAAACCAATCGAAGAGACTATCGAGTCAACCATTTCTTAGACGGATGTTACGTCCTCTGGGGTCAAACTAAGGACCCAGTCCTTCTGGACGACCTCTTCCCTATCCGATGGGTGAGGTCATAAGAACTCGAAAGGAACTCGGAGTCGACCATTTCTTAGACAGACGTTGCACCCTCTGGACCCAAGTTAGGGATCCAACCCTTCTAAGGGACCTCTTCCCTTTCCGATGGGTGAGGTCATAAGACCGGACCTCTTAAGGTACCTGATGTCAGGTACCCCAGTGTTTCTCAACCTGTGCTGACTCGCTGAAAGTGAAGTGAAGTGAAGTGAACCAACAGAACCATTACTATGCATAAAGGTTTGTCTTTACAAAATTTATGGAGTTGGAATTTTTAATTTTGATATTAAAGGTTTTATTTTCAGTTAGAAAAAGGACACACTCTACCAACTCTTTCACTTTAGTGAGTCAGCACAGACTGAGAAACACTGGGGTACCTGACATCGGGTCGTCCGAGGAGGTAGGTACCCTAAAAGACCCGTTCTTATGACCTCACCCAACGATAAAGGAAGAGGTCCCCTAGAAAGGTACACTCTGTCAATTCAGTGGAGTTCTCCGGTTCCTTTCACTGGCTTACTCTCCGTAGCAGGGACGATCTCTCCCACCCTACCACGTTCCTCTGTCGAGAACGAAAGCGCAATCCTAATAAAACTCGACCTCCATTTACTCTTAGTTATCTGCGTCTTCCTATGGAAGAACCTCTACGGGAATAGACTCCCTTTTATCTTTGAAGACTTTTTATACTTCTTACAATTTGAGGAGAGGACCCGGTACTTCTCCCTTTTTGTCGTGGATCTACCTGGACGGGTTTGTTCAGAATGAGGTAATCAAAAGAGAGTATAAAGATGGTGTCAAACGACGGGAGCCAGTGAGATAACATTTAAGTAACAGGAAAAATTCTACGGGATAATCGGGTTTAGGATTGGTAGGGAAACTCAATGAGTAGTGACTCAAGAGGGTACGTATTCGTTTACAATTATTCGAGGACTAAAAAAGGAGAACAAGTAGTGAGAAGACAATCAGATTAAAATGGTTCGAGGTCGACCTCTTGAATCCTCCCATCTTCCTTTTCAGTAAAAAAAGAACGGAATTCAGAATCACTTCGACAAAATTTTTTCCTTGACCCTTCATTATTCATATTTTTGTTTTTAATTCCCTTGCCTTCTATTTGTTTTATTTCTCCTGACTGTTTCTGTTTTAAACCGAGAAACTTTTTTATCCCCTTTTTTATCTGTTTGGAGACCATTCTATTTAGTGTTTTTATACTCTCTTTTGTTTTTAATTACTTCAATCCTTACTTTGTGTCACACATTGACATCTATATCGTCTCTAAGTTTCCTATTGTACTTTTGTATATTATAAAATACTTATTGAAACTTTTAAACCATTTTACCTATTAAAGGATTTTTTATCTTAAGTAGCTTTTCTTGAGTTTTTTTATAGTGTCTGAGTTTAACCGATAAGTAGAATTTCTTCAACTTAGTCATCCATTTTTTTACTTACATACACCCGTCTGGATCTTACGATATTATTTTATATATATAAACCAGAAACAGAAAATAAAGTCTATATCTCGAGGATTTTGAACCCTCAAAGGACTCACTGTCCTCAGAGGACAATAAGTACTACTTGAGGAAACCTTATGTGGACTCAGATCATCCACTGAGTCCCAACCCGACAATCTCTCGGAGTCCTATCTCCAACCAGTGGTCTTTTTAATTTGTGTACTACTCATTCACCTTGAAAGTCAGAGTTGGGGGTCAGAGACCTCTCTCATTGATGTCTGATCCTAAAAAATTTTTGGATAATTGTTACTTCAAGTCTCCCGGAGGTCCAACCACTTATGTAGGTGCACGGCCCTCTCACTGTGTAGGGTTGAGGCATCTCTGTTTTCGAGGACACGAGTCCTGGGAAGGTCTGTAGTAGAATACTTGAGGAAGTAGACCGACTAGTAGACGGAGGTAATATTTGGTCATTTTCATTCCTTTTATAGAAGGACTTAAGACACTCGGTAAGATCGTTTAATGACTGGACTTACTCCCCTTCTCCTCAATATCCTTGGGGGATCAACCTTATCTGAGTTGTCTTTACACACATCGGACCGGTAGGATAAACACCGACCGTGGTGTTCACCCCGTCCCAGGAAATTGGACACCCTGATTCCGACAAAGGTCCATCTATCTTGACTCAACTTAAAAATACGATATCAAGATGTTCCACAATGGTGATCCTCTTTTGATCCACTTCCCACATACCCCCAGAGAGTCAAGAGAGTCAACCTCAGTCTCTTAACCAACCAAAACATAGAAGCCTATATCCTGTAGAAACCCCCGTCAAAGGTCAAAAGAAATAACTACCAACAAGACGTCACCGCTAAAACCACACGAGTTCACTCCTCCACTCGGGGTCCAGGAAGATGAGGTGAGAGAACAGGGTTGAGGGACTCTTCACCAACCGAAACCTTCTGTGGGGTAACCTCAGTTTCCATACTCTGTTTCTGTGACGTGTATCAAATGTAAATGTTTAATTACATTAAACTGACGTGTCTAATTTTCTCTTTTTTTTAGAGTCACCTCTTTATAAGTCTTTTTGACTTGCGTTAAGTCTTCTTTTAAAAATCTCTTGTCCTTTAGTTTCTATTAAAGGATTGAAACTATGTATACTGTTGAACGATTTACTGTTTTTACTTTCTTATCTGATAAGCTAATTCTCAATAAGTTGACCTATATTACTTTGAAATTTTTTTTCTCCTCTCTCTGAGAAGGAGAGTGGTAAGTGTTTTTAACTAAGCTCAACCTACTTTAAGAGTTAACATTTTAGTTTACAAATGTAACTTTTTCTTTTATAAAATGAGTCTTTTTTAAAGTTTTTATTATTTTCCTTTACGACTATGGAAACTAGGGTAATTGTTAATGTTCAAAATTAAATTTTTTCTTCTGGAAATTTTACGTTTACGTACTTACTGTAGACCCTTTTCGTAATCATAGGTTTGGAAATTTTTATTTACCCTTTTGTTTTCAACATTTACTCGTTTCCTAGATTTGTTCGTCAGAACTCTTATCTTTTTGGGATCCCAAATTTGTTTATACTTTTCGACGGATTTTAGTAAGTATTAGTTTCTTTATTTTTAAGTGTCGAGTATCCAGGTATTTTTAAACTTTTAAACTATGATTATCATTCATAGTCCCTTCTACGACTTATAACCTTTGGACTGTGTGGTGACTACTGTTAAAATTTCGTTAAATCGTTACAGATCTTTACAATTTTACAAGTATAGGACCTTTGACGTGAGGATACATAAATGGGGTCTTTGAAAGTTTACACGTACACCTCTACATATGTTCTTACATATGTACATATGTTTCCTGTAAGAACATATGTACAGGAAACATCGTGACAAATGTATTACCTTTACACCTGACCTGAATACATTTTAGTTGTACTTTTTTTAGAGTGTTTATATTATAACTCCTTATTCTCGTATAACTGTTTTGTTTAATATTTTTTATTATGGTGTACAAGAAATCCCCGTATGTGTATGTATATTAACTTCATCTTTCGGTGAGTATTCGTACTATTTACGGTCCAAAACCTGTCATAATGATGACCCTATCTCCCCCCTGTCTTTACGTAAGGTTTACAAAATATATCGTGTAACGTATAACTCATGTACAAGTAAAAAATATAATAAAAGATATAAGTGGATTTAATATGGTATTAAATCTATTTCTTTTACTTCCTTATTAGTTTGTCTAACACTCCGTTTACGTTTGTTTTTCTTTCACTCTCACCAAAGTAATTATAAATATACGACTTGTAATGTTAGTTTTCGTGATTCGTTCATTTCCTTCTGTAATGTATTACTTTCATTTGCTATATTTCTTAGTTTTGACATATGAGTATTGTTGTTTTCGATTTGTGTGGCGTCATGTATAATACTTTCACTTTCAACGAGTCAGTACAGGGTGAGACGTTGAGGTACCGTACCTTAAGAGGTCCGGTCTTATGACCTCACCCATCGGAAAGGGAAGAGGTTCCCTAGAAGGCTTGGGTCCCTAGTTTGGGTCCAGAGGACGTAACGTCCACCTAAGAAATGATCGACTCGGTGTTCCCTTCGGGTTATTCATAATATCAAAATCAAAATATTTGTTCTTGTAGTAGACGGTTATCAATCTTCATTAAATGGTCAAACTGTAGGACCGGTGAGAATTAGATTAAATGACGTCGGTGGTGAGATGGGATCCTGTCAGTGAGAGATCATATAGTAGGACAAGTAAATAAGATATTTTATGTAGTTTTAAGATTTAAAAGAACGAATAAACGTACAAACAAATAAAATACAAGGAAAATAATCATACATTCGAGTGACTACCGTCACTAGGATAGACAACACAGATGGTCACATAGGGACCACGGATTTTATTACACGTTTTGTGCATTGGGAGTTCACTTGTAAATTAATTAATTAGTTATTTATGGAAAGTACGAGGCCGTAAAGTCTTTATTTCCCTAAAAATACGTTTTTAAGAGAATCTCAAAGGAAAGAAAATCGAAAAAAAAACCCGAAGTAAAGACATCAGAATTGTGTCCTCTATTGTTTTTACAATGTTTAATTTTAGACTTGTGTTTAGACTCATGTTACATTAAATGAACATAAGATTACGTATAGAGAACTGTAATTTTGTCACTAAAGAAATACAGGAAGTTAATTTTAATAAATAGTCTTCATTGTCTTCATGGTGACATCTATTTTCTTCTAATATTTTTATAGGTATATTGAATTCTTAATTTTATATAACATATTAATATTCTAATACGAATAACCATAATAGAAGACAAATTATAATATTATTTAATATCACGTCGGTTGGTAGAGATCTATGTACTTAGAGAACTCAAGTGATTAACTTTTAAGTTTTAAATATACTTTGAATGAAAAGGTTAGAGGTGATGACGCCGAGACATGAAGAAGTGTCCAAACTACCGGAAAAATCTTTTTCATAGGAACATAAAGTCAAAAAAATAAGGTTCTTCCCTGAGTAAGGAGGATAATGTTTTTCTATTTCAGTCAATATTCCTATACGTTTTAAACGTTTTGATGGGGGTTTCATTATTTAGAAATTACTCATTACAGTGACTTTAATAAGATCTTCGTAAAGGTTTTAACCAACGTAAGGTACGTATTTACTCTGACACTATGAGAGTCAGGGTAGTTCCTTATCGATCGGAGAGTTTTCTCGTTTTACATTTAGTATCGTAGTTTACACTACTCTCGACTTCATAGTTATACTACATCTTCCTTATCTTAGCTTGATTTTTTTTTTTACACTTGTGAAAGGAAATTTTGGCTCACTGGGATTTGTCCTATAGAACGAAGATTGTCTGAAGTCAGGGAAATCAAGGTAGTACACGTTCGAGGGTCGGTGATGGTGGAAGCCTGTAGTTGTCCTCGATTCGTAAAATCTAATGATGTGAGTAGGTGCCCATAGGCGCCCCCGAGCCAAGGTCCTGGGAGAGTCTATGGTTTTCAGTTCCTCCGAGTTCAGAAATATATTTTACCGTATGATAAATGTATATTGGATGTGTGTAGGAGGATATGTCAAATTTAGTAGAGAAATTTAGTACATTTAACGTTACGTTTAAGACATAGTCAAGTCAAAACATATTTATTGACATTTATGTTGTATTTATAATATATGTATCAACTGCCCTCGTACCGTTTAAGTTCAAAATGAAAAAACCTTGAAAGTCCTTAAAAAAAAAATTATAAAGACTAGGTACCAACCGACTTACGGGTCTACGTCTTACCTACGGTTGCAGGTTGTCATAATTTACAAGAGGGAAAGGGGATCGACCGTAAGTAAAACCGTTTACAAAACAGACGGACTTGATATTGTGTTTCGAACCTGGTAACTAGTCACCCTCTGAACCCTTAGAGAAGACACGAAACGATGTATGTAAGAATCGGATCAACGGACGACAAAAGGTTGGTCGGACCAGAGAGGAGATGGAGGAGAGAGAGGGTTGGGTGGTCTTACGAAAACGACGACAATAGGGTCTTTCTTGACCCTTCTTCTCCTCCAATACCTCGGGGGAGAAGGGTTAGGAGAGTCGTTAGAGGAGGTACGAGACGCCATGCGAGAAGGTAACTCATTTGAGGAGGGGAGGAGGTGGAGAAGTATCTTGCGAAAGAGGAGTGAGACTGACGAAAGATAAAACAACTACCACACAATACTTTTTATTATAAAGATTTACAAGTATATTAGTCACAATAACTAGAAACTAAAGTACCGAATAAGTAACAAAACCAATGTATGCAGTACGGACGAAGACTGGGTTTTGTAACTAAAGGGTTACTGACAGACGAATTAAGTATTTGTGTTGAGACAATATGAAATAGACTGTCTTTTCGGAGAGAAAAGTGGGAAAAAATAAGAAATTTATATAAAGTAAGAAGATCGAGCAAGGTATGTTTGATTATGCTAACCTTAACGTAATTTGGTTATTTAATTAAACTCTTATTATCTTTAGAAATGTTATAAGGTAGACAAGTAGTTTATTACATGATACAGAGAGGTAAATAAGGTCA
Organism: Capra ibex; assembly: GCA_006410555.1. Lineage (NCBI taxonomy): Eukaryota > Metazoa > Chordata > Mammalia > Artiodactyla > Bovidae > Capra > Capra ibex. Next base: position 46,510,320 of record SJYO01018757.1, on the reverse strand, counting down.
GTAAAAAATTATGAAGAATCTTTTCTACAACCAGAAGAGATATAATCGGATTTAGGGGAGTGTTAAAGACTATTTGAATTAGGACATGAAGTTTTGTTGTCTTAGTAAAAACGTAATATGAAAGATCAACTGTATCATTTCGTGACTAAAACGTAGATGGGTAGGAGACCTTAAGATAACAATCAAGACTATCAAAAATCAATTGAACAATTCAATTTTTATTATTATTAAACGTCTATAGTTAGGAAGATAAAAGACTCATGAAGTGGAACCTTAAGTAAACCGTTTGCAAAACCCTTGGGATAGTATACTATTAGTGTACTTAAGATTAGGATTACAGATAAAGAATGAAATTCCGTGACGGTTATTACAAATCTTACTATAAAAAATTATTTTCTATCCTCCTTATTATCCAAAGACACACCATGACGTATAAAATTGTCTTCTAGAAGAAGATTAGGATTAAACGATCCTTAACGACGTCGACTTGAAGTACTGTACTGAAAGGTCGTGTTTTCTGAGGAAACAGGTGATCATTATTAATATAAATCTGAAGAATACTATATAACTCTTGTTTTAGATATAAGAGTGTCGATTTAAATATTCGATCACAAAATAAAACTATACCATATAAAGATTTATTTCAGTTGGGGATTAAAAGATGAAAAAATAAGAGAAAAATGTGTACACAATCGTCTCGGACGACATTTTTAAATGTTGCTTTGATGTTGATGTGAGACTCCACACACACACGAGTCAGTACAGGATGAGAAACACTGGGTATCTGACGTCGGACAGTTCGAGGAGACTAGTACCTTAAGAAGTCCGTTCTTATGACCTCACCCAGTGGTAAAGGATGAGGTCCCTTAGAAGGGGTGGGTCCCTAGTTTAGGTGTTAGAGGACACAGGGGACGTAACCGTCCATCTAAGAAACGGTGACCCGGTGGACCCTTCGGGACTTCATCGAAATACGTTTTGTTTTAATAAACAAGGATACTCTCTTGAACGGAATTTTTCAAAAACTAGAGAGGTTTAAAAAATGACGAAGTTATTTAAGTATATTAATTTTTAAAAGGTCTATTAGTAGTGAAATTCAATCTAAAAGTTTGATTAAGTACAATTTAATGTATATAACAAAAGATTTTAAATTGTCGAAGGTTTAAATACTGATAAAAGAGAAACCTAATGAATGTAAAGTGAAAAAGAATAAAACAACCGGTCTTTTAATGGATTAAATAAGTATAGAAGTTTCTGATTTGGATGTCAATGGTAACCTGATAAAATTTTGGTGAAATATTAACTAATTAAAGTTAAATAAGACAAAGAAGAAAGACGACAGAATCTAAATAAAACAATAAAATGGTTAAAGAGCTCAAGTTATTTTCGATTAAATTAAAATAAAAAGAGAAAATCATTCATTGTCTTCGAAGATTTCGATTTTTTAACAAAAATGACGAAACTTATGTAAACTATAACCCGAAGAGTGATCGTACTAAAAGTACGAAATATGAAAATCTAAATAAAAATATATAATATTAATATATGTTAATATATATGGTCAGTAATAAAACAACATGATAAAGTCAAAATAACATACTTAACGTTACATACTAACACTAGAAATGTTTAAAATCTGATCCACTAGATAACTCTAAATAAAACGTCAAATTTTTAATGAAAAGATTTTAAATTATTCACGATACTATATTTTCCACAAATCAGAGTCAACCGATATATATAATTTAATTAGAATAATGAATATATGTAAAAGACACAGGAATAGAGAAAAATTCATAGTACAATTTGAGAGTTATAGTAATAAAAGATAATTTAATCGGAAGAAAAGTAGTCAATAAAGGTATATGAAAATAAAAAACAATAGATCTTGTATTTTTAAGTACTTTAATAGAAGTAACACTAAATATTCGTAATTATCTTAGTGGTTACACTTTTCCATCGTAATTTTTATTCATTGTTTCTCTAATGAAAATTTACAAGGGTTCTGTTTATTAATTTTAAAATTTCTCTTTTTTGGGATTTCAAATTAGATTTAGGGATGTGGTTTTATTTAAGGTATACCTAATTTTGTGCTTTAGATTTGACACTTTGATTTTTTAACCTTTTTTTATAACGACGTGTAAACAACTTCATCTTTTTTTCAAAGAAGTACGTTTTATACAGTTCGTATGTTTATGTTTTTCTTTTATCTATAACGGTTGTTTCATCTTTAGTTCCTGAATGAAGACGGGGAGGAGACATAAAGAACTGAACTTCTTGTAGGATCTTGTAGACGGGTCGGAATTTATAACTTTAGTAATGGAAACTGAACTTGAGTGAATATGACAAGTCAGAGGTTTGAGTGTAGAAAACAACATGGTGACCAGAGTTTGTGAATGAGACAAAAGGATAAAGTCTAATAGATAAGAAAAAGTCAACCTGGAGGTACCAGTCGGGAGGTTTAAAGGTTTAAAATGACGTGTGACTTTCACTGAAGACTAAAAGAAACCATAGTTCTTATAATAAATGTCGAAGGTACCAAGAGTAAAACCGATAACAAATAAATTAAACCACCCCGAAAGATTAAGACGGGTCGAGAGAGTAATGTTACCGGACGAAAGTACATTGTTTTCATTAAAGGAGAAAGTAGAAAACTTTTATACTTCGTGTACAAAAAGTTCGAAAACAAGATTATTTACTTCACGGATAAAATCCTTCTTATAAAAGGACATCCAAAAATACTCTTACAAGGAGAAACTGTAAAAATTTCATCTAGAACACAATAACTACAAAAAGGATGTTACTCTATTTAATCTGGATACAGGTCAAATTTTAGTTTTGGGTTGATAACCTTCTTTTCGACTTAAGTAAACCGTAGAGAATATTGATCAACCGTGTTTTGTGTCAAAAGGAAACCCCGTCTCTCTCGGTAAACCCGAATCACTTATTTTCCCAATTGAAATTTCAAAATGATGAAGATAAACTCCTTGAGGTAAGTGTATATGTGTACTCTCGGGGTTCCTTACTGACGAACGATGACATCTCTTAATCTTTTCGTATCATCATGTACCGGTTTTGGTCTGAAGTTTTGGTGTGGTATGTGTTTTTATTTGAGTTTTACTTAATTTCTGAATTTCCCTTCTTGGACTTTGACGTTTTGAGGATCTTCTTTTGTATCCGTCATACGAGAAACTGTACTTAAAATCGTTATATAAACCCCCTATACAGAGGAGTCCGTTCCCTTTGTTTTCGTTTTCATTCGTTAGTAAAATTGAACAATTTTATTCAACATCTGTGGAATTTCTTTTTTTTTTTCGTATTCCTTTGTTTACCCTGATGTAGTTTCTCTCCCCCTTCCCCTTAATGACTTCTATCGGGTTTCCGTGTTTGAAGGTGTATGTTCCATTTCTTGTTGATCCCTACATTACATGTTGTACTATTTCTATTGATTGTACGTACGATGAACAATATTTATTTTCAAAAATTCTCCCATTTAGAATTCTTAAGAGTGGTGTTCCTTCTTTTTTTTAAAAAGACGAAAAGATTACAGCGAAGACATACTCTACTACCTACAAGTGGTTTGGGTGACACCATTAGTAAAGTACTACATGTATTCGGTTTAGTAATACAGTAGGTGGAATTTTAAATATGTCACGACGTACAGTTAGTATAGAGTTAATTTGACCTACTTTTTTAATTATTGACCCGGGGTTTCAAACACACTCTCTACGATTACCGGATCTTTAAGTTAGTAGGTAGTACAGAGTTATCGTTTTCCCTATTAAATAAAGGATGATTTTTATACTTGTACGAAACAATAAGAAATCCAGTCCACGTGTTTGTAAAAACACACATAAATAAATAAATGGGTCTGTGTCTATGAGTGATGGAAGATCTACGGACAAAATTGACGTATCTGAGGTGAGAGAAAAAGTAGGTAGAATATTTAGAAATCTCGAAGGGACCACCGAGTCTATCATTTCCTAGATGGACCTGGGTCCTACCTGGGCCCAAGGTAGGGACCCAGTCCTTCTAGGGACTCTCTTCCTTTACCGTTGGATAAGGTCATAAGAACGGACCTCTTAAGATATTTACTTCCTCGAACCACCCGATTTCAGGTCCCCCAGTGTTTCTCAGTCTGTGTTGTCTCGCTGATTGTGTAAAAGTGTGGTACATAGAAATTCCTTGTTCAAATGAGTAAAAATTTTCAACGATTACGATTATTTTGTTTATAATGTCATGGAAAAGTTCTTCAGTATCTGTCCTAAACAATAGAGGTTGTATCCAACTTTAAAAAGTAGTACGTATGTAAAAACGTATTGAACACATTTCTTAAGCTCCTTAGATCCAGAGACGAATTTAAAGTATTGACACTTTTGTTCCTTTAAGTACATATTAGTGGTTATGTGAACCGATTACCGTAACTTTCCTATGATAACGATAATCAGTAAAACAAGATTGTCCGTTCAAATAATTGGACGAAAAACCCCCCCCGCCCACCGTACGGTACGTCGTATACCTTAGAATCAAGGAGTTGTTTCTTAGTTTAGGTACTTACGTACATTCTTAATTTCTAAAATTTTAAATTTTTTTATTTTTTATTTTTTTTATTTTATTTTTTTTTTCCTTGTTTTAGTTTTTTTTTTTTTTGTTTAGGTACCAGGGACGTAACCTTCGTACCTCAGAACTGGTGACCTGACGGTCCCTCCAGGGCATTAAAGAAAGATCTAGAGAATGAAAATTTTTTACATATCCTCATTTACACCACTCTGATAACAAAAGGATACTAATTTGTAAGGAAATATCAGATTGAAAGTAAATAAAAGGTTTATAGAGTCACAAACTGTCTAAAGGATTTTCAAGGGATTGTATGCTAAGTCGAGTCAGCACAGGTTGTAAAACTCTGGGGTACTTAGCGTCGTACGGTCCGGAGGGACAGGTAGTGGTTGAGAACCTCAAGTGAGTCTGAGTACAGGTAACTCAGTCACTACGGCAGGTCGGTAGAGTAAGAGCCAACAGGGGAAGAGGAGGACGGGGGTTAGGGAGGGTCGTAGTCTCAGAAAAGGTTACTCAGTTGAGAAGTGTACTCCACTGGTTTCATGACCTCAAAGTCAAAGTCGTAGTAGGGGAGGTTTCTTTAGGGTCCCGACTAGAGGAAGTCTTACCTGACCAACCTAGAGGAACGTCAGGTTCCCTGAGAGTTCTCAGAAGAGGTTGTGGTGTGAAGTTTTCGTAGTTAAGAAGCCGAGAGTCGGAAGAAGTGTCAGGTTGAGAGTATAGGTATGTACTGGTGTCCTTCTCGGAACTGATCTGCCTGGAATCAGCCGTTTCATTACAGAGACGAAAACTTATACATTAGATCCAACCAGTATTGAAAAGAAGGTTCCTCATTCACAGGAAATTAAAGTACCGACGTCAGTGGTAGACGTCACTAAAACCTCGGGTTTTTTTATTTCAGACTGTGACAAAGGTGACAAAGGGGTAGATAAAGGGTACCTCACTACCCTGGTCTACGGTACTAGAAGCAAAAGACTTACAACTCGAAATTCGGTTGAAAAAGTGAGAGGTGAAAGTGAAAGTAGTTCCCCGAAAAATCAAGGAGAAGTGAAAGACGGTATTCCCACCACAGTAGACGTATAGACTCAAATAACTATAAAGAGGGTCGTTAGAACTAAGGTCGTTTAAACCTTTTGAGTCGTCACCGGTGTCCTGACCTTTTCCAGGCAAAAGTAAGGTTAGGGTTTCTTTCCGTTACGGTTTCTTACGAGTCTGATGACATGTTAACGTGAGCAGAGTGTACGATCATTTCATTACGAGTTTTAAGAGGTTCGGTCCGAAGTCGTCATGTACTTGACACTTGAGGGTCTACAAGTTCGACTAAAATCTTTTCCGTCTCCTTGGTCTCTAGTTTAACGGTTGTAGGCAACCTAGTACCTTTTTCGTTCTCTCAAGGTCTTTTTGTAGATAAAGACGAAATAACTGATACGGTTTCGGAAACTCACACACCTAGTGTTAGTTGACGCCTTTTAAGACTTTCTCTACCCTTATGGTCTGGTGGACTGGACGGAGAACTCTTTGGATATACGTCCAGTCCTTCGTTGTCAATCTTGACCTGTAGCTTGTTGTCTGACCAAGGTTTGTCCTTTTCCTCATGTAGTTCCGACATATAACAGTGGGACGAATAAATTGAAGATACGTCTCATGTAGTCTTCTTTGTATGCTGATCTACCCCCTTTTATATAACAACTATTCACGGTCTTATTGATCAGTAGAATTAAAAATAATATAAAGTGAGACTCTATTTGTTATTACGACGATAAATAAGTGTCAACTCGAATTTTTAGTGATTGTGTAAAAAGTCAAGGATCAAAAACATTCGAAGTATTGTTGTGTTGGAGTTAATGACGGTTTTATTCAGTTGTATTTCCAAGGCATAAAAGTCTAAAATTTAGTCCATGGATAAAACCAGAGAAAGGAATGAACTGTTAGTTCGCAGATCAAATAAGACTTACCCATTCTTGGACTTTAGAAGACGGTCGTTGTCTTAAGTGCCTTATTTTCTAGAAATCGTCATTCCACTCGTTCGTTGTATACATACTGTTCCATTGGATGGAAGAAAGTGTCGTGGAAACTGGCTGGTCAAATTTTGATATCCCATTTCTTTATACCCTAGAAGACGAGGACTCTCAAGTCAACATTATAGATTCCAATTTTTCTTAATCATTCAACAACCAAGACAAATTATAGTTATTGGTTTTTACTTTTAGGAAACCACCTCCCACTTTTTACCCTTTTATGGGTTCATTTGTGAAATCTGCAGGATTTAAGAACAGAATTTTATATTTAATGTATAAAAACTCTAAATTCTCTAAGTTATTAAGTTAATAAAAGGAAAGTTAAAAAGGGGATTTCCGGTTCCTCAGATAATGGTTTGTCCTCTTCTTAAAGATTTCGTACTCAGAAATAATGAGTTGTCGATAACAGATAGTTGTTTGTAGTCTGTGTCTTTAGTCTAAGAAAAAAAAAAAAACGACTATGAAAGAAAAGGTCGACATGTCGTATACCCTACGTCCTAGAATCAAGGGACTGGTCCGTAACTTGGGTGGGGGACGTAACCTTCGTACCTCACAATTGGTGACCTGGTGGTCCCTTCAGGGATTCAGACTGTGTAGAATCTATACTCTGGAACCCTTCAATGAATGGAAGAGACACGGAGGGAAAGGAATAGAAATCTTACTCTATTATTATCATGGAAAAAGTATATCGACAATATATTTCTGATATATTCAAAATTATACTTATTTTGTGAATTTTATCAAGAACCGTGTGTCTCTCCTGACATATTTTGACAATAAAAATAATAACAAAACAATGACTTAGATAACAAATCGATCATTGAAATGTAACACGAGGAATCACTTTACACCTCCCCCACTATTATGCTTTTATTCATTAAGTGTAAAGGTCTTGGGAAAGATATTAAATTCTTTAATATTAAAAATATACATTGGTCTGTTAATATCGAAAGGGTTTTGATCCAAATATCCAATACTCTTATTATCTCGTAACCCAAGTTAAGTATTTAAGTCAACTTTTGTCTCTATACCCCACACAAATTTATTTCACTCTCTAAGTTCAGTCCCTTAAGACTTTGTAATGTTGGTGGTTATATATTGACTCCGTGTCTCATTCTGTCTACTCTACCCCTGTGTCTTAAGATGTTCCCATCACTGAAGGGTTTTTGGTTCCCCGGCTTTCACGTTGGAAGATTACTCTCTTTGAATCCATAAGAAAACAAGAAGATCTTCCAGACTTCAGGACGAAGAATTTTTACACTCTTGTCAACAGTAGTGGTCTTTAATGTAGTCAAAGAATTAGTCTAAAGGTTCTACGTTTGAGGTTTTGAGGTTAGTAGCACAGTCGTAAAACCAGATAACGATTTAATGCTATGTCGTGTTGTTGGATTTTAGTCACGAAGCGAACTCACAAAGTGTACCAAGTTCGTGAGCAAATAATTGTGGCGAGTGTGATAGGGAAATAAAGAGTCAATGTAAAGACGGAAATCCTGTCACTAAGAGTTACAACACAAGGGGAAGATGTTATGTAAACGGTTGTGAACGCAGTGTCGACCCCGACGTCCCTCCACCCCCATCCCTTCTGTCAGGACTCCCCTACCACACGATACGTAGAGACCTGTTTCCGGTCTCTACGCCAAAATGTAGGTGTTACAGATTCTGTCAGGGGGTGTCGTTTCTTAATAGACCGGGTTTAACCGTTATAACAGCTCCAACTCTTTGACGAAATCTTACTCTTCGAAATTCGAGTTTAGGTTCGGTTGATACATTAGGATTTATTTGGCGAATTAGAAATACTCGATGTAGACATTTTTAGTCCAATCGTTAGGGAATAATTGTCTCATAACAATCCTAATTCCTGTATTACATTTTGGTGACGTATTTGGAATTTCCCGAATGGTTTACGATTAGAGTAAGATTAGGAAAATTGTTTTATAAAATAAATTTTTTTTTTTTGTTGTTTTACGATTTGTCTTCATATGTCTTTCTTTTCATTATCTAATGTAACGAAACAGTCAAACTCATCTACACAGAGGTTATTTTGGTCGACAAGTAAATAAAAAAGGCCATGATTATGGACGACACCGAAGAATAAGAACGTTCTGAAGAACCTTCTTGGGATCTTTGTAACCAATTTACAGTCTTGCATAAAGTTGCAAAGTTCTTGACAGTAAAAGTTTATTGTAAGAAATTTCAATACTTATATGTACCGATTTATATGATTATTAATTAATTATCGTTGGGTAACATCAGATTGATTTACGGTCTGTGTTATGTTTCACAAAATACCTTCAACTGGTTTTATCAAGAGAAGGGAAAGGGAAGAAGGGTCATTGAAGATGAGGGGATTCGTCGGGGAAGGGGCGATGTGTGTCGAAAAACTCTCGTAGACTTCTATGTCGAGAGTTTTAGGAGTTTTCTTTTACGAAAGTCTTTACATAGGAAAAGAAAAGAAAAGAAAAGAAAAGAAAAGAACGAGGTCTCCCTTGAAGGAATGTTGATTCGATTAACGAAAACGATGAAACGGAAAGTAACTTCCATTGTACTAGTCATTAATCACCTAATTCTTAACCAGCCAGACGTGAGTCCGAGGGCTGGTACAAAAGTAGACAGACTCGGACTCTTGACTGACCAAGTACAAAGGGTGGGAGACTTTTTTATCTGGAGGGTTCCAGAAAACCGAAACTCCCTGGGGTCTACGAATGTTACTAAGGACTGAAGATATTTGATCTATGATCTAAGAGTTAGGGGTGTCAGAATTGAGACTTTCTTCATAGTGTTGGACGACGACCTGATTTCCGAGGTTCCTTTCTCCCTGCCCCAGGACAGGACGGTACTACACTTCCCCGTCCCGGTTCAGTTCCGGAGTCACTGTACTTCCCCGACCGACTACCTGAGACTCTCACCTGTTGTGAACCACTTCTTTTTTAGGAGTTCAGTGAAAGTCGAATTAGATTTGAAAGAGATTTTAGGGGTGTGTGTGGGTTTTTTTTCATAATACCGATTTTTATAAGTAGGTCCCTTTGGTACCCTAAAAAGAATTCGAAAAAGGTGTATATTATCTCTATCTCGATGAGGTTAACTTAGTCCGAATCTCCAGTATCAGAGTTGGGGTTAGGACTAGTGTTTTCTCCGACGTTCGCCAAGGGTCATATGGAGTCTTTGGCCTATTTGATTTGTTACAAAGTTTTAAACTAGATAGATGTTTTAGTAAATTGGTGGATCAAAGTTCTTTTCCGTTATTTCTAGATCATTCTGGCTACGAACCTCCGTCGTACCCAGAATGAATTTTCAATAGAGTTTGTAATCTTCGGAGTATTTCTTCTGTTACATCCACAGTGTTCTTCAAGTCCTTTAGATGGACCCCGTCTCGTTTTTCGAGACTGTATAAATGACGTAAGTCACTGGGTGGCTTTTATTATTTTTAGAAGTCAGACCCTCTCTAGAAACTCCCGAAAGCCAGATTACAGGTGGACCCATATCCTTCGAGAGATAGTTGTGGATTGACTAATAGTTATGATCTTTGTCCCCCGATAAGTTATAAGATCGTATCTCTGGAAAAGTAAAAGACCTATCATTAATTTTAACTTTCTTTTACTTCCTTTTTTCTTCGAGAAGTGATATGTAAGTAGAAGAAAATACATTTATACTGTTTGATTTTTGACTAGTTAATAGATTGTATAAATGATTGTGATGTACTGGAGAGTATTTTGAGTTTATTACATACAAATTTCTACTCTGTGTTTCTTGTTTGTTAATGGAGAAGAACGTAAAGGAGATCCAGACATCATGGTTTATCTCTAAACGTCGGACTACTCTACAGGTTGTGGAAAAAAGGTATTAAATATTAGTAATGACGGTCCAGTATAAGGAAGGTACTTGCGTCCTAGATTAATTTTTATAATTAATAGAGACAACCTTTAAGTGTAGATAAAGGTTCACTGTACATAGTAGAAGACCTTTAAACATTCAAAGTACAAAACCTACATTACGGGGACAAAAACGATACATTCGTATGAAGAGATCTTAAGTTTGACATACTAAAGTCATAAAATTTATTTCCTGGTTTTTGTTTGTTTGTTTACTTTTTAGTCCTTAGAGTAGTCATTGTTTAGGAACAATATAAACATTCAAAGTACAAAACCTACATTACGGGGACAAAAACGATACATTCATATAAAGAGATCTTAAGTTTGACATACTAAAGTCATGAAATTTATTTCCTAGTTTTTGTTTGTTTGTTTACTTTTTAGTCCTTAGAGTAGTCATTGTTTAAGAACAATAGAGACCCCGAAGGGACCACCGAGTCTACCATTTCTTAAGTGGACGTTACACCCTCTGGACCTAAGCTAGGGACCCAACCCTTCTAGGGGACCTCCTCCCGTACCGTTGGGTGAGGTCATAAGAACGGACCTCTTAGGGGTACCTCTCTCCTCGGACCACCCGATGTCAGGTACGTCAGTCTTTCTCAGTCTGTGTTGACTCGCTGATTCGTGTCGTGTCGTGTCGACCCTGTATGTAGAAAACCATATCATTCGATTGATAATTTTTTATAAAGGTGAATTTTCTCGGTACGATTTTGTTTTAGTAAGAATTTCCGGTACATTGGTGGTGAAGAACAGAACCCAACAGAAGAAATACTTTACCATGTTAATGACTGGAGTACTGTAGAACCCCTTGTAAAAATCGCCACTTACTATATGTACTGTAAGTACAACTTGATCCGACCTCTAGTCGACCAAACCCGTCTAAGAGGTACTCGGGACCCTTCGTGTGTGAGATGAGTCTTCTTCTCTTCCTCGGTGAGACGGTGGGTCAGAGTAGGTGTAAGGACCAATGTTTGACAATAGACCGGAGGAGACCGGACCAGGAATGGAGGGAGAGGTCACGGTAGAAGGTCATAAGTAGAGGAACACAACATGAGAGTCGAATGTTTTATAACTTAGTTCATAGTTAGGACTATGAGTGGTACCACAGTCCTGAAGTACGGAAGGATGTTACCTCCAAAAAGGGTCTTGTCGAAAAGGAATAAATATGTCGAAATGGACCAGTAATTTTGGACCCGAGATTGTAATTGGGTCCTTTCGAAGGGACCGGATGTTAGACTAAACGTATCTGGGACGAGATCGTGTTCTAGTGTGTTCCCCTGTGTAAGTGGTACTTAGGGGTCCCTTTGAGAGAATTCCATATTTATTCAGACATACTTGAATAGACATCTACATAAGACAATCCAATTTATCCAATCATAAATTCTATTGACCTAAGAAATGGTGACTACCAGTCATCATTTCTTTGAAGGACTGTTCGTCCTCTGTACCCAAGTTAGGGACCCAGCCCTTCTAGGGGACCTCTTCCTTTACCGTCGGGTGATGTCATAAGAACGGACCCTTTAGGGTACCTGTCTCCTGGGACCACCTGACGTCAGGTACCCAAGTGTTTTCTCAGCCTGTGTTGGATCGTTGATTTTTTATTGTTAAATTCTATCCATTGTTGACACTGAAGGGTCCTTCACTTCCTATATATTTACCGACTTTTCGTCACTCACCGACGAATATAGACTATTCTGGATGGACTACGTTTCCGATCATTGACCTTGATAAAGACATTCTGGTCCCGTCACCACAAGTTGATTACGACTGATACCCTGTCTTACACCCTTCCTTTTACCACTTTGTTTGAAATGTTTCCGTCATCCCCAAATCCGGTTCATCACGGAACTTATGGTTCATTTTGTCAGGTTTGAGTAGCATTTTAACTATACTCTCCCTTACTCAAAACAATAATCTTTTGTCTTTACTCGATTGTAAACGTGGAGCAAGTGGAAACGAAAGGTGGGATAAACCAAATATCTGTTGACACGTTAGAAAAGGGGAACAAAATTATACGGTCACCTTTTATGATTTACTCTTACTTCAAAAGGTTACTTTTCTTTTTCTTTTGGTCACGATAAATTGTATGGTTTACTGTTTGTCTTTAAAAATTTTACACGGTCTACAAACCGTATTATTTAAAAAAATTGTTGAGTTTTTATTACTTTGTGTTCTACTGTATAGAGTCTTCACCGTGAAATAAATCTTAAGACTTTTGAAAATCTTTTTTTTTTTATGACGATGAATTTCTTCTTTCTGACTTGGTAGACCTTTCTAATGGTTAGAAATTTTGTATTGTCTCTTTTCTTTGTCCCAGTAAACTGATTAACCCGAAATGTACAGGATTCTCTTTTAGACATCTTTTATATATAAATATAGTTTACTTATGAAGTATAGACCCTAACTCATCAGTCCAAAGAACCAGATAAGTAGTCCGACCTTCTTTGAATCCTTTACTACTAAGAGGGTCGGATAGTCAAACACTTTTTTAGTCGAGATCATAGTTTTAAGACTGTAATTATAACCAACCGGTTTTTCAAGTAAACCCGAAGTTTACAAGAAGGTCCTTTGAGTTTGAAACCCGGTTCGGTTATATAGTCAGTCAAGTCAGTGAGTAAACACAGACTGAGAAACACTGGGGCACATGACGTCGTACGGCCCGGTCATCGTCCTTGAGACCCTCGAACGAGTTTGAGTACAGGTAGTTCATTCACTACGGTAGGTTGTTAAAGTAGGAGACAACAGGGGAAAATGAGGACGGAAGTCAGAACGGGTCCCAGAAAAGGTTATTCAGTCGAGAAGCGTAGTCTACCGGTTTCATAACTTCAAAGTCGAAGTCGTAGTCAGGAAGGTTACTTATAAGTCCTGACTAAAGAAAATCCTACCTGATCAACCTGGAGGAACGTCAGGTTCCCTAAGAGTTCTCAGAAGAGGTTATGGTGTCAAGTTTTCGTAGTTAAGAAACCACGAGTCGAAAGAAATACCAGGTTGAGGGTGTAGGTATATACTAATGACCTTTTTGGTGTCTAAACTGATCTGCCTGGAATCAGCCGTTTCAGTACAGAGACGAAAAATTATATGACAGATCCAAACAGTCTCGAAAAGAAGGTTCCTCGCAGAAGATTAAAGTACCGTCGTCAGTGGTAGACCTCACTAAAACCTCGGGGGGTTTTATTTCAGAAAGTGACAAAAGTAACAAAGGGATAGATAAACGGTACTTCACTACCTTGGTCTACGGTATAATCGAAAAACTTACAACTCAAAATTCGGTCAAAAAAGTGAGAGGAGAGAGTGAAAGTTCTCCGAGAAATCAAGGAGAAGTGAAAGACGGTATTCTCACCACAGTAGACGTATAGACTCCAATAACTATAAAGAGGGTCGTCAGAACTAAAGTTGAACACGAAGTAGGTTAGGTTTTAAAGAGTACTACATGAGGTATATATTCAATTTATTCGTCCCACTGTTATATGTCTAAACTACATGAGGAAAGGACTAAACCTTGGTCAGTCAACAAGATGCAGGTCAGAATATACATCCAGGAAAAACTGGATGTATATCTAAAGAGTCCTCGGTCCATTCCACCAGACCAAAATGGTATAGAAATTCTTAAAGGGTGTCAAACAACACTAGGTGTGTCAGTTTCCGAGATCACATCAGTTATTTCGTCTTCATCTAGAGAACGAAAATACTAGGTTACCTACAACCGTTAAACTAGAGACCAAGGAGACGGAAAAGATTTAGGTTGAACTTATAGACCTTCAAGTACTAAGTGCATCACAACTTCGGACCGAACCTCTTAAATAATATATTAAGAGTGGAGACACTTATAGAACATACGGGGTTTTAAGTTATGTAAGTTTTGGATAATAGAAAAGAGGGAAAGAATGAGTCCCAAGTTGTTTGACGTAAGTTGGTTGACAGGTCTGTAGACCCAATAACCCCTGAGAAGGGAGAGGGAGGCGTTAGGGGGAGATAAGTTAAGGTAGACTATTTGTTGAGAACTTTGTAAAAGTTAAGATAGAGGGTCAAAAGGTGTGATCGAAGTAAATAGTAGAGAACGGGAGATTGAGTAAAGGACAGAGTCCAGAATAAGAGGAGATTACTAATCGACAACGTGTTGGTCTTATTAAAGAAAAAAGATTTACGTTTAAAGTAATGTCGTAAGGGTCCAAACTTTGGGAAGCTACCGAGGAGAGACTGGAGTAATCTACCGGTAAGTAGTAGATCATGACCAAGTGACAAGGTGAAAAATTCGACTGGTTTTATAAATTAGTATAGGAGGTATTAATTTTTAGTCAGACTAAGAAGAAAAGGGTTTGACACTGTAATAAAGGATAAAAGTATAACTAATGATAGACTCCGTTAGTTACAATTATTGGGACTTAGACGACATAAAAGTTTTTTATGAACGGAACTTCGAATAAATATCATAGAACGGTATTTGTTAATAAAAAATGAATAGTACATTAGATAAATAGATGAAAAGGACCATGGAAGACTTAAAACACGGGACAACATCTTCCAGAGGGTACTAAAGTTCCTGTTGGTTTATAGGAGTTTAGGTAGACCTGAAGTAAAACAAATACCATACTCTTTCCTGAGACCGAAACAAATAAGAGTTTACTTGTCATTATAGCCGTGGAAAATAATTATTTAATAGTAAAAGAGTTACTTGGACTTACGGTGGAAACAGAATATAATTCAGGAAGGACATCTGGGTCCCGGTCAAAAAGGATCTTAGAGATAAGATAAGGTGACTAGATAAACGGGTAATGAGACAATTCTGGTAAAAAGTGACCTCACTTGAAAACCATTTAAAATTATGGATGACCTTGAAGATTTATTAAGATTAGTGAAAGTTTCTTTGTAGCCCTAAGACTAATTTCGACGTAACGTACATTTATAATAAAATCCTTTGTAAATAAAATGATAATGTCATTCAGAAGAATAAGTTCTTGAACCACACCGGACGGTATACACGTCTAGAATAAAATACAGAAAGTCATTCTAAAGTGTGAAGAAAATAAATCCAAGAAGTTGTAAAGCAATTCAAATTTTATGACAGATAGTAATGTTCACCATATAAAAGGGGACAGGACCGATGACAAGTATAATTTTTATTTTTGTTCAAACATAGAATACATTGAAATATTTAAGAGAAAAATTAAAATCATTAGAAAACGATCTAAGAGTACACAAAAAACTCTGGAATGTTAAAGTCTGTTTAAAACGAAAAGATTATAATGTTTTAATAAAGTACGGGAATAGACAACGTACTCTGTCTTAGAGATGTTTATTACTTAGTCTCATAATTCTCAGTTATAGAGGACACGGACTAAAATTTCTTTACTGAAGTCTTTGAACGGTAAATCATACTATAAACGATTTTTAAAAACCATTTACAGAAATAGTAATACATTATTGAAGGAAGATACGGATTGGATGAATCTTTAAAATAATCCTTTCCGACGATTCCAAATAGGTCACGGAAACATCGCAAAAGTATATTGGACAAAAAGAGGAAATTAAACGACAATATTTTTTACTTCAAAACAAAATTAAGTCTGGACTAGAAATTATGAACTGTTACTCTGACGGAATACTGACCTTTCACGGTCTCCGGTAGGTCTTTGTCTTTTCCCGCTAGTTGTCTTGTCTGACCTACCTGTATTACAGAGAGAAATAGGTAAATTACAAAACCTGGGACTTAAGACGAAAAAGTCTATACTTTTGACAGTACGGAGGAAGTAAAGACAAATGTAAAAGGGTTATAGACACAGGTAAATAAAAAGTTTAAGGAACAATAAAACAAAATGTCCCACAAAACTTTAGTATGTGTAAACTTAGATTGAAAAGTCGGGTAGAATGTCAGAGACAGAGAACTCAAGTAAGTGCGAATCACTTCATTAATTACATGAACTAAAATAAGGAAGGTAGACTTTATGTTAGAGTCAAAGGAAGAAGAATGAAAACAATTTAATCGGTACAAAGCAGGGACGGTGAAAAAGCAAGAAAAAAGGAGGGACGGTAAGGAGACACACGAAAACGAAGAACTGTCAAATCTTGTCAGGATGTCACAAAATTTCTAGTCGAGTACGGATGTATAAGGACTCAGTAGAAATAAGTATAAGAAAGTTTTCTTTTATTATTTCAATATGTTATACATGAAAATGTGATACACACAAAAATTGTGTGTACGTGGTACTTAGATATCAACGAGTAGTGAGGGAGTTGGGATTTGTCCTATCTTCGAAACCGAGATCCAATGATTATCCAAAAAGAAGGTACCTACTGAGAAGATAAAGTTCTGAGGGATAAATCGTAAATATAATGTTTTAGGATCAGTGTAGTAATAATAGGTAAATGAAAATTATTATGTATATAACGTTCTAAGCAACGAGGGTAATAAGGAGAGGAAAAGTAGAAAGGGATAGAACCCTAAAGACAAGACTTGGTTGACAGTAAACTATCTCATAAAGGAGTTCACAAAAAGAGTCTATTTATGTACCTACCTTATGAAAAATTTACGGACGTGAAGACTTTTACAAATAAAACGGGACTGTTTACTTACTATAGAAAAGGACCAATAATTAAATGTCCGGAATTAGGAAAAAGGGAGTCCTAAGATATTTACAACGAGGTCCTTAAATTGAAAATCACAACGACTATTTTTCAGACTTCAATTAACTAAGAGAAAGATAACGTTTATTCATTGGACAAGAAAGTCAGAGTTTATAAGTCTAAACAGGAGTAGGAACCTAAAGTCCTTAAAGTGGTTGTACACAGGTGTATGTATAAGATTGTAATTAGGACGAACCCTGACTCTTTCTACTAATGAAAAGATACATAAAGAAAAGATGAAGGTCTGAGGAAAATAAAGTACAATACTAAAGACCTAGACAGAAGACTTAAATAGATCTCCATTATGATAAATTGTAGACGTCCATAAAGAACGCGAAGGTATAGACTTAGTTCTTCATATTAGCGTTAGAAGTAAACAAATTAAAAATTAGGTTTTAATTTAAACAATATATACTTTCAATGATACCCTTATTTAAGATTCTCACGAATAGTGTTCTTTTTTGTAAAAAAGATAAAGAAATTAAAACATAGAAATCCTCTACACGTACAAGTGTTTTAAAGAATACCATTAGTGAAGTACTACATACATTTAATTCAGTAATACAACATGTAGAATTTGAATATGTCACAACATACAGTCACTATCGGGTTGTTTTGACCTTCTTTTTTAATTTAAACAAGATTAACATGACGAACTTTCCAAAGAAAAAGAAATCAGTAGAGACTAGGAAAAGTTGTGACATTCTTGTTTATTGTGTTAATAAGATCAAAAACCGAACAAGAAGGAGGAACCCGAAGACTCAAGGGTATTCACTTAATAATAGTAAAGAAGAACGATTACCGAATACGATGGAGTCGTAGATGTGTCTGGTCCCGTATCTCCAGAGAGATGTCACCGTTTGGTCACTCACTAACTTCCTTATGCTAAAAGACGAGGACTTCAGTCCTGTACTGGAGAAACGATTCCATCTCTCATCTCCGGAGAGACAATGGTCTGGAGGTGTCTTCGTTTGAATTCAGAGTTGATTTTATTACCTCTTCTGAGAACTTTAAGAGAACCGAACGTTCCTCTGGTTTGGTCAGTTAGGATTTCCTTTAGTTGGGACTTATAAGTAACCTTTCTGACTACGACTTCGACTTCGTGGTTATGAAATTAATGGACTACACTTCTCAGTTGAGTGACCTTTCTGGGACGTTGACCCTTTCTAACTTCCGTTTTCCTCTTCCCCTGTTGTCTCCTACTCTACCAACCTACTGTAGTAGTTGAGTTAATGTACTCAAACTCGTTTGACGTCCTCTATCACTTCCTGTCCCTACGGACCGCACGACGTCAGGTATCACAACGTTTCTCAGTCTGTACTGAATCGCTGACTTATTGTTGTTTCATTGCAGAGACTTATTGTTGTTTCATTACCGAGACTTATTATTGCTTCAAGATGATAAAATTCATAAGATTTGTGACACTAATTTTCATCACATTTATTAAAGTGTTAAACATACCTTTATGTTTTGTGGACCTTATCGGTTTCGTTAGGACTCTTTCTTCTTACCTTGACCTCCTTAGTTGAACGGACTGAAGTCCGAGATGATGTTTCGGTGTCAGTAGTTCTGTCATACCATGGCCGTGTTTCTGTCTTTATATCTAGTTACCTTGTTTTATCTTTCGGGTCTCTATTTGGGTGCGTGGATACCTGTGGAATAGAAACGGTTTCCTCCGTTCTCGTATGTTACCTCTTTTCTGTTAGAGAAATTGTTCACCACGACCCTTTTGTCCAGTTGGTAAACATTTTCTTACTTTGATCTTGTGAAAGATTGTGGTAAGTGTTTTTATTTGAGTTTTATCTAAGTTATAGATTTGCATTCTGGTCTTTGACATTTTGAGGATCTCTTCTTGTATCCGTTTTGTGATAGGCTGTATTTAGTGTCGTCCTAGGAGATATTGGGTGGAGGGTCCTATAACCTTTATTTCCATTTTTATTTGTTTACCCTGGATTAATTTTAACTTTCGAAGACGTGTTGTTTCCTTTGGTATTCGTTCCACTTTTCTGTCGGAAGTCTTACCCTCTTTTATTATCGTTTACTTCGTTGACTGTTTGTTGATCAGAGTTTTTATATGTTCGTTGAGGACGTCGAGTTAAGGTCTTTTTATTCGCTGGGTTAGTTTTTTATCCGGTTTCTTGATTTATCTGTAAAGAGGTTTCTTCTGTATGTCTACCGATTGTTTATGTGCTTTTCTACGAGTTGTAGTGAGTAATAGTCTCTTTCCGTTGAGTTTGGGTGTTACTCCGTGGTAAAGTGTGGTCAGTCTTACCGACGATAGGTTTTCAGATGTTCGTTATTTAGGACCTCTCCCACACCTCTTTTCCCTTGGGAGAATGTGACAACCACCCTTACGTTTGATCATGTCGGTGATACCTCTTGTCACACCTCTAAGGAATTTTTTGACCTTTACTTGACGGAATACTGGGTCGTTAGGGTGACGACCCGTATGTGTGGCTCCTTTGGTCTTAACTTTCTCTGTGCACATGGGGTTACAAGTAGCGTCGTGACAAATATTATCGGTCCTGTACCTTCGTTGGATCTACGGGTAGTCGTCTACTTACCTATTCCTTCGACACCATGTATATGTGTTACCTTATAAGTCCTCATAATGAGTCGGTAATCTTTCTTATGTAAACTTAGTCAAGATTACTCCACCTACTTTGACCTCAACTAATATGTCTCACTTCATTCGGTCTTTCTTTTTGTGGTTGTGTCATATGATTACATATATATACCTTAAATCTTTCTACCATTGCTATTGGGACATACGCTCTGTCGTTTTCTCTGTGTCTACATATCTTGTCAGAAAAGCTGAGACACCCTCTCCCTCTCCCACCCTACTAAACCCTCTTACCGTAACTTTGTACATATTATAGTATATACTTTGCTTAACGGTCAGGTCCAAGCTACGTCCTATGTCCAACGAGTCCCGACCACGTGACCCCACTGGGTCTCCCTACCATACCCCTCCCTCCTCCCTCTCCCAAAGTCCTACCCCTTGTGCACATGTGGGCACCGCCTAAGTACAACTACATACCGTTTTGGTTATGTTATAACATTTCATTAATCGGAGGTTAATTTTATTTATTTAAATGTAAATTTTTTTAAAAAAATTTCATCACATTGAAAGATTTAGTAATCCCGAGGATTCAGAATACTGTCATCCGTTTCTTACTCCATCTATGGAAACAATACATCTTCTATGTCGTTCGATAGTATACGACATGTGAAAGTTTCGAACGTTCTACAAAGAAATTCACCTACTGTAAACCATCAGGAACGTTTTGGTGGTGTGTGAAATAGTTCTAGACTTTTTATCTTTGTGTTACGAAAAACAACTTTTATAGAAATGAGTAAAATTTTTTTACGGAATAAATTTAGTACGTTCAAATTCGGTAGTGTAAAAGAACAACAATTATTAATACCTGGTTAACGAATAGAACATGTTTCTTCACATGGGACTCTATTTTAACTATTTAAGTTACAAGTTTACTCAGGAAGTAGATTTCATTGGACTTTCGATCACCTCTCCTATTTTATTTATGTTTTTATCTATTTTGTTTCAGGTATGACTGTTCATGGTGTTTTCTATGTCCATTTTACAATGTACACATGTTCTTTGATTTCTACTGTAAGTTCGAATCCTCTTGGAACTTTTTTTGAATGTCTCTTACTGATACATGGTATAATTTATGTGTCGTTATACCCATGAACCATATTCTCGAAGGAAATTTTATTTTGGTTCATGAGTAGGGGTCCTTTAGTTAATTATAACCGAGAAGTCAAGTCAAGTCAAGTCAGTAAGTCAGCACAGGTTGAGAAACGCTGGGGTACTTAGTGTCGTGCGGTCCGGAGGAACAGATAGTGGTTGAGGGTCTCAAATGGGTTTGAGTGCAGGTAACTCAGTCACTACGGTACGTCGGTAGAGTAGGAGACAACAGAGGAAGAGGAGGACGGGGGTTAGGGAGAGTCGTAGTCTTAGAAAAGGTTACTCAGTTGAGAAGTGTACTCCACCGGTTTCATAACCTCAAAGTCGAAGTCGTAGTCAGGAAGGTTACTTGTGGGTCCTGACTAGAGGAGATCCTACCTGACCAACCTGTAGGGACGTCAGGTTCCCTGAGAGTTCTCAGAAGAGGTTGTGGTGTGAAGTTTTCGTAATTAAGAAGCCGTGAGTCAAAAGAAGTGTCAGGTTGAGAGTGTAGGTATGTACTGGTGGCCTTTTTGGTATCGGAACTGATCTACCTGGAAATAACCGTTTCATTACAGAGACGAAAACTTATACGATAGATCCAACCAGTATTGAAAAGAAGGTTCCTCATTGGTAGAAAATTAAAGTACCGACGTTAATGGTAGACGTCACTAAAACCTCGGGGTTTTTTATTTCAGACTGTGACAAAGGGGTAGATAAAGGGTACTTCACTACCCTGGTCTACGGTACTAGAAGCAAAAGACTTACAACTCGAAATTCGGTTGAAAAAGTGAGAGGAGAAAGTGAAAGTAGTTCTCCGAAAAATCAAGGAGAAGTGAAAGACGGTATTCCCACCACAGTAGACGTATAGACTCCAATAACCATAAAGAGGGTCGTTAGGACTAAGGTCGAACACGAAGAAGGTCGGGTCGTAAAGAGTACTACATGAGACGTGTCTTCAATTTATTCGTCCCACTGTTATATGTCGGAACTGCATGAGGAAAAGGATAAACCTTGGTCAGACAACAAGATACAGGTCAAGATTGACAACGAAGGACTGGACGTCTATCTAAAGAGTTCTCCGTCCAGTCCACCAGACCATAAGGGTAGAGAAAGTCTTAAAAGGGGTCAAATAGGACTAGGTGTGTGAGTTTCCGAAACCGTATCAGCTATTTCGTCTTTATCTATAAAAAGACCTTGAGAGAACGAAAAAGGTACTAGGTCGCCTACAACCGTTAAACTAGAGACCAAGGAGACGGAAAAGATTTTGGTCGAACTTGTAGACCTTCAAGTGCCAAGTGTATGACGACTTCGGACCGAACCTCTTAAAACTCGTAATGAAATGATCGCACACTCTACTCACGTTAACACACCATCAGACTTGTAAGAAACCGTAACGGAAGGAAACCCTGACCTTACTTTTGCCTGGAAAAGGTCAGGACACCGGTGACGACTCAAAAGGTTTAACCATGAATGAAGGAATTAATAAGAGGTATAGTACACTAGGACTTAAACTAGGTCTCGACCTGTTAATTCAAATAGAAAGTTATAACGGTGTGTGAAGACTCGTTATAACGATAGTCTTTCCGTCTGAATCTAACGTAGTTAGATAAGTAGTAAGTCTAATAGGGTTTCCTGTTTAATTATATACCTCCAACCAGGAAACACCTGTGTAATTAACGAAGTTCGGTAGTTAGATTGTTATAATAATGACAACAGTGTCTTGTGAATACTTAAGAAAAGTTGCGTCGAAATTAAGGAGGGAAGGTGGTAGTGGTAGAGGGTTGGATGACAAGGTATAGGGGCTTAGTTCAATTGGTGGATCGTCAAGACATCAAAAGAGACCCGAGTACATTAGGATACACACATACATATAAGCACACACACACACATAGGAAGTCATAAGAACGGACCTCTTAAGGTACCTGTCTCCTTGGACTACTTGATGTCAGGTACTCCAACGCTTCTCAGTCTGTACTGACTGGTTGATTGTGAAAGTGAAGTGAAAGCGTACATGAAAGTGAAAGTGTGTGTCTCTCTCAATTACAATAAAATGTTTCACTTTAATTCGTGTGAAAGACTTGATACGTAAAGGGGAAGTCCGTGCAGAACACTTTTTAGGGAGTTTCAGATATCCATATCTAAATTAAGTAGTAAGGATTACCAATGGATTATAATAAATGACATTTGGTTAGTATTAAAACGTTGTTAAAGGTCTCGGAAGGACAACGTGTCAAAATTCCAACTACAAAATGTCAGACCGTCAAGACCGGTAGGAAGTTAATGACGTACAGGAGAAACAGAGGTCGAGAAAACGGAAGTGGTTCTTTCGATGTTATTTGTAGGGATGTGTCCCTGAAGGGACCGTCAGGTCACCCAAGTTAGGGACCAACCCCTTGATTCTTTAGTGTTCGTTGTACCGTATCGGTTTTTTTTTTTTTTTGTGTGTGTGTGTGTGTGTTGGTGTTGTTTTTGGTAGGAGATGGATAAGTCAACGGTTTTACTCGTCGTTCACTCCACGGTCGAAACTCTATGCATCCCTCCTACTCCATGGTAGGAGGTACCGTGTCATCAGGGAGATTTAGTTAAGGTAATACACCATAACATAGGGGTCATCCATCTTGTCTACCTTCGTTACCCATCTTGATCCCCACTAAAATTAGATACCCTATTTAGTAATTCTTTCCTTAACGACCCGACACATTTACGTGAAAAATTAAATGATTTTATAATAAGGTACTCTATTTAATGATCGTCTCCTTAACGATACAATCCGTATAAACAAAAATTAAAATGAATATGAATCAAATTAATTTTAATCCAAACGTAATGGTTTAAGATTTCTGATATTGTCAAGTGTAAAGAGGGTAACTACTTACGCTTACGGAAACGGGGTGTAGGAGTGGTCGTTATCCTCAATGTCTAGAAAAGTTAAGACGATCACTATAATATAACAACTAAATTACCGTTAAAGATACCTATAAGTCTTAGACTCGTAGAAAAACGGTGAACCTAAACGAGAGGATATTTGAAGTATAATAATAGGGTACGGGTAATAAATAAGTCAATAATTTTTTTGCAAAACAATATATAGCAATGGGAGTAATCACAACCTATTGAAAGGGTTTAGGTATTTAACGGGTGTTAGAAACAATACCGAGGAAAACGGTGTGTACCCAACGGTAAATTTATATCAGTTTATAAAGAATATAGATTCTCAAGATAAAACCAATCTCAAGGGGTTGTGACTGACATGTACCTGAGAGAACACTGATAAAAAAAGGTTTTCAAAAACGACAGAAAATGTAAATTTGGAAATTAAATAGACCTGACAAATGGATACCATGTTTCATCCCCAGAAAAAAGTCTCCTTATAGGGCTGCAAAGTGGTGGTAAATGATTTTTATAGGTAATGGAAGGGTGACTTAACCTTTCGGTTAAGGTAGTATGTGATGTAAGAAGATGTCACTCCGGATGAAGACCGTAGAGAGGGATCAAGGTAAGTAGAAAAGAACGAGATTTGATATGTTAAATTAAATTTTTGAGGAAAGGATTCAGAAAGGGAGTATCAATAGTAGGTGAAAGACTCAATTTACGTAGGACTTAGTCATCCTAGGGTCTCCTACTGTCCCCTGATGAGAGTTGAGTTGGTTACTTCGTCGTCAACGTCCGTGACAAGGTAACACCATAGAAACGACCTCGTTTTTCCCT
Organism: Capra ibex; assembly: GCA_006410555.1. Taxonomy (NCBI): domain Eukaryota; kingdom Metazoa; phylum Chordata; class Mammalia; order Artiodactyla; family Bovidae; genus Capra; species Capra ibex. Next base: position 46,485,856 of record SJYO01018757.1, on the reverse strand, counting down.
CAAACCCCCTCTTACTTATTTTCCTCATGTACATACCGACTCAAGGAATGGACTTTAATAGTGTTGTAACAATTAACCGATAGTCAAGTCAGAGAGTCAGTACAGGCTGAGAAACGCTGGGGTACTTAGTGTCGTGCGGTCCGGAGGGACAAGTAGTGGTTGAGGGCCTCAAGTGAGTCTGAGCGCAAGTAGCTCAGTCACTACGGTAGGTCGGTAGAGTAGGAGACAGTAGGGGAAGAGGAGGACGAGGGTTAGGGAGAGTCGTAGTGTCAGAAAAGGTTACTCAGTTGAGAAACGTACTCCACCGGTTTCATGACCTCAGAGTCGAAATCGTAGTAAGGAAGGTTTCTTTAGGGTCCCGACTAGAGGAAGTCTTACCTGACCAACCTAGAGAAACGTCAGGTTCCCTGAGAGTTCTCAGAAGAGGTTGTGGTGTCAAGTTTTCGTAGTTAAGAAGCCACGAGTCGGAAGAAGTGTCAGGTTGAGAGTGTAGGTATGTACTGGTGTCCTTTTTGGTATCGGAACTGATCTGCCTGGAATCAGTCGTTTCATTACAGAGACGAAAACTTATACGATAGATACAACCAATATTGAAAAGAAGGTTCCTCATCATATTTTATTTTGTCAATAAAAATTTTTTCCTCACCCCCACGGAACTCCACCGATTACAACGGAAAAAATAGAATAACCTGTCTTTATTATAGGATACCCCTTCTTCATAATCTTCTTCGAGGTTAAGTGTGGTCCGTCTATTTTTGTACGTAAATCTCAGAACTGGATCCCGTCATTATTGCGAAGGTGAGAGACTGGATTATAAAATACTTTCCTGGAATTGAAACACCTGTACAGAGTTTTGTTTTGTGACCTGGTGATGTAGTTATTTAGTACAATTGACTCGGATTATTTGTTCTTTACCGTTCATACAACTTCTACACTCTACTAACGGGAGGTCTCCTATCTTTATTTGGGATTTTTCTCAGTCCCCGGACTGTGTAATTACTTTACAGACCCTGTTCGACTCTGTACGGGGATGAGGTTTCGTCCAGACTGTAGAGATTAGAGAGTGGAGATTCTTCTTTCCTACTACGAAATTCTTCGTCTGACGGTACAACACCTCTTCCCGCACACCGTCCCGTGACCACCAGTCGGAAAGTCTTGATTTCCTGAGTAGTGTACCGGCGTTCCCTTACATAGAGAGTTGTTGGTCACTTAAACCTTCTTTTGGGGTTCGGAGTCTACTCTGGTGTCGAGACCAGTTGTGGAACTAAAATCGGACTAGGACTCGATTTTAAGACTGGTGTCGAGACTAGTTGTGGAACTTAAATCGGACTACTCTAGGACTCGGTTTCTAGGTCTGTTGGACATAGGTCGGAAGACTGGAGGTCTTTGATACTCTATCACTTACCCACAATAAAATTCGGTAACTCACAACCACTAAACAATCCTTTGTGTCTGTTGATTATATTAGGGAAGTCGGTTCAGAATAGTTGGAAAAAAAGGTCTTTAAGGTTAAAGTGGTGTCTCTGTAGTTCAAGTAAAAAGACCAATAGGTGGTTAAAAAAAGGGGAGTCACTACGGAAATTGTCATACGGAACTTATTTATAACGACAGAGATTGTAATGTTCTGGTATTTTTAACTTTACTGAAATTTTTATGTTGGATCTTTTCATACAATGGGTATAAATTTATACCTGTCGTTGTCCCGACTTACAAAAGTCCCTTTGTGTAAAATTCAAGAATAAATACAAAAGGGTCTGTATATTAAATTTAATAATTTTATAGAAAGTCAATTGAGTGCTTTACAGTATTATGAGTAAGAACTGGATAAACATGAAAGATTCTCTGTACAACGTAAAAGAAAAGGTCTTACGTCACAACTGAACGGAAACAATTTTTTATGGGAATACCCCTCCTCACTTTGGGAATGGACATGTTGTCCATGGTTTTGTTATAACACTATTTACTATCCTCGTTCCTCCGGCATTGTGACTCAGTGTCGGACTTCCCGCATTGACCTTAGTAAATCTATCAACGAGTCAAGGTCACGGTGGTTATGAGAGAGTGTAAGTTAGTCAGATCGTTAGACATTTCTTTGTCCATAACAATGAGTCCGACTTGTGGTCCATGAATTGAACACACAGAGATTACTCCTCTTCCCCATCCTTCACACTAGGAACATTGAATTGTCATTGTACTTACAACTATTTTTCTTTTTGGATTTAAGTCCTTGTTGAGATTGAGGGGTTATTACGATAACTATGTATACCTACTATGTTAGAATCTTAATTTGAAATTTAGAAAAATACTTAATGTTAGTTTATGGTGATCATTGTCTTTTCCGTGGTTAGAAAAACTAACCATTCTATTTTAGAACCGAGATAAAATCCTCCTTTTGAGATCAAAAAAGTTTTTGTATTTGACATTGTTTATTATTAATTTTATATCATAACGACATTATACCGGGGGTGAACTAATTATCTGGGAATAAAGAGAGGACCTAAACACTCTTTTACCATTTAAAAAAACATCTGATTAGATAGAAGATAATATGAAGACGATGAATTCCGTTTTACATTTCAATCCGAAAAACACTAATTTTAGTGGATTCTTCTCATTCTTAGGATAGAATGAGGAAAGAGAAAACCCCCCTCTCTAAAGTGAGTTTCTTTTGTTATACTCCCCGTTGGTCTTTAAAGATATGTCGTTTAACAATAACCTTACCATCAGGTCGTAAGACCTTAAGTGACTTCATGAATTTCTGACAGGAGTAAAAGTCCGATTTACTACTTTTTTTTTTTTTCTTCTTCGACTTACGTTGAATTATCCTTGTCCAGTTACCGACACTTACGAACACGAGATATTTTTACACTTGAACAGAATCCGTCTCTCAGTACAAACAAAAAAATGAAAGTATGGGTGTCTTTAACCGTGTCAGAGTACCTTGTTCAATAACCGATTAATTAATTATTTATTCACCTACCCATCCTTTTTCGTTGACATTTTCTTTTTGTTTTTACTGTTTTTAGAGGTATATAGACTTCATTCATTTCTTCCTTCCCTCTTTTTCTTCTCACTTGGAGTTAAATCTAACTTTTTTTTATTACATCCTAACAATGATTTTCGTTCTCGTAACATTCCGATGTCCATATTATTTCGTTATAAATATTCATGGAACTCTTATATAGTTATCCTCTATTCAATTTAAGGACGGAGACGTGTCCTACATTATAATGTCAAAAATTTTTACATGGTCTACCTATACATGGTCGTACTTTCATACAGGTTCTATTTAATATTTTTCATAAGTTTTTCGTTCAATTGTCTTGTCACTCAGCTAGTACTAAGGTAAAAACAATTCATTATTATCGTATCAACAGATACGTATAAAAAAATTTACCCTCTTTAGTGTACTTTTGTTCTTACATCATAAGACTCCCTATTATCCTAAGATTATCCAAAGTGAAATATGTAATATTTAAAACTTACAAAATTAAATATGATGAAAATATGTCCTTATATATATATAAGGACAGATATCCTTCCCCCCTTTTCTTTCCCCCTTTTTGGTACTCGGATCTGGACACTTTAGATGTTTGTTATAGTTTATTTGGTCGTGTTAGTATGTTTCAAGAGAGTCAGGCAAGTGTTCACTCCTATATGTTAGGGGTGTCGAGTATTTGAACTTTGTAGTTCTTTGTTTAGTTCCCTTTATTACGTAAACGTTACTAAAATTAAGTGAATGAACAACTCTTCCCTTTTAGAGTAACGGAAATTATAATAGTGTCTTTTTTAAAAGAAGAAACTAAAATTACAGTGAACAATGTTTTTATAAAGATTCTTTTTCTATATTCTCTTACCTTCTTGAGAGACAGTTTTATAGACTTACATTAGACGTTTTTCTTTATTTACTATAATGTCCATATTCCACTAAATCACACACTTAAGTTGAAACATCTAACTAAACAATATGGTTGTGTTAATAGGGTTCTATCGTCGTTTTCAGTCTCTTCCTTTGCCGTTGGGTGAGGTTAAGAACGGATCTCTTAGGACACCTGTCTCCTCGGACCACCCGACGACAGGTATCACAACGTGTCTCAGCCTGTGCTGACTTCGCTGAATCGTCGTCGTCGTCGTTTTCATGTATTGTATCGTTGAGAACGTGTCGACAAATTTAACTTTAATTTCTGATAAGAATTGTTGTTCAAGTATTCATTCTTTTAATTCGATACCTGTATACAGTACCTATATATTTTGTATTTGGTAACCGTTTTAAAAGACTAAGATTTTATATATCGAGAAAAGATAGTTATATTAACTTTCGTAATATCTATGAGTCTTCAAACCTTTTATCCGGGTTATAAAGTTAGTTATTTGAAAGACTTTCACTCCCAATAAATATCGTTTTAGTCGGTACCAATTTCTCTTCATCTCTGTCTAAACCCGAAAGGACCACCGAGTCTACCATTTCTTGGACGGACGGTTACGTCCTCTACATTCTCTACGCCTAAACTAGGGAGCCACCTCTTCTAGGGGTTCTCTTCCCTTACTGTGGGTGAGGTCATAAGAACGGACCACTTAGGGTACCTGTCTCCCCGGACCACCCGATGTCAGGTACCCTTAGTGTTTCTCAGCCTGTGTCGACTCGATAATTGTGTGACGGGGAGGTTGAGCTAGGGTTTAGACGGGGACTTCACACTTTGACAATCAGCGAGTCAGTACAGACTGATATCGGGCGGTCCGAGGAGTCAGGTACCTTAAGAGGTCCGTTCTTTTGACTTCACCAATCGGTAAGGGATGAGGTCCTCTAGAAGGGTTAGGTCCCTAGTTTGAGCTCAGGGGACGTCACGTCCGTCTAAGAAAACCGTGGTTCCTTCGGGATATCTTCATCTCAGTGAAGTTTAATAGAAAAGATTTAATGTCAGTTGTCACGGGTGGTGACCGTTTTGACACTTTAGACGTCAGTAGAAACAAAGAGATCAGGGAAGGAACGGGAATTCGGAATGAACCACTGTTTGGGAGAGAAGATTCGAAGTCCAGGGAGGTGAGAGGGATATTTTGTCCTTTCCTAGACTGTAGTTAACTGTAATTTCTCCTAGACGAAGTGGTGGTACGATTTGAGACTTTAACAGAAACGGTCCTCCTAAAATCAATAGGACAAAGATGCTGAGTATGATTTGAAAGAAACAGTAACTACTGGTACTCATCAAGCTGTGTGTGTCTTTCAGGTTCAATAGTGGAGGAGGACCGAGATCAAGGAGGTCATAAGTCGAACCTGAGACCAATCAGTAAAGGTATCACTGGAGAGGTCGTGAAATCTAAGACGTGGGGTATTAAATACGTTATTATTTGAACGGACTGATACGTATCTACAATAATAGACTAAAAAAAAATAGGGACGGTATTACCGGTTAGTTAATTAGTAAATAAATAAATGGAGTAAGGAAAAACAAAAAGTAAGTCTGATCGTAAACGAGTTGTGGTTGGTACATATTTTCACAATAAGATCTAGGATCTTATATTTCCACTTAGAATACATCGGGAGTCGTTGTTCCTTGACCCGAGACGATAACTATGTTAAGTACAATGCATTGTAGTCGACTCGGTACTAAGAGTCGTTGTAAAGGTAGATAGGGACTACGGAGGAATAAGTATAAGGGGATCTTTTACTATACTTGAAGGACAAGAGGTGGAGGTACACGAGATCCTAGAAACATCGGGGTGGTGGTATGTAAGAATCCGAGAGGGAGGGGTGACCGAGAGAATAGAGTTAGGAGGTTTTAAGACCGGAATTCCAACGGAAGGGGGTTTCGGAGACGGTTGAAAGGAGACTAGAAATGGTGGTTTGAAGTTTACCCATCAAAACGAACAATGATAAAAGGTAAAAGTAAATAAGGAATTGGTTGACGTTATATAAAGACCGGGTAGTGTCGTGTTTTTACCGAAAGAAGTTGAATGGTTACAGAAGGATATACGGTTGAGATTTTCGGAGGAGAACCAAAAGTAGGATGGGTTGGAGAAACGTCGTAAAAGAATTCGCTGATGAGACTGAAACATGGTCGTATATTGTGACGACCAGTCCCGGAGGTACTATTAGAAGAGTGAAGGGAACCGTTACGTGAAAGGACCTGAAAGTGAAAGCCTTGACTAAGTAAAGTTAAAGGAAGGAACCAAGGTTGAGGATGGAGATGCAGAATTTACATTCGTTACGGGGTCCTAAGTTCAGGTCGGAAGATGGAAAAGACCAGTTGTCAGTAAAGAGCCTTCTATAGTGAGTAGCAGTTTTAAGGTTGTTACTGAAGTCACTTGGTAAATATATACAGAGATCGGAACTCGAGAGAGGACTCACAGTCGAGTATAGATGTCTCAACAGGACGACCTTTTGACTTGAGGTATGTAGGGGTTTAAGTAAGAGCAGTAGGTTTTTGAGTGAGGTGGAGAGTCGAAGGGAATCATTGTAGTCTCCGAATGGGAGCGACCTTTAGGGTCAGTCGAAGAGGAGGAAGGAGACAGAATAGGGGTGTTCAGTGTATTTTAGACGGTTCTAGACAGAGAAGGTGAAGACTTTACGGAGAACTTAGGTAGGGGGTGTCGTGACTCGTAGGAGTATGTATGTCGTGACTCGTAGGAGTATGTACCATTTGTGATTCAAATACAAACAAAGTAACTTACCTTAATATGTAAATGTACTTATTCACAATGGTTACAGAACGGAGTAAGTCGTAAACGTAAAAAATTGAGTAATGATAACTCCTCACTTCTCAAAACGGAATAATTCCCTTAAAATCCGTAATGGTTCGTCCATTTCCTCTGACAAGAATAACTTATACAACAACTCTGTCCGTCTTTAATATGATTACAAGTAAAGACTACGACGGGAATTTGAAACCAAAGAATTCCTTTTTTACCGTTTCCTATCGGACATCGAAATATACCGAAGATATCTGGATAAACATCAACCACCGGATTAGGACCCACGGAGAAGTTCGTTTCCTTTTCAGAAGAATGGGATTCTCGAGTGGGTAGTCTGGGATTGGAATTAAAGTTGGACTGGAAAGAGACACTATTTCCAGGGGTTATGCATAAACACAAAAGATCATTTTGACTGTGATGGAACCAATCATAAACCCCCAAAAAAAGGAGTATTGGAGTAATCGAATATAAGTTTTACATAGGTATACAAAGGTCACAAAAAAGGTTAAGATTGTTTCTTTCAAGATTCTTCCTGGGTTTGGAAGTCTTATAGATACGAAATGAACAACCTTCATCAAAATGTATATGGTAGAGTTGTACTTGAACTTTTATTTAATTGAGGTCCGAAGTGTCGGTTGTGGACAGAAAAGTTATTCGTTTAATTATAAAATTTTCTTGTAAAGAAGCTTCACGGTCAGATACAAGCTATATCCTATGTCCTACGAACCCCGACCACGTACTACTAGGTCTCTCTACTATACCCCACCCTCCTCCCTCCCCCTAAGTCCTAACCCTCGAACATATGTGGACACCACCTAAGTACAGTTACATACCGTTTTGGTTATGTCATGACATTTCATTTTATTTCATTTTTATTTATTTATTTATTTTCTTGTAAAGATTAATGGAAGAGACACATTATCAGTAATATAATGAATTTGTTTATTACCTAACCAGTGGGACTCCACCACTTCGTTGTTTTATTAGGGTCTGACCACTCTTTTGAAAGAATCGGTCTAGTATCAATGGTCAGACTATCCGTTGGACGTTGTCTTTCGTGTAAGAGAATCCGTATTGAACTTAAACCCCTCACATATGAAAGTTGTTCTTAAGACTCTTCCAGGTTAGTGTGAGATTAAAGGATGTTTTAATAAGTGTAACCGACAAGACGAGATGTCCCGGTGCCGTTCCCTCTTTCTGTGTAAAACTTTAGAGAAAATAAAGATTTAACGTACCTTTAAACCTTGAGACATTCCTACAAAGTTTAAGAGTATTCGTTTTGTTTCTAGTGTAGACTCGGTTTAATTAAAGTAAAGGTAGATAGAGCCGTCACGTGAGGTAAATAATGTCTGTGACAATATTACTTGTTAGACAAGGTTCTCTTTGTTAGTCTAAAGGGTTTGGGTTTTATACTTTATATGAAGTAAGAAGAGACCAAGACTGACTGCGAAAGTCTCGAAAAAACCGTTGTTTCCGAAGTCTCGACTTTTCTCATTCCTTATTTTGTGGTATTACACAAAATTCAAAGTGTGTAAGTGGTAAACCGCTTTATTGACTAAAGTGACGTTTTTGGATCTTCGAACGTTCTTTTTTGGTAGTTGAATGGATAAAGAAAACCACCCTATATAAAGAAATTGACATAGAGATTTTTAGTGAGATAGGTTTATACACACTGCTATACTTTAGTGTGGTGTACTCAATATACTACGAAGTTTAAGAGTCACCTTCGTCCATCCCATAATTCATATTTATTTAAGTAATTCATACATTTACTGTACAATGATCTGATATAAGGTGTGTTCCCTTATCGAATGTCCCGGTCTTGAAAATTTTAGACGGTTCAGTTATGAGTATTAGTTGGTTGGTCATTTGAAAATACTTCAAAGATGAACCACGATTCGTGACATTTAGATCTAAGAAGTTTCGAATTTTATTAAAGTATGAGGTACTTTGACATTAGTTCAATGTCACCATTTTGTGTACTTTAATGTCTTTTTAACGTTTATTAGTGTAGCATTAACATCTCTGAATTTTTTCCTCTTTACTTCTGAAGTTCCTCCTTAGTCCCGAACTACATTTGGGATTCCGTCCCTATTCCAAGTTTACCCGTGTCAAATCTACCTTAGACTTTTTCTAGGACACTTCCTTTAACGGTGTCCCGCAAACTCTGACCTTTCTGTCCAGTTTTAAACTTCTTTTCATCCCGAAGGGAACACCGAGTCGACCATTTCTTAGGTGGACTTTACGTCCTCTGGACCGAAACTGGGACCCAACCCTTCTAGAGGACCTCTTCCCTTGTCGATGGTTGAGGTCATAAGACCGGACCTCTTAAGGTACCTGATATATCAGGAACCCCAGTGTTTCTCAGCCTGCACTGACTCACTGAAAGTAAGTGAGTCGGTCATACCACCCGAAAGGACCACCGAATCAACCATTTCTTAGACGGACGTTACTCCCCCTGGACCTAAGTTAGGGACCCAACCCTTCTAGGGGACCTCCTCTTGTACCGTTGGGTGAGGTCATAAGAACGGTCTTCTTTACTACCTGTTTCCTCGGACCGCCCGACGTCAGATAACCCTAGCGTTTCTCAGTTGTACTGACTTCGTTGACTCGTGTCGTGTCCGTCATACTGACCTGTCCATTTCACTCTGTCCTAAAGTCTTTCAGAACTTTTAGTCTACACACACACACACGCACAAACGAGTCAGTACAGGTTTAGAAACACTGAGGTACCTGACATCGTGTGGTCCGTGGCGAAAGGTACTCTAAAGGGTCCGTTCTTATGATCTCACCCAACGGTAAAGGAAGAGGGTCCTTAGAAGGACTGGGTCCCCAACTTGGGTGTAGACGTAACTCCCTCGTCTAAGAAATGGTGACTCGATGGACCCTTCGGGACTTTTAGTCTACCTTCATAAATTTCTATAGTCCAGGACCTGGTTCGTAAAGTGTACGTAATAATGTAACTGAGAAGTAATGTCGAGACACTTCACTCGAGATACTCACAGGAACAAAAGGTCTATTCCTTTGACCCCATAACTGTTCATCTTATTAAACATGTCTCGGTTTATGAGTCATTTTTTATTTATGTTACTTTTTCATCTTAGTTCTGAATCATACTATCTACTCCAGGGAAGAGACCCGGTGTAACCCGTTTACTTTTTCAACCTGGTTCACCAGTAATTTTGTGGTAATATTAAGATTCTAAGTGGTGCCTTTTACTATTGTCTACTACACATTCCCTCAACCACTTTGATATTAACTTACAAGAAAGGAAAATTTTATATCGAAAAATTTTTATCAATAAAGACTCAGTGAAACGACATGTCGTCTTTAACCGTGTTGTGATTTAGTTGATATAAAGTGAAAAATATTTTTCTCACTTTTGTATTTTTATTATAATAAACAAGTCAGTCACCTGTAACGTTTTGTTCTTTTTTACGGTACTATTTTAATTTCCAAATATTTAAGTACTCAGACACACTCAATTGTCTCCTCACGAACTATAAGCGTCCAAGTTTCTACCAATTTATCATCAGTACACGTCTTATCTGAAATCTCCCCCCCTCCAATTTTACTCTTTCGTCGTAATTTTCTCCCTGAAGGTACCACCAGGTTACCGATTCTGAGGTGTGAGGGTTACGTCCCCGGGGTCCAAGTTAGGGACCAGCCCCTTGATCTAGGGTTTTACAAATACACCCAAAAAGGTATTCTACGATTCCTTGTTTGTAAAACCGGTTGGATTATGTAAGGAAAGGTCGTGGGACCGTTCGAGGAGGAGAAGAGGAGTTAGAGTACTATGACCACAAGGGGTCCCGAGTCAGAAGACTAGAGAGGAGAGGAGTCGTGAGTACAGGAACGACGATAATAGGTCGGGGTACCGATGTCAACAGTGTACGGATGAGAGTTAAGGGAGACGATGGGTCTGGAGAGAGGGTTTGAGGTCTAAGTGCACAGATTGACTGATGAGTTGTTAAGAGAGACTTATAGATTATTTGTAGATTGGAATTGTACGGGGGTTGACTTAAAAAATAGAAAGAGACGTGGTGGGTATCGGTAGGGGTTGAGTCGACACCAGGTTCAGACAGGAAGATCAATCAACCGATTTGTGGAAGTTCCGTAGAGGATAAAGAGAGATATTTAACAAAGGTTGTCCTTAAGAACAATTGAGCAGGAAGTTTTATATAGGTCTCAGACCGGTGAAGAGTAGAGTAGTTGATGATAGTGGGACCGGTTCGGTGAGGGTAGAGACTGACCTACTGTCGTCATCCATAAGTTATCAAGGGAGACGAAGATGTTAGTACGGAATACCACACACGTGTTGTGTCATCGGTCCCACTCGGAAACTTTGTCTTCATTACAGTACGACAGAATAATGTAGTCTGAGAGAGGTCACGACAGGTAAGGTGAGTGTCATTTTCGGTATGAATGATGTTACCAGACCTTAAGAATAGTGCTAGATGAAAGGGGAGATAGGTGAGTGGAAAATGGAGGGATTCGTGAGGAAACCCGGGGAGATTACGTCAGTAAGACCGGAGGAACGATAAATATAATATGGTTCATGTCAAGACCTTAGGAAGTCCGAAAAGAAGATCGAGAAAGACACCTCAGAAGAAAGAGGTCTCGACGAGGGAGTGGAGGAAGTTTACAGACAAGTGTAGAGCAGAAGGTCTACTGTAAAAGAGACAAGTCGAATGAATTGTGACATTGTGACATCAAATGAAAGGAAATAGGGTGAAGTGTAAAAGTTAAGGAGACTGACATAAGATGCGATAGAAAGGTATCCTGAATGGAAGATTGTATGATAATTATCCGTTAGATAAAAAAATGATACAAGTAAACGATAATGCATGGAGGATGGTACCGTAAAACGAGTAAAGTGAATCTTGTCACCAAGAGTTTCATACCAGGAACTTGGTAGTCGTAGACGGAGTGGATACTTGAACAATATGTACGTCTGAATTGTCCAGGATAGGGTGTGGTTCACTTGGTATATGAGACAGCCACCCCCGTCGTTAGAGAAATCCGGTCGTAAGGTCTAGTAAGACTAAGTCCGAGTTCAAAATCTTAGTGATCGAATCTCGTTACGACCCGTGTCTCATTCGTGAGTTATTATTACACACTTTACTTGAATTTTAAGGAGAAAAGGACTATTAAAGGGAGAAATATGTCTTCTCTTGTGGGTCTTCCATACGATATTTGATTGTGTTAACTAACCGGGTCCCACTCACGGACTGGGTTCGACCCAGGTGTCGTTTCGTTCTACCTGGGGTATGTATGTGTGTGTGTCAGACGAAGTCCACAATTCCGACTTCTGTAATGTACGTGGTCCTCCTAGATTCTCTTTCAAATAAAAAGTGTGTTCCCTGAGGGTCCCTCTCAGGGTATCCGTCCGTGTCCGTCCGGGTCCAAAAGGACCCGTCTCATCTTCCTTATCCAACCCGAAACAATCACCGACCTGACCCGTGTCAAGGACGGCCGACCGTGTAAATTTAAAGGACGCCCGTGGTTTCCTCTTCCACTTCAGTCTCTGGAGGGATCATCGGACGAGTCCATACCCCGGTTTCTTTGTTTCTTCCCACTCTAAATTTTTGTTCAGTCACCGGTTTGTAATTTTTACTCTAGTCTGAGAAAGAATGTGACCCACTTGGTTACGTCCAGAGAAAGGGTCTTTAAACCTTAGTTCTAATGCTGTATCGATTGGTCAAGGTCTTACACCGACTTTAACTCTTTATATGTTTTTGTAAGTTCCCCGACGGTATAAGGGAGGTCTCCACCTTTCCTTTTAGTTATAAATTTCTCTCTTTTTCTTTCGTTCACATGTCTCTCATAGTCTCCATACTCCGAATGTCGACGGACTTGAAACGTCGGAAGGGTCCCGGACCGACGTAAAGGGGTCCCCTCCTAAAGAACGTTAGGCCCAGAATTGACTTTGGTATCCAGTTTTTAGTTGATCTCACTCCCAATGACAACACCACTACTCTGACTAATTTTTTTTTTTTTTTTGTCAAGTTTACTTTTTCTCTACTATAGATGGATTGTATCTTGGACCGTGTTTTGTTTGTAACTTAAAAACAAGTTTCTCCCTTTTCTTCTCAACTTTGAAGAATGTTTCTTAATTTCTAAAATTTTAAATTTTTTATTTTTTTTATTTATTTTAAATTTTTTTATTATTATTATTTTATTTTAAATTTTTTCTTTTTCTTTTTTTTTCTTTGAAGAATGTTTGAAATTTTTACCCCTACTGATGTAAAATGGACCATCGAGATCTGAAAAATTACCAGTATCTGTTTTCCGTTTGGAAATAATTATTTTCTCAAAGTTACTTAAGTATGTACTTAACCTTTTTTACATGTTTAAAGTCAAAGGACGGTGGTGACACTAAGGGCTGGGTTGTTTGAGATGACGAGGGTGTCTAGTACTGCTGGATACCTCATGTGGTTGGATCCTTCGTTTCTCTACCCTCTCTACATTCGAGATCTACTTGAACCGTGTACAATCTACCACTTGTGCACTAAAGGACCCTTGGACCTGTCTCGTCAACTTTCCGTACTCGACCAAGTTTACCGTCCGAATGGTAGATGGTGGTCTCAAGTCAAATCAGTGAGTCAGTACAGGTTGAGACGTTGGAGTACTTTGCGTCGTTCGGTCCGGAGGGACAGGTAGTGGTTGAGGGTCTCAGGTGGGTTTGGGTACAGGTACCTCAACCACTACGGTAGGTTGGTAGAGTAGGAGACAGCAGGGGAAGAGGAGGACGGGAGTTAGAAAGGGTCGTAGTCCCAGAAAAGGTTACTCAGTCGAGAAGCGTAGTTCACCGGTTTCATAACCTCATTGGAACCCATTTAATGAATTGGAGGGATTCTATGAGAAAGACCTTATTTTACTCTAACCGTCTCTTCCCAATTTAAGTAGACAAAGGACTTGAACTTTCATTATTATGGTGGAGATAGAAACTCAATGATATTAGTTACCTTATTACTTACAATTTTACAGACAGTCCGTTGTCAAAAAATTATTTACTATAAGGAGTGAAGGAGTAAAGTCGTTCAGTACCACGGGTGAACGATAAACTAAATCATCAAGTTATTAGGTCATCATACACCGTAAACCAGAACATAGGCAAAATGTCTATCCCTTTAATTCTGGTTCGTTAAACGGATTTTAGGATGTTAGGACGAGTGTCTAAAGATTAACAGATATAAAATATAGTGTAATAGATCAGTAAGGGTTGAATTTTCCCTTATTATTTTTCTTTACTCCGATATTTCCCTTACTTTAACCTTTTATTTACATCTATTATATATTAAGTATTTCCAAGGAGTTTTTTAAAAGGTCTATCGAATTTAATAATATCAAAAGATGTCATTCTCTTTTTAGATCATTTCTAAGTGGACTGAAATATCTGAAAAATAAATATTTTATCAAATTATTTTTCATGTTGGTTTTTGAGATTCGGTTCAATAAGTATTTGTAAATCGTTTCATTGAGGTATAAAATGATATTTTATAAATATTATTATAAAAAATTTCTTGTCTTAATAGAACTTTGATTTGTGATCGATAAGAATGTTTTTTGTCGTCGAAAAGTAGTGTCAAGGTTTTCTTTCCATGTAAAAGGACGATTTTAAATTTTCGAATTTGAGTTTAAAATTTACCTCCTTTAAAACGAATAGGTTGAATTGTAATACTCTCTCTTACTAAAATCTGACAGTATTTACTTGATGTCATAACGTTTATGTCATAGTCATTTCTTTGTGTCCGGTAATGAAATACTGTGAAGAGTAATAGGATCGTCATATCGATCCTGAAGCAAAATAATTGAAAGTTACTTTCAATACGGTTTACTTCGGGTTCTCAGTTTGGTGAGGGACCTCTTTTTAATTTAGAACTACTTTATAAGCCACGGAATGAAACTTTATTGAGGTAGTGACGTTTAATCCTATATATAATCTAAGGTTTCTTTAGTTTTGTAGTCTTTTGGTACTCGGGTTTACTGTACGATTTGGTTACGATCTGTTTAGGATCGTTAAGAGAGTTAATTTAAAAGAAACTTTTTATGCTATTATATTTTAAGGTCAATCTGAAATCGGATATTATGATTAGTTGATAATTCTCCTTTTTATCGTGTTATCTTTACCCTATTTTAAACCTTCTCGGTTGTTATTTGAATTTTAATATACGAACTCTGAACCCAGTTACTCAGTAAAAAAAAGAACTTAGGGTAAGTGACCACTGTACAAAATTCAGTCCGTTAATAAAGTCGTTTTTACAGTTAAGTGTTCATATAGGTATTGATTCTTGGTGTTATTATAAGTAATTTACGGATGACACCCCATTCACGATACCAATTTACAAAGTGTACGTATTAAGGTAAATTATG
Source organism: Capra ibex (assembly GCA_006410555.1). Taxonomy (NCBI): domain Eukaryota; kingdom Metazoa; phylum Chordata; class Mammalia; order Artiodactyla; family Bovidae; genus Capra; species Capra ibex. Next base: position 46,470,790 of record SJYO01018757.1, on the reverse strand, counting down.
AGTATTGTCAAGACCCTCCATTGATAATAGTAATAAGATGAAGTATCTACTTCCAATTAACTGATTATAGTGTGTCGATCACACTCCTAGTCGTAGAATTTGAGTCCAGACAGAGATACTTGGGTCTTTTAAGTGAAGATATTTGGCTAGGATTCTTTTATTAGTATCTACGTCACTTTCTACGAGTTGTAGTGGTTAATAATCTCTTTATTTTAGTTTTGATGTTACTCCATAGTAGAGTGCAACCAGTCTTACCGGTAGTAGTTTTCAGATGTTTGTTATTTGCGACCTCTCCCACACTTCTTTCCTTTGGAAGGATTCACAACTGTCCTTACATTTAACCATGTAGGTGATACCCTTGACCTACCTTCAAGGAATTTTTTGATTTTTGTCTTCATCAAGTACTAGGTTGTTGGGGTGAGGACCCGTATATACACCTCTTTTCATATTAAACTTTTCTAAGTACCTGGGGTTAGAATGGACGTCGTGATAAATATTGTCGATTCTGTACCTTTGTTGGGTTCACGGGTTGTTGTCTACTAACCAAATTCTACACTCCATGTGTGTGTGTGTGTGTGTGTGTGTGTGTGTGTGTGTGTGCGTGCGCGCGCGTGTACGCGTTTATCTTATAATGAGTCGGTATTTCTTCTTATTTTATAACGGTAAACGACGTTGTACCTACCTGGATCTCTTATAGTATCATTCATTTCGTTCAGTCCGTCTCTTTCTGTTTGTGATACATAGTGAATGTACATCTTAAATGTTATGTTACGTTTACTTGAATAGATGTTTTGTCTTTGTCTGGGTGTCTGTAACTTTTGTTTGTACCGATGGTGTCCTCTTTTCCTCCTCCTTTCCCTATTTAATGCACACACCCTAATTGCCTATACTTGATGATATGTCTTTTATTTGTTAGTAGCTTATAATTATGAATGATATATCATGTTCCTTGATATAAGTTATAGAATTTTATTGAATGTTACCTTTCATTGGACTTTTTTATGTATGTATATATATATTTAGTACAACGATATGTGGACTTTGTGTTATAACATTTTGTTGACTATATATAAAAAATAACTTCTTATTAATAAATATTACAATATAATCTCAGACCACATGTCGTTACACTAAGTCAGTATATCTGTGTATAAGAAAAAGTATCAGAAAAGGTAATACCAAATAACGTGTTATAACTTATGTCAAGGGACACGATATGTCCTCTTGGAATGACAAATTGATAAAATGTATGTCATCAAACATAGATAATTAGGGTTTGAGAATTAACCAGGAAGGAGGTGAGGGAAAGGGGAATCCATTGGTATTCAAACAAAAGACACAGACACTCAGAGATGAAAACAAAGTATTTGTTCAAGTGTATACAGCATAAAATCTAAGGTATATATTCACTATAGTATACCATAAACAGAAAGAGAAAGACTGAATGAAGTAAGTTCATACTACTAGAGATCCAGGTAGGTACACCGACGTTTACCGTAATAAAGTAAGAAAAAAAGACTGATCATAAGGTCACACATACACACATATGTGCATATATGTGTGTGTGTGTGTATATATATATATATGATGTAATACTGTAAAAATTTTACGTTATGGTATGTTTACAATTTTTAATACAAAACTTTGTTATGAATTACCTTACCTTTTTTTCAGTCAATACATCATTTATTGTTATCCTACATTTTATTATACATGTGATACTGATTTTAATATATAATATGTATTTAAGTGTGTGCACTTACATCTGTGTATATACACACATAAACATATGTATGTCCGAAGGATTCACCAAGTCACCATTTCTTAGGAGGACGGTTACGTCCTCTATACACAAACTTGGGACCCACCCCTTCTAGGGGATCTCTATCTTTACCGTTGGGTGTGGTCATAAGATCGGACACTTTACGGTACCTGTCTCCTCGGACCACCCGATGGCAGTACCCCAACGTTTTCTCAACCTGTGTTGAATCATTGATTTGTTGTTACATATGTATACGGACGTTTCTTTTCCTATAGAGACCTAATCCCGAAGAGTCGGAACCGTGATAACTGTAAAACCTGGTCCATTGTGAAACAACTCCCTTCCTTTACGACAGAAAACGTAACATCGTACGAATAGTCGTGGGGACCGGAGATGGAAGGTCTACAGTCATCGTAAGGAGATCTACCACTGGTGGTTTTTACAGAGCTCTGTAACTATATACAGGGGACCCCCGGGTTTGACGAAGTCCAATTCTTGACGATGACCAACTGTCCTTTTGTCCGTTGTAAATAAAGGTTTTAAGATTTTAGTCATACACAACGTAAATTTACAATAAATCACGTCCTTTTTTTTTACAATAATATATTTCGTTTGAGTCCTCACTCTCTTTATTACTAAATGTAAAATCCTCTGATTTGACACCAGTTCCTTTTATACATAATGTCCTCGAAGTCTTATACACGACACTGACAAAAAAGTAGTCTTTAATGAATCATTAACCAATTGTCATATTTTTTATCTCCTTCTTTAATCCTCTTTAGAGTAGATGGACACAGTTATTGTAGGCTCATCATTGTCGTCTTTCTCCGCCCATTTGGTCTTAACCAAATCAACAGAGCGGTTGTCGTAGTGGTTAGTCGAAAGGTGATCTTGTCATTCGACGTTGACGTTTCTGCATAAAAAGTAACCAAAGATTTGGAAAATGGAGTTTTTGTGAAAACGGTAGGCGACCATAGATAATTGTTTTTGTATAAAGTTCAATATGTACCTTTTAATTTCATTCCCAAAAAAATTATATTAATTCACTAGAAATATCCAATTTTTTTTTCGAAAGGTAAATGATATTCTAAAATCTATACTGAGTTCAACTTTAGTTCTCTTTAAGTAACTCTGTCACTAATGTAATTTTTTTTTTTTTTGTGTCGTTGTGAGTCAACATTAATTATTCTGACAACCATTCTAAAGGACTGTAAGTTTCCAAAAAAGTCAAGTTGTATGGCGAAGAGGACTCAAACCCTCTACTAATAACAAATCAGAATGAAAAGGTATCGAAGGAAGGCGAAACGCTGGGTTTTACGTTATGGTCGTCTGGACGGTTCCTCTCTCTACTCGGACAGTAGAGATCAGTCGAATTGTGTCGTAAACTAAAGAAAATAGCACTACACCGTTTTCCTTATGAAAAGATATGTTTTTACATTGATAAGTTCAAAATTTTATACTTTGGAGTCAAATGTTTCTGTGAATCCAAATATGAAAAATTTTTATGTTTATATCAAATGGACCCTGGTTCTGATTTTATAATAAGTAATAATTAATGAAAATCGATGTTACTTCACTCGTCAAGGATACACAATTCGTCACAAGTCTGTCACCGTCTCTCACTGAGGTTTCTACTCGAGTAGAACTACTGTTTCTCTGGTTGTGCCTTTACTAAAAGTGTAAAATAAATTATTTACTGTTTTTCATTCACCATTTTCTTGGTTCCGTGATTTAACATCACGAAATGTATTTTACATTCGTACGTATACTTTTTCGGATCTTCTTTTACAAAGATTTATTCTTATCATCTCAAACCTACTATTTTACCATTCTAATACCCATTATAAAAAAGGAGACCAGATATTTAAAAGACTTTGTAACATAAGGAAACTACTAATAATTTATGTCTACATTTGGTTTTCGTTTTACGTTTAAAGTGTCCTTTTTTTCGTTTGAATTTTGACCTGATTTACCAATCTGTTATTACCAGAAAAACGGTTTTGCAGTTTTATTACCTCTATGGAGTAGTAGTACTTAATAAGAGTGACATCCCTTTCCCCCTCTCCACTATGGATCCTTTTTTCGTATAAATCCTCCATATGACAGGTCCCCATCCACTACCTCCCCAGCAGTAGTCACACCGCAAAGTAAGAGAAAAGGGGTTTCCGGGGTGGAGTGTTGTAGAGTTGAAGATTTTGATCTTTTTTCTCATCCCCCACCCCTTACATTAACAGAGTCTTCGTCGTCGGAGAATGTCGAGGCGGACGATAAAGAGGGAGACCCAGTTGTCTTTTTATGATTAACACACACCAGACGTGTTCATCAAGAGGTGAGACTGATACATTGTCCTAGCAAAAAATTTTATGTCAAACATGTATTAGTTGGTAAATTTTTTTTTTTAATGTAGATGGGTTCGGACGGAGGGAGTTACTTATACTTATGGATCACGTTTTGTCGGCTTGAAAACACAAAAATTTCTTTTGAAGAGTCCACTAATTTCTCGTGATCCTTTCCATCTTGAAGTTCCTGTCTTTTGTGTGACTTCCTTGAACTTTCTACCTCCGGTCCTCTTCTCTTTTCTTTTGAGTCGTACTGAGAGTCCTTTTTTTGAATCTTTGATTGAAAGGAACTGAAAAGTACATTTTTTTCACGGTATCTCCATTTTTTCCTTCTTTACATGACAAAATACTGGATCTAGTAATAACGAGATTCACTTCGAGATGCATAAAACTTCGAGATGCCTTAAACTTCTCATTCAAAAGAGATTTTCGTAAAAACGTTCGTCCGAAATATAAAGATAAAACAATGGGTCTACTTTTGTAGAATCAAATATATTCTTCTCATTCAGGAATCTTAGATACATTCTCATTCCCGTGTTACCTTTTTAGTGGTGATTAAAACTTTCATTTTAAAATATTTATTGTAATTATAAAAGTTGATAATTTTGTCTACAATTACGTTTCTTACGGAATTGTTCTCCTAAAACCATTTTGTTTTCTACCGACTTTAGTGTTTGATCTTTTACATAAATTCGGGTGTCGTGGTAGATCACGATTCCTCATCCATTGTCTTCCACAGTGAAGGTCGTCGTACGTTAAGAGGGTTGTCTTGATGTAGTCGAAGTGTAGTACACGACTCAATGTTCAGAATGTCGACGTCCAGTTCACACCCTAAGAATACAGAAGGATAAAAATTGGTAATACTTTATTTGATCAGTGATTAAACTCTATGTATTTTTTATTCTTGGACCAATTTATTTAGTTTTATAAATGTATTTTTGTTTGTTTTTGAGAACCCTTTAATAGGTCAGAATCGAAATAGGACTTAAAGACTTCGGTTACTTAAGAATAAGAATTTTGTCTAGGGGGTCTAGGTTTCAACTTAAAATTATGACGATCTTTAACGTTATTACGTAAATAATATCGTGTCAACCCATTTTCTACTTACAACAATGATAAGAAAGTTAATATTCCGTAATCCTTCCACCATAATGAAGAGTGACTGCAGGTGGAGGGTAATCAGACGACGACGACGACGACGACGATTCAGTTAAATCAACACAGGTTGAGACATGTTGGAGTATCTGACGTCGGGTGGTCCGAGGGGGCAGGGACCCTAAGAGGTCCGTTCTTATGACCTCACCCAACGGTAAAGGAAGAGGTTACGTACTTTCACTTTTCACTTTCCCTTCAGCGAGTCAGTACAGGTTGAGAATCACTGGGGCACCTGACGCCGGGTGGTCCGAGGAGGCAGGTACCCTAAAAGGTCCCTTCTCACGACCTCACCCCACGGTAACGGAAGAGGTGGATAATCAGATTTTGAGGAGTTTTTGACCTTAGCACGAAATAAACATAAATGAAGATATGAAATGGAGTTTATCTCGAATTGTCTATTGTCTGTGAGTTATTACTAGTGACTTGTCTTCAATACCCTTTTTTAGTAGTCTATTATATTAGTGTCTCATATTGGAGTGACTAAAATCGTTTGGAACAATGTATTCCAATTATGTTCTTTACATCCCTGGAACCAATTGTACAGTTGTTATACTATATTATAGAGTAAATCAAAAGTGTCGTCTTTGTAAGATGTTTTCTTTTTCATTGTTTTTGTTTAAATTCTTTCCAAGTCTTTCATATAAATCTAAAGGATTCCAGTATGACGACACGATCTCGCTCTTAAAATACAGACATAAACAGAGTGAAGTTTCGGGTACGGGAAAGGTGACATAGTTCAGTCACATTCAAGTTTGTCTTGTAGGATTCCTATTAGTTTCTTTGTTGAAACAAAAAATATGTTGTAGTTTCTCGTACACAAGTAGTGGGTTTTCTCCTTTTACATTATAAATTTTATACTTAATCTACCTTGGTTTACGAACACTCCTTTGATTTAGAGTTCAATGTCAGTGTGTGTCTGATTAAGGTTCCGTGACCCCGACCCTCTTTCTCGAAGTCATTTGTGTATCTCGATACTGAATATTATACTTACCTTAATAACAAACGAAAATAATTTTCTGAGAAAATTATTTTTAAATCAGACTGAGAAACACTGATGTACCTAATATATCAGGTACCTTAAGAGGTCGGTCTTATGACTTCACCCATCGGAAACGGAAGAAGTCCCTAGAAGGATTGTGTCCCTAGCTTGGGTCCAGAGGGTGTAACGTCCGTCTAAGAAATGGTCGACTCAGTGTTCCCTTCGGGTCCTTATGACTTCACCCATCGGACAGGGAAGAGGTCGTCTAGAAAGGTTGGGTCCTTAACTTGGTTCCAGAGGATGTAATATCCACCTAAGAAATGGTTGACTCGATAGTCCCTTCGGAAAATAATTTTGTTAGGAGTAAATGAGTCTTCTTGAAATGTTTCTCGGGGATTTAAGTGGTGGGGAGTTAAAAGAACAGAAGTTGTAACCAAGAGTCTCATTGAAAATAGGGGAAGTTCACAGACTGAGATAAAATTACTTTGGAAGAGCTATGACTCGTGAGATCATATAGTCACACACTGACAATGTCACTATTTCCATGAAGCTCTCTTTACGAAGAGAGAATAAAGAGGAATAATATATAAACCCACAGTCATTTCGATATACCTCGGTTTCCCCTTTATCGTATTTCCGTTTTCCCAGTACTTCTTTGATTTAAATGAATTCTATAATTTTATGATTAGAGTCACAAGTCCCAAATGTTTATTCTAATAGGTTCACGACTTTGGTTATTTTGTAGTTAGTAATGTCAATGACTTCATAGAAACTACGAAAGGAACTCCATTTCTAGTTTTACCTTTTGTATGGAATTGTAGTCTTTGTTTACCCCGTCCAAAATTACAGTGTCTTGCCATTCAAGCCCTCTCGTCTTACCCACCTCCTCCCTGAGACGAAAAGAAAGAAAACCGTCAAAGGTGTATAAAGACTACACTTATAACATATGAAACAAGACGAAGCCAGAAGAGTTAGTTTCTTATACGAAGGATACTATTTCACACTTTTGTCCTTTTATGTAAAGTTCTCGAACTTAAAGTAAAATAACCTCTTAAGACCACTACAATTTATTGTAATAGAAGTATATACATAAAAAACCCGGAGCCATCATATGTATAAAGGTCGTAACTTACTGTAAGGTCTTCATTTTTGATTGATGATTTGTTCCTGTTCATTTTTTATCGATAATTCTGTTAATGTGACATACAGATTGTACAAATAGTAATAATAATATGTAATTATATTCTGTAAAGTCAAAGTCTAGTTCAGGAGACTTATAGACGGTAGTATAAAGTGGCAGGAATTTTTAAAAGATATTGTTAATAGACGTAAATATGAATACTTAACATATAAATGTGAATCACGTTGAACTTTATACTTAGAGTTCATTACTAGTAACCATATACACCAAATGTTTTAATTATAATAACTCCCAAAGAATGATAGTCGTTTTTCTTTACTTTATATGTGTTTATAGATAAGATATTTGGATTTCCTTTCCGTTATTAGAAAAATTTCTAATGTGTAAATCACTGTTGTTATTTTGTTTTTTATTTTTAGTCTTTTAGATTTATAAAGTTTTCATTTTGATTGATTTAGTTGTTATTATGTACATTTACTCAATTTGAGGAAAATATAATTTACTTTTTCGTTTCTGACTATTTCACAATTTCGTTTTTGAGTACATTTTTGATTTTAACTTACTATCTTTTATCTTATCGGAAAGTTTGTTTGTCACGAATCTGCTAATCTATAGGTACATGTTTTCTTTTTTCTCCCTTGGTAAATAGTGTAATATATGTTTATCAATTGAGTTTTACTTAATACCTGGGTTTACATTTTCTATTTTAATATTTTATGAATCCTCTTTTATATCTTCATTTATAAGTGTTGGAACCTTCACCAGTTTATTCTCTACTGTTCCCACTTGCAACTGTAAGATCCTTAGTCGCTTGATATTACCTGACCTTACCCACTTAAATTGAGTCTACTGGTAATATAGATGATGACGCCCGTCCTTAGGGAGTCTTCTTTACCTCATCTGTAGTACCAGTTGTTTTCTCAGGTTTTACGTCATGAACCTACGTTAGAGTTTTTGTTGTCTTACTAGAGACAAGCAGAGGTTCCGTTTGGTAAGTTATAGTGTCAATAGGTTCAGATATAGGGTTGGTCATTGCGACTTCAACTTACCAAAATACTTCTGGATGTTCTGGAAAGTCTTGATTGTGGGGTTTTTCCACAGGAAAAGTAATATCCCCTGACCTTGCGTTTTCATCCTTCAGTTCTTTGTGGACCTCATTGTCCGTTTAAACCGGAACCTTATGCCTTACTTCGTCCCGTTTCTCATTATCTCAAAACGGTTCTTTTACGTGACCAGTATCGTTTGTGGGAGAAGGTTGTTGTGTTCTCTTCTGAGATGTGTACCTATAGTGGTCTACCAGTTGTAGCTTTAGTCTAACTAATTTAAGAAACGTCGGTTTCTACCTCTTCGAGGTATGTCAGCTGTTTTTGTTCTGGTCCTCGACCGACACCGAGTTTAGTACTTGAGGAATAATGGTTTAATTCTGAGTTTAACTTCTTTCATCCCTTTTGGCGATCTGGTAAGTCCATACTGGATTTAGTTTTGGGAATACTAATATGTCACCTTCACTCTTTCTCTAAATTCCCGGATCTAGACTATCTATCTCACGGACTATTTGATACCTTACTCCAAGCACTGTGACATGTCCTCTGTCCCTACTTCTGGTAGGTGTACCTTTTCTTCACGTTTTTTCGTTTTACCGACAGACCCCTCCGGAATGTTTATCGACACTTTTCTTCTCTCCGCTTTTCGTTTCCTCTTTTCGTTTCTATATTTGTAGACTTACGTCTCAAGGTTTCTTATCGTTCTTCTCTATTCTTTCGGAAGAAGTGGCGAGTTACGTGTCTTTATCTCCTTTTCTTGTCTTACCCTTTCTGATCTCTAGAGAAGTTCTTTTACTCTCTATGGTTCCCTTATAAAGTAGGTTTCTACCCGAGCTATTTCCTGTCTTTACCATACCTGGATTGTCTTCGTTTTCTATAATTCTTCTCCGCCGTTCTTCTGTATCTTCTTGACATGTCTTTTCTAGGAGTGCTGGGTCTATTAGTACTACTACACTAGTGATTAGATCTCGGTCTGTAGAACCTTACACTTCAGTTCACCCGGAATCTTTCGTAGTGATGTTTGTTTCGATCACCTTCACTACCTTAAGGTCAATTCGATAAAGTTTAGGACTTTCTACTACGACACTTTCTCGACGTGAGTTATACGGTCGTTTAAACCTTTTGAGTCGTTACCGGTGTCCTGACCTTTTCCAGGCAAAAGTAAGGTCAGGGTTTCTTTCCGTTACGGTTTCTTACGAGTTTGATGGTGTGTTAACATGAGTAGAGTGTACGATCATTTCATTACGAGTTTTAAGAGGTTCGGTCCGAAGTCGTTATGTACTTGGCACTTGAAGGTCTACAAGTTTGACCAAAAGCTTTTCCATCTCCTTGGTCTCTAGTTTAACGGTTGTAGGTAACCTAGTACCTTTTTCGTTCTCTCAAGGTCTTTTTGTAGATAAAGACGAAATAACTGATACGGTTTCGGAAACTCACAGACCTAGTCTTATTTGACACCTTTTAAGACTTTCTCTACCTTTGTGGTCTGGTGGATTGGACGGAGAACTCTTTGGACATACGTCCAATCCTCCGTTGTCAATCTTGACCTGTACCTTGTGGTCTGACCAAGGTTTATCCTTTTCCTCACACAGTTCCGACATATAACAGTGGGACGAATAAATTGAATATACATCTCATGTAGTACTCTTTGCGACCTGACCTTCTTTGTGTTCGACCTTAGTTCTAACGGCCCTCTTTATAGTTATTGGAGTCTATACGTCTACTGTGGTGGAAATACCGTCTTTCACTTCTCCTTGATTTTTCGGAGAACTACTTTCACTGTCTCCTCTCACTTTTTCAACCGAATTTCGAGTTGTATGTCTTTTTTTCTAGTACCGTAGACCAGGGTAGTGAAGTACCCTTTATCTACCCCTTTGTCACCTTTGTCAAAGTCTGAAAAACTCGAGGTTTTAGTGACGTCTACTACTGACGTCGGTACTTTAGTTTTCTGCGAATGAGGAACCTTCTTTTCAATACTGGTTGGATCTATCATATAAGTTTTCGTCTCTGTAATGAAACGGCTGATTCCAGGTAGATCAGTTCTGATACCAAAAAGGACACCAGTACATACCTACACTCTCAACTTAACACTTCTTCCGACTCGCGGTTTCTTAACTACGAAAACTTGACACCACAACCTCTTCTGAGAACTCTCAGGGAACCTGACGTTCCTCTAGGTTGGTCAGGTAAGACTTCCTCTAGTTGGGACCCTAAAGAAACCTTCCTTACTACGATTTCAACTTTGAGGTCATGAAACCGGTGGAGTACGCTTCTCAACTGAGTAACCTTTTCTGAGACCACGACCCTCTCTAACCCCCGTCCTCCTCTTCCCCTGTTGGGTCCGACTCTACCGACCTACCGTAGTGTCTGAGCTACCTGCACTCAGACTCACTTGAGGTCCTCTACCACTACCTGTCCCTCCGGACCGCACGACGCTAAGTACCCCAGTGTTTCTCAGCCTGTGTTGACTCGCTGACTTGACTTGACTTGACTTGACTCAATTTGTTACGAAAGAATCTATACTGTGGTTTTCGTGTGGTTGTTTTCTTTTTCGTCTATTTAAATTTAAGTAGTTTTAACTTTTGGAGTTTACTATAGTAGTTTTATTATTTCTGTCGACTCTCTGACCTTGTTTTATAAACGTTTAGTATATAGACTATTTCCTTAACATAAGTCTTATATATTTCTTGTCAACGTTATTATTTTTTATTGTTTTATTATTTTTATATTTATTACTTTTTTAAGGTAATTTTTTACTTGGTTCCCAAATGAACTCCTTTGGTTTTAACTTTTTTCTGTGTACATAGAGTAACAAGTAACGTCATGATAAATGTTATCGATCTTGCACCGGTGGACTACGCTTCTCGACTGAGTAAACTTTTCTGGGACAAAACCCTTTCTAACTTCCGTCCTCCTCTTCCCCTGTTGTCTCTTACTCTACCAATCTACCGTAGTGACTGATTACCTGTACTCAAACCCATTTGAGGTCCTCAACCACTACCTGTCCCTCCGGACCGCACGACACCAAGTGTCCCAGCGTTTCTCAACGTGTACTGATTCACTGACTTGACTTGACTTGACTCTTGTACCTTCGTTGGATCTACAGGTAGTTGTCTACTTACCTATTTCTTCAACACCATGTATATGTGTTGCCTTATAATGAGTCGGTATTCTTCCTTACGTAAACTCAGTCAAGACTACTCCACCTACTTGGATCTTGGATAATATCCCACTTCACTTACTCTTTCTCTTTCTATTATAGTATAAGATTGTATATATATGTACCTTGGATCTTCTTACCATGACTTCTTGAATAAATGTCCCATCGTTACCTCTTTGTTTGTATCTCTTATCTGAATACCTGTACTCCTCTCCCCTCCTCTCCCACTCTACATACCTTTCTTATTGTACCTTTCAATGTAATGGTATACATTTTATCTACCGGTTGTCCTTAAACATCATACCGAGTCCTTTGAGTTTGCCCCGAGACATAGTTGGATCTCCCCAACCTACCCCTCCCTCTCCCCTCACTCCAAGTTTTCCCTCCCCTATATACATATACATACCGACTCAGTATGACTCCAAACTGTCTTTTGTTGTTTTAAGACATTTCGTAAATAGGAAGTTATTTTTCTATTTAAAATTTTATTACTTGTTTCCCAAACTTATCTGTAGAGAGGTTTCTTCTATTGTGTTTATCAGTCACTCGTCTACTTTTGTACGTGTAATAGTGACTAGTGACCTCTACCTTTATGTCTTCGATCGATTTTTTATGTTTTCGTCTTTTTGGAGCTGTGTCGTTATTACTACTTTCTTTGAGTCTATAGGTTATGGATGAAGGGTGTTCACAGTTAGAATTTAATATAAAAATTTTCAATTATAAAGTTTAGAGTTACTTGACTTTTAAGGATACAGTAAACAATTTAAAGATTGATGTCTCTTTCTATCTATCGAAGACTTTATTATAAGATTTTGATAATGTCGAAACTATTGTTTTAGACTTTTTTACTGACGTGAATTTTTGTATCTCTTTAGAAAAATATTTATGTTTACGTTTGTAAGATTTATTTTATGATTAAGTGACTAGATTATTATATAATTTCCTTATCACATGACATTAATACAACAGAGGAGTCCTTATTTTCCTACTAAATTATGATCCTTTAGATCCTTATATTAAATTGAATAGGTATTTAGTTTACTCTTTTTTATACTAATGTCCGAGTTACCGGTTTTTATGTAAACTCGTCAAAAATTCTAATAATTAAATTTTTCTTTAGTTTTCCCTTCAGTTTTTCATAGAATTCTGTTTACTTTTGTGTCGTATGGTTTTGAATGTCCTAAGTCGTTTTCATCAAAATTCTCTTCCAAATATCACTTTTACAGGTGACATTCTTGTTTCTAGTGTTTATTTGATAGATTGAAGTGTGGAGTTCCTTTATCTTCTTGTTTTTAGGATTCTAGTTTCAATCAACTGCATTATTGTTCCTAGTCTCCCCTTTATTTATTTTGTCTATGGTATTTCTGTTATCTTTTCTAGTTGATTTTGTTTTCGACAAAAAAATTCTAATTTTTTCAACTGTTGAAAATCGATCTACTTATTTTTTATCTCTTTCTGAGTATATAATTTCTTTGCTTCCTCTGTTGTTGACTAGGGTATCTTTGTGTTTCTTAGTATTCTTTGATGACACTTGCTAATACACGGTTGTTGACTTATTGGATCTTCTTCACCTATTTGAGGATCATTGTATGTTGGATGGTTGTCACTTTATGGTAGTTCTTTGTCTTTTACATTTGTATGATCATTATTCATTCTTTTACCTATTCATTAGTTTTTGAAGGGCTATTTCTTTTCAGGTCCTGATCTACCAAAGTCACCACTTAAGGACGGTCTTCAAATTTCTTAATTGTGGTTAGGAAGAGTTTAATAAAGTTTTTTGACTTCTCTTTCCCTATGAATGTGTGACTAAAATGTTCCGGTCGTAATGGGACTGTGGTTTTGGTCTGTTCCTATCATACTATGTTCTCTTCTTTTGATGTTTGGTTCTAACAACTACAAATGGACTTTAATTATGTTGTAACAGTTAGTTGATATGAGGTTATTAAAAAATTAAATTTTATTTTATTCGATGTTTCTATATAACATGTCGTGTCTTTTATTTTGGTTATAAAATATTCCTGATATTTACTTCATCCCGAAGGGGTCACGAATCATCTATTTCTTAGGTGGACGTCACGTCCTCTATGTCCTCTGTGTCCAATCTAGGAACCCAACCCTTCTAGGGGGTCTCTTCGTTTGTCATTGGGTAAGGTTATAAGAACGGACTTTTTAAGGTACCTGTTTCCTCGGATCTCCCGATGTCAGGTTTCCCACTGTTTCTCAGTCTGTGTTGACTCGTTGATTCGTACGTGTATTTACCTTATCTTGGAAATTTTCAACATTTAGTGATATAACATGTAGACAATGAATTCCTTTACCGTTAGGTGAGGTCATGATAACGGACCTTTTAGGGTACCTGTCGCCTCGGACCATCCGATGTCAGGTACCCCAGCGTTTCTCAGCCTAGGTTGACGTATTGAAATGAATGTAATTATAACATGTCGTTGTTGTGAAGTTAAAGTTTTTTATTAAGGTTTCTTTTGGTATGACAAAATAACGGTGTTATCATGACTTCAGGTTTCATGTTAGCAAACTTACGTCAGAGAGAGGGATGTCAAGGGTAATCTCTTGTACACTGGATGACGAAAAATATTCAATGAGTTCTGAATTTTGCCGAAGGGGCCACCTAGTCGTCATTTCTTAGGTGGACGTTACGTCCTCGGTCTCCTCTGTGCCCAAGTTTTGGACCCAGCTCCTCTGGGGGACCTCTTCCGGAACCGTTGGGTGAGGTCATAAGAACGGACCCTTTAGGGTACCTGTCTCCTTTCCGCCCGATGTATCTCAGGTATCCCAGTGTCTGTCAGTCTATGCTGTCTTCGTTGAATCGTACGTACGTCGCACATACGTTACGAATATTCCTGTCTAACTACAGTTTATATAGACTTTTACGGAATTGTAGGTGTCACGTCGTCTTGTGAATACCTTTCTACATTACGTTGAAACTTCCCGTACTATTGTTAGTATTCTGACCTTACTATTTCACGGTATAAATAAGGAGTAGATCATCTAGAGAGTTTCATATAAGACCGAAGAGTTGTTATAATACATGTAAAGTCTTTCTCTATTTTTCATCCAATTCAGTATAGGTTCTTAGGATTGTTTCTTATAACGACTCTTATTTTATATGTTCTAGATTCTCTTTTCTGTCTTTCTTTACACCAAACTATCTCTTCTTAGATAGCTTTCGTGGTTTTTAATAAGACTATACTGTTTTGTCTTATAGGGTCTCACGAATTTCACCTTCTCTCTTATCTTCACCATCATTATTATTACCGATTGTAAATGGTTGACGTATATGACACGAATCAGCGAGAAACACCTGACATCGGGTGGTCCGAGAAGCTAGGTACCCCTAAGAGGTCCGATCTTATGATCTCACCCAAAAGTACGGGAGGAGGTCCCCTAGGACGGTGGGGTCCCTAGTTTGGGTCCAGAGGATTTAACGTCCGGTTAAGAAACTCGGTGGTAGACTCGGTGGTCCCTTCGGAAATAACTGACGAATGAGACACGGTTTACAATTCGTAAAATATCCGTAAAGTAATTTAGAAAGGGTTCTAGTGAGTGAAATGTTTACTTCTTTAATTTTGAATTCTCTCGTATTCATTGAACTGGTACCAGTATATCGATCAGTCGTCGTCTTGGTGTCGAGATTAGTTCTAGGAAGATGTAGATTGGTGATACTAAAGAACAGAATTATGTTTCACTTCAAATTTTCTTCGTACTTTTCCGTTGGATCTACTACAAAAGAGACGTTATTGGAGTTTTATAAATTTTCTTTTTTTAGGATTTTACATTTATACGATTTTCTCACTTCAGAAAACTTCTGAACCCCAGTTTTATACTGGAGTATTCTCCCCCCAGTCTTAGTTTTTCCCCAAATGAGGAATACTCCTTCTAAAATCGGACCTTATTAAATTTTCTTGACAAATTTTCTTGACTCTTCTAGAGACTTTATTTAACCAAATGTATATGAAAAGGAGTTTTTTCGTTTATCCTAACTAAACTGATTTTACGATGTTTTATCCCTTTAGTAAAGTCAACCATTGTATCAATTATGTCATCATAAATCCTCGAGACGTGACACGAGTCAGGGAGTCAGTACAGACTGAGACGGTGGGGTACCCAATATCGGGTGGTCCGAGGAGACAGGTACCTTAAGAGGTCCGTTCTTATGACCTCACCCAACGATAAAGGAGGAGGTCCCTAGAAGGACTGGGTCCCTAGTTTGGGTCCAGAGAACATAGTGGACGTGACCGTCCGTCTAAGAAATGGTGACATGGTGGACCCTTCGGGAATCAACATTTAAGTCCTTTATAATTTTGGTCCTCACTAATCTTGAAGATCACCGACCCGAAGAAGTAATCAATACCAAGGTTTAATCCCGGTATTTTAATCTAAAACACAACTAATATTTTTTATTGGACGATTAGGTATTACGAGAGAAACGAATCTCAACTTCGTGATATTGACTTAAAACCTTGCCAGTTAATGACTAAATTCAAAGTTGTTTGTCATGTTCCTCTAGTGGTCTACGTAGTCAATCCCAAGAAACCATTGTCTTCGTTGTCCTTTTACTCTAAAACTGGTGTCGTCCTGGTCTCCGTTCTATCAGGAGTCTTATGTTGATTTTATTAGACTAGTCCTCTGCCCATAGTCTTACTTACTTACTTACGGTTGAGACACACACACACACACACACACACACACACACACACACACACATACGAGTCAGTACAGACTGAGGAACGTTGGAGTACCTGATATCAGGTGGTCCGAGGAGACAGGCACCCAACGGTAAAGGAGGAAGTCCCTTAGAACACACACACACACACACACACACACACACACACACATAAGAGTCAGTACAGACTGAGGAACGTTGGAGTACCTGATATCAGGTGGTCCGAGGAGACAGGCAGCCAACGGTAAAGGAGGAGGTCCCTTAGAAGGGTCGGGTGCTTAACTTGGGGACAGAGGATTCCGAGGAGGTAACCGTCCTCCTTAGAAATAGTAACTCTGTGGACCTTTCAGGACTTACGGTTGATCAAAAACAGAAAAATAGGGAGACGAGTTCTAAGTCTAAGGTTTCTCCGTTGTTGGATAACCGGATCGAACGGAGTGGTCGGTAGGAGAACCGACCGACTCTTTTCACCGGGACTTTTCAGGGTGGACTAATGTAGATCACCCCTTCTTCTTTAAGGAGGTTTCTACTGTAAACCTTTCCTTTCACCTACGATCTGTCTTTTGTCGTCATATATTGGACGGGACTATTGGAATTGTAAATGTAACTTCTCATAAGGACGGAGACAGGTCACTCTTTAACGTGACATTTCTACGAGTCACAGCCTCACGACCTGAGACTTCACTTGATTCTCACTTCTAGTATTCGGTATACGACTAGGGAGATAAACTAGTCTTCATCTTCTAGTCCCTGTAGAGTCCGACCAAGATCCACATTCGGTAATTTTATTTAACCTCCATATCACACATTTTACGGTTGTCCTGAAAGTCTTCAGTTTATTGTTTCTCTCCTTTTACTCTTTTTAATTAGGGGTGTTTTTTTTTTTTTTTTCGGTTGGTAGAGTAGACCTTCCGATTGTCCGAGAATAGTTTTAAACCAGGGAATAGGCACCGTTGTTCGACCAGGTGGAAATTACCTGAATCTTATTCTGTCTGTGGACTACTCTCGTAAGTAGAGATGCTCCAGTCCTTTGAAGACTTTTTGGCTTTGTGCCATACTTAATAACTTCTCAAGACGTTTCTGGGTCCGAAAGGTTTAGAAAAAATACCATAGTCCACTGTGTAGTCTATGACTAAACCCCTATTAAGATAATGGTCTACTACTATTACATTTCATACGACATTATATCGGACTTTCTTTTTACTAACGGTTCCCTTTCTTTAAATAAACAGAAGAAATTCCTTTCTTTAAAACCGTTAATAAACTAGGTATTGTAGCAGCAAATACTCTCATGGGACTCCTGATTAGTAATTCGAAAAATTGTGATCCTATTTTTTAACGTACCTCCTCGTCTCCACCGTTACCTACTAAAGTCCTGAAGATTTTTTTTATAAGTTGTAAAGGGTCGACACTGTTAGGAATACCTCCCGGGGAGTATTTTTTTCACCTCGGAGATTTACGAAGAGTACTCAAATTCTCCTATAATATTAAAAAGAATTCAATTTTATCAAAGTGAATTCTTTGTCTTTCTTTTCTATGTGTTCCTCTTCTTTTACTTGTGAAGTGGTGTAGAGGTCACATAAAGGTCAGTACTATCACCCTTCTATCTCTGTATTGTCCCCTTACCCATATAATATCGTATTTCTGTTTTAACACAGTATTATTTTGTTTTCCCTTTTAGTACTTCCTAAATGAGAGAGACTTGAGATTCTCCGGTAGTCTACTCAGGACTTTCTTTATCAAGATTTTCTATTCGAAATGAACGGTAGCTTTATCCTGACGTCATGGTTACAGGAGGTTTGTGAACCATTATTTCTAACCAACATGTTCGTAGACGATTCTTTACCCTAGGACTTGCGTGGGGTCCTCAGAAGGCTGTTTCTAGTCTATGGCGAACCGGACCAGTCGACTCTAATAGGTTATGGTAGTAGTTTAAGGAAGTAAGTTTACGACCTCTAAGATTACGTAGTTCCGAGAGGGACTTATACCGGTCCTGTCTGAAGGAGGGGAACTTATCACCGTCGTAGGTAGGTCTTAGGAATCTAAAAAAAACTTGATCTGAGATGAAAGAAAGACCGGAGTGGAAAATGATAGGAAAGGTTTGTGGGGAGACGGGAAACGGTAACGTAGAATCGAAGACAGTGTGACTTACTGGATATCCTGATGTTCGTAAGATACTGGGTAGGTCGGAGTCCTGGAAACGTGTTCAACAAAAGAGACGGAACGTACAGGAAAGGTGGAAACAGAAAGAGACAGAGACCGTTGAGGACGGACCGAAAGTCATAAGTTGAAACACAGTAGAAAAGATTTAAAAGGAGTTTGTAAGAGGTGACAGCCCAATCCATAAGAGAAGGACTTAAAGGGACCGTCAGAACGTTAATTTCGTGAATACTGTTACTGAGTATTAGTGAATGAATGTACAGATAAAAGGATATCTAACCTAAATAGAATTTCCGTCTTTGGTGTTTCTCATCCGTTAGGTAGTTATAGCCAATTTATTTCTTTCTTAGAAACAAAAATAGGGGACATGAATCGTATTATGGTCCGTGTATCAGTTGAAGGAAACTTTGTAAACAACTTATCTAGTGTCCGGGAGTTTTGGTAAACAACCTATTTACTTCACTGCCTGAGTACTAGTCCTTTGGGATGTACGGTCTTTAGACTTTAAGGTTATAAGATGAAAGACTGAAGTTTGTGGATAGAAAGATTGAGGGAGTTTAAGACTAAAATACCGGAAGTTGGAGTATCTGTCCGGACTAGAGAACTATAGAGGTATCAGATGGTTCAGAAATTTTCGGAACCACCCACAATGACGGAAGGGATGAGCTGGACGTGGGTAAAGAGTAACACTTGAAAATTGGATATGAAGGTATGAAAAATTCTTTGGGCCAGACCATGTCTAGAGATGACGGTGTTCATAAGATGACAGTGTCGATGATTCTTATGGTGTGGTCCTATTGTAGTGTGGTCGTACGTACACCCCGGAAGACCTTCAGGTACCAGAAGTTGGAGTCGATCTTGAAGTCCTACGACCGGTCAGGAAATAGAATCTCAGTCGAGGAAGTAGGTAAGGAGACGTGAGAGGGTAGTGAAAGAGAGAGGAGTCAGGTAGATGGGTCGGGGTGTGAGGTACCAACCGTCTAAAGGAACGGAGGATGAAATTGTCTACTAATTCTATTCTTTCATAGGTGAGTTGAGAGACGGAGGTGTTGTCTGAATAACTTTAGATACAGACAGACGACGAGGAACGGAAGATGTAGTCTCCCTACTCCACAGACGAGACGTCAGGTGGGAGGCAACTTCCCCTTAGCGAAACATACACGAAAGTCAGAGTAGAGGAAAGGGAGAAGATAATATCCTAGGGTGACATACAGTCTGAGGAGAAGTCGAGACATAGGAGGGGGATCGAAACTGGATGTGAGAGGATAGGACACAGTCAGTTCGATGACCATCAGAGATTAAATAGTACACGGTAAGTAAGTCGGTTGTGTTTCAAAACACTACGTGTCCCTGTTTTATTTTGTCTTTACACTAAGGGGAGTCTTTAAATTTGAGATTTTAGTTGTATTTACTTAATCATTCGTCTGTCTTGTTACAGGTCCAGTGTCTCTCTGTTGTCGTTCCGTTGACCAGGTATTTAGTCGTTAGAGTAGACTCCTTTCCACGGAATCGGGGTCCTGAAAGTCATAAAATCAAGGTATCATTCCTTACGTAAATACGTACGTGTCACAGTGAATGTAAGATATCAAATGGAGTAAAACTTGGGAAGACTAAAATAAACCGAGGGATACATTCCAGGGGGGGACGTCTCCCTCTTAGAGAGTAAAGTTCCCTCGAGTTCCGTCCCCTATATATAATTAAAAGGACGATCTTTATAAAATGAAGTGTTTCTCTCCTGATTTGTGTCGTTTAGACTTTCAAGTATTAGATTACAATTCCCGTTGTGTAATAAAAATCTTTTCTCGTTATTTAGTAAGTTAAAATGGTCCCCAAAGTTCAGACCTGATTTCATTCCTTACCGTGTGACAATGGCAGTTCATCAAGACATCTCTTCTTGTCCAACGTAGAAAGAGTTTATAATCTTCTCAAAAGACGTAGTTTATTTAACGAAATCTATCGAATAAGAAGGAATAAAATAAGTAGTGTGAATTAAGACATTTTCGTCTGTTGATAAAATGGTTTTCCCGTTGTATTTTTGATAGAACTTCTTTAGACCTTTTCGTAAAATAGGTTCAAAATTAATGGACATTTTGTTAGTCCCGAACACCCAAAAAAGTCGAAGAGACATGGAAACCATCTACATAAAAACGAGTGTCAACCTCAGACGTTTTGACTTCTTCTTCTTTCTCTTCTTCTTCTGACAGTAATGTTAATCCGAATGTAAGTTCTTTCCTTTATAAAAGATTTGTGATTTCTCATTGATAGATAAACATTTTAATAACGAAGGAGATAGTAAGTCAAGTCGAGTCAAGTCAGCGAGTCAGTGTAGGCTGAGAAAGTTGAGGTACCTGACGTCATCCGGTCCTGCGGGACAGATAGTGGTTGAGAGTCTCAAATGAGTTTGAGTTCAGGTAACTCAGTCACTAGGTAGGTTGGTGGAGTAGGAGACAGTAGGGGAAGAGGAGGACGGAAGTTAGAAAGGGTCGTAGTGCCAGAAAAGTTTACTCAGTCGAGAAGAGTAGTCACCGGTTTCATGACCGCAAAGTCGAAGTCGTAGTCAGGAAGGTTACTTATAAGTCTTGACTAAAGGAAATCCTACCTGACCTACCTAGAGGAACGTCAGGTTCCCTGAGACTTCTCACAGGAGGTTGTGGTGTCAAGTTTTCTTAGTTAAGAAACCACGAGTCGAAAGGAATATGAGGTTGAGTATGTAGGTATGTACTGATGACCTTTTTTGGTATCGTAACTGATCTATCTGGAGACAACCGTTTCATTACAGAGACGAAAAATTATACGACAGATCCAACCAGTATTGAAAAGAAGGTCCCTCATTCGCAGAAAATTAAAGTACCGACGTTAGTGGTAGACGTCACTAAAACCTCGGGTTTTTTTATTTCAGACTGTGACAAAGGTGACAAAGGGGTAGATAAAGGGTACTTCACTACCCTGGTCTACGGTACTAGAATCAAAAGACTTACAACTCAAAATTCGGTTAAAAAAGTGAAAGGAGAAAGTGAAAGTAGTTCTCCAAGAAATCAACAAGAAGTGAAAGGCGGTATTCCCACCATAATGGACGTATAGACTCTAATAACTATAAAGAGGGCCGTTAGAACTAAGATCGAACGCGAAGTAGGTCGGGTCGTAAAGAGTACTACATGAGACGTATATTCAATTTATCCGTCCCATTGTTATATGTCGGAACTGTATGAGGAAAAGGATAAACTTTGGTCAGACAACAAGGTACAGGTCAAGATTGACAACGAAGGACTGGACGTATGTCTAAAGAGTCCTCCGTCCAGTCCACCAGACCATAAGGGTAGAGAAGGTCTTAAAAAGTCAAACAACAGTAGGTGTATCAGTTTCCGAAACGGTATCAGTTATTTAGTCTTTATCTAGAAAAAGACCTTGAGAGAACGAAAAAACTACTAGGTCTCCTACAACCGTTAAACTAGAGATCAAGGAGACGGAAAAGATTTTGGTCGAACTTGTAGACCTTCAAGTGTGAAATGTACGTCACATCCCGGTGGGTTCTGTCTACCCAGTACCACCTTTCAAGACTGTTTTACACTAGGTGATCTCTTCCCTTACCGTTTGGTGAAGTGATAAGAACGGAACTCTTGGGGTACTTGTCATAGTTTTCCGTTTTTCTATCCTGTGACTTTCTACTTGAGGGGTCAAACCATCCACGGGTTATACGATGACCTCTAGTCACCTCTTTATTGACGTCCTTCTTACTTCTCTACCTCGGTTTCGTTTTTGTTGTGGGTCAACACCTACACTGTCCACTACCTTCGTTCCAGACTACGACATTTCTCGTTATGACGTATCCTTGGACCTTACAATTCAGGTACTTAGTTTCGTTTAACCTTCACCAGTTTGTCCTCTACCGTTCTCACTTGCAGTTGTAAGATCCTTAGTCGTTTGATTTTACCTGACCTTACCCACTTAAATTGAGTCTACTAGTAATATATATGACACCACCCATTCTTAGGGAATTTTCTTTTCCTCATCGGTAGTATGAGTTGTTTTCTCAGACTTTACATCATGAACCTACGTTAGAGTTTTTGCTGTCTTACTAGAGACAAGTAAAGGTTCCGTTTGGTAAGTTACAGTGTCATTGGGTTCAGATACGGGTCTGGTCATTGTGGTTTCTTCGACTTAAGTTTGTCAAGATACTTCTGGATGTTCTGAAAGATCTTGATTGTGGGTTTTTTTCTACAGGAAAAGTAATATCCCCTGACCTTACGTTTTCATCCTTCAGTTCTTTGTGGACCTCATTGTCCGTTTAAAACGGAACCTCATGTCTTACTTCGTCCCGTTTCCGATCATCTCAAAACGGTTCTCTTGTATGACCAGTATCGTTTGTGGGAGAAGGTTGTTGTGTTCTCTTCTGAGATGTGTACCTGTAGTGGTTTACCAGTTGTGACTTTAGTCTGACTATATAAGAAACGTCGGTTTCCATCTCCTCGAGATATGTCAGTCGTTTTTGTTCTGGTCCTCGACTGACACCGAGTCTAGTACTTGAGGAATAACGGTTTAAGTCTGAATTTAACTTCTTTCATCCCTTTTGGTGATCTGGTAAGTACATACTAGATTTAGTTTAGGAGATAGTATCCAGAAAAAAGTAATTATCTATTTTTAAGTTTGTTTGGATTATCTCAAAATAGTAATTTAAGAAAATAATCGGTGTAATACTCTTGTACTTCTTAAAAGTTCAATATTTTTATAAACTAAAAGATAAAGTGGAATTTATTTTAGTAGAACTTACAACTATTTTTCCTAGGTCGGATGAAAACCAGTGAAAGGAAAGAGTTTTCGAAAAGTTTTAACGAGGTAGGTACCAGGGACGTTCTCAAGACCCATGGTGTACTTCTAGAGGTGAGACGAGATAGACACCGACTATTTTAGTCACAGAGTGTTTGATAACGGTCGACCAATACTCGTCACTTTCTAGGACTACACATCGACTCTGACTGGTAGTACCACCAGGTCCTTTCTCCATCGTCCTACTCCCTTTTCTTCTACTTCCATACGACTGGGTCCCTCCATCTTTTATATAGTTCTTTGAAAGAACTAAAAGATCTAGACCAAGAGTTTTCTTGACCTTTATCCCATGGACATTATTCGAATGTTATTTGGGAAAATAACTCCAAATTAATAAACACGATTACGTGTACTCGGTGGTACCCTACTACTGACGGACTACTTTTCTATAGTTGTCTGTAGTAAATTTTTATATTTCAAAGAAATTACCGTTTCCTATTCCTTTGAATGGACGTACCTTTTGTCTTTTATTTCGTGGTAAGAGAGTCGTGGATCCCATAATATTTACGATTAATTCACTATCAAGAGTACTACTATTAGTAACCTCTATTCTTTCTACTCTGACGTTCTTTTTAAAATTACGGGTTATGTCCTCAATGTGAAATATCGTGTTAGTAGTTGTCTGTGGGTAACATTTCAAGAATCCGTTGTAATCAGTCTGTCGTCGTATCTGTCATTACGTACTGTCCTCCTTTTTTCACTAGTGGACACGGTCCCACCATTAAGTTATTCCGTCTCTTTTTATAGTTCGTCTAGGTCTATGACGTTTCTTTATTATTGATTAAGGTACATTTATATACATGTATGTATGGAGGTTTTATATATTTCTTGAGTATATTGAATTATTATTTTGAGACTAAAATTACCCGTCTCATTGATTTACTGTGAAAAGATTCCTTTTATATGTTTATCGAGAGATCATATACTTTTCTACGACTTATAGTGATTAGTAGTCCTTTTACGTTTAGTTTTGGTGTTCCTCGATAATGGAGTACGGATAATCTTACCGATAGTTGATCTTACTACTATAGTTTGATCAATTAGGATTTCCTTTAGTCAGGACTTATAAGTAACCTTCCTGAACTACGACTTCGATTTCACGGTTATAAGACCGATGGACTACGTTTCTGGACTGAGTAATCTTTTCTGGGACTACTACCCTTTCTAACTTCCACCCTCCTCTTCCCCTACTATTACCGTAGTAACTGAGTTACCTGCACTCGAACTCATTCGAGGACCTCACCCACTACATGTCCCTTCGGACCGTACGACGTCAGGTGTCCCAGTGTTTCTCAACTTGTGTTGACTCGTTGATTTGACTTGACTAGTAGTTCTGCTGTTCTCTACTGTTTGCGACCGTTTCTACACCTGTTTTCCCTTGGTGACACGTGACAAACACCTCCACATTTAACCAATTCGGGGATATCTTTTGTAATACCTCCAAAGGTTTTTAATTTTCTTGATGATATACTAGGTCTTTAGATGAAGACCTATATAAGTGTTTTCTTTACTTTTATTCTAGAGTCTCTATCGATACCAGGGTAAAAGTTACGTTGTAATAAGTGTTATCGATTCTAAACCGTTGTTTCTATAGCGTTACTGGATTCACAGGTAGTTACCCACTTACATCTTTCTTCTACACTACGTGTATATCTCCATCTATCTATATCTATATATAGTGTACGTGTTACCTTATAATAAGTCAGTACTCTTTCTTCCTTTAGGACGGTCAACGTTATTGTACGTATTTTGAACTCCCGTAGTACGATCCACTTTATGAATATGTCTCTTTCTATTTATAACCTATTATAGTGAAAATGTTCCTTAGATTTTTTCGGTTTGAGTATCTTTGTGTTTCATCTCACCACCAATGGTCCCCGACTCCCTTATCTCTTTGTCTATAACCACTTTCCCATGTTTGATGGTCAGTATTCTACTTATTTGAGACCCCTCGATTATGTATCGTACCTAGTATAAATTATTGTGACCTCATATATAAATATTCAACAATTCACTAAGAGTGGTGTTTTCATCTTTGTCGTTAATACATTACACGATCTCAACAGTCGATTACGATATTGTTACTAGTAAAATGTTACATAATCACATCGTCTAGACGTGTACCAGGTGGACTTGAATGTATTACATTAACAGTTATTATAGAATTATTTCGACTCCTCTTTTTTTAGACGTGAGTTTATAATGAATTAATTGGTCGTAAACTAATTTAGATAAAAGTTTGGTCAATTAGGATTTCCTTTAGTCAGGACTTATAAGTGACCTTCCTGACTACGACTTCGACTTCGAGGTTATGAGACCGGTGGACTACGCTTCTCGGCTGAGACCTTTTCTGGAACTACGACCCTTTCTCACTTATGTCCTCCTCTTCCCCTACTGTCTCCTGTTCTACCAACTTGCCGTAGTGGTTGAGTTACCTGTACTCAAACTCGTTTGAGGCCCTCTACCACTTCCTTTCGCTTCGGACCGTACGACCCCAGGTACCCCAGCGTTTCTAGACCTGTACTGACTCACTGACTTGTTGTTTGGCACATATACTACGCTGTATTAGGGTGGGTAGACCGGGGACTGTGACGACAGTCTCTATAGAAAGATTTAAAAAGTTAAGTCAAGTCAAGTGCAGTCAAGTTATCGAAGTCCTATTATATATTTGGGAAATTGGGAAGTTCGAGACACTAGATGGAGATCCGAATCAACATAGTCAGAGGGTGCACACGAGAAATGACGTCGGTATTCTCTTGAGGTCGTCAAAGATATGAAGTATATTAACGAAGGTGGAACGATTTTCAACGAAAGAGGTAAGTTTTACTGACGGAGGCAAAGTTAAAAGAAGTACTTCCGTAAACGATCGAAAGACCAGTTGAGAGAAGAGAAAGTCCTTCGGTAGGGACTGAAAGAACAGTCAATCTGAGAAGACACACGGTTCTCGTTTGTGAGACTCAGGTGAAGGTGACGTAAATAATTGGAACTGACAATACCGATCGAATGAATAGATCTAGAGTTTTAATTTCCGACACAGAAAAAACCTGGTTCGGATTTTTGTCAAGGGTCTAGAACTATAAGTGAAGTTGTTTACAAACGAATTAATTCTTTTATGGTTATTAAATGATATTAAGTTTATTAAATTGAAAAGTCTTCAAATGACTAAACGATTCGTTCCACATTTCTTTATTACTTTCTTTAGATAACTATAATTAGTCCCTTCATTCTTTTCTGTTTCGTTGGTTTAAATAGACTTTTTGTGGGTCAGTTGTTCTTGTAATAAGTGTTTAGTTTAACTAAGGTACGAACTTGTACAGAATTTTATCTAAGTCTTGTTCAATAGACGAAACTACTGATGATGGAACGTTGACCAGTTCTTCGTGTTGTCGATAAGCCACGACCCGAACTTAATCAAGTTCTACGTTTAGGTAATACTTTAATAAGCCACACTGACCAAACGTGTACAGAGGTAGATGTATCACCAACACGAAGCCACCTTAACTTCCTTTTTAATTTTTCCTTATATCAATGACTTTACATGTTTTTATCGAGATGGATAATAATAAGTCCAATAGTAAAATAAGAATCGGAAATTCAATACTAGTGAAGAGTTGGGAAATTTTAGACCGAATGTGTTATTAATTGGGTGAAAGGTGTAAGTGGTTACCGGAAAGTTACTGTCCAAGTTTCTGAGGAGTGGGAGGAACTAAAGAAGACTCTTCTCTCCTTACATAAAGGTCAGACACTCTCCCCTTGGTGGTATCTAGTGAGAAATGAATGGGTACGAAGGATCAATTCCTGTTGTTCAGATTACATTCTCAAAGAGTAAGAGTGGCACCATATCGTTACCAGTTAGTGACTACTAGGTAAACCGTTTCGTCAATTGTACGTCAAGTTTAAATACGGTGGTTACCGAGACAGTTCTTCAAGTATCCGGTTTTTATTGACAAGAAGTCCAAAAAAGATTTCATTAAAATATTTGTTTTGTCTTTTAAGTCTAAATTCCCTTTTAGTATATGTTGTGAAGGTTTGAAGTGTCATTAAGTTTTGGGGGAGGGGCTCCTTAAACTTAAACCAAAGGTAAGAAAACTTACAAAATTTTAAAAATCATGTATACATACACAGGTGATTGTTCTACGTTATATCGAAACACACAAAAACTAAGAGAACATTTTAAGACGTCAAGTAAAAAAAATGAGTTGGCATACAGTAACTTTGGAAGAGGATGTTGAGTCCCACAGACCGTCCCAGACCAATTCTTGTGTCTCGATGAGATTCATAAGGTTCGTCTTCCCCTAAATTACCTGTCTTGATCTTCACAGGTAGTGACGACCTTCGGGACCCCCTCGTTCCTAGTTCTCTCGAGGGTCCCTACTGAAATGGCGTACGTCGTTCGATTCTTAGGTCCTCGGTCCACTGTTAGAGTTCACAGATGGTGTGACTTTGTTTGTTTGACGTTCCCGAACGAGTCGTTCCGACTAGTTAATAGAAGAACGTAGGAGGAGACGTCATATTCTTGAGAGAGAAGGGAACACATATTGTTTAAGCAAGTTTATGGGTATTAACCTTCTGATTGGATTTTGGTATGCCTTTACTCTACCACCCTTTACATCGAGGTCCAGAAAGAGCGAGATCACACTTCGACTAATGTCTTCCCCTATCGTTACTATGGTCGACTGAGATCAAGTTCCGGTGACGTCGACTAAGTGGAAGTACCGACCCTGCTTTACCATCATACGACTCCTGACGTAGTGTTAAGTGAATGGGTGAGAAAGGGGGTACCTGGAAATCTGATAATGATTTTCACACGTTACAATGATATGATCAGACTCTGAAGAAATGTCCGGATGGAAAAGAAGACGAACAGAAAAAAGTGTGTCGATTCTGGGGATCCCGTACAACTAATCTTCTTACTGTCTGTAGATTCAAAAATGTAGTCCTATTTCCCTAATGAAAATTAGATGGTCGAAGGAACCGTCGAGTCTACCATTTCGCAGACGGATGTTACGCCCTCTGGGTCCAAACTAGGGACCCAGCCCTTCTAGGGGACCTCTTCCTTTACCGTTGGGTGAGGTCATAAGAACGGACCTTTTAGGGTACCTGACTCCTAGGACCATCCGATGTCAGGTACCACATCGTTTCAGCCTGTGCAGACTCGTTGAAGTGAAAGTGAAATTAGAAAATGGTATCCACATTGGTAGTAATTTCCCATAGAACCAACTATGGGAAATACCCTATGTTTTCAAGAGAAGATAAGGATTGAACAATTCTCAATAAGAAATTTTCCACTAACAACTTAAAGCAGTTTACGAAAACAACGTAGAGAAATAGACTGCTACACCAGTATAAAAAAGGAAAAGTAGACGTTTACACCACATAACGTAATACCTTAAAGATCACAATTTAGGAGGGACGTAAGACCTTATATGTATTAAACTAATGTGTATAGGTAAGTTGTATATTTATCGATCTATAAAGGTAAGTTCTTAGTGTCCAAGTATTTGTTCCAGGATGGTATGTCGTGTCCCTTGATATGAGTTATAGAGGACTATTTTGTATTACCTTTTCTTATGTCTACGTATTACTTAGTGAAACGACATCTCTTCTTTATTTGTTGTAATATTTAGTTGATATGAAGTTATTTTCAAAAATTAATTTTTTCTTTCCTTAGTATCCGAGGCTCTCAAAGGATTCGTTGGGTTCGTCACATTTAAACTTACTGTTTGGTTGTACTCCCGTCCGGGTTTAATAGTCCTTCTCTCTAAAAGAGTACAAATGAGGTCAAGAGTTATGGGTTTGACTCTTTGGAGGAATGGCTTATCCGTCTATGAAAAGATCAACTGGAAAAGGACCCTATTCAGAACATCCGAGATTGATTTACACACTCAGACTCAAGGTTCGGGGTAGAGAGTACACAAGTTCCGAGTAGTAGAGAAAAGGGATCCACCACCACTTAAATTTAAAGAAACATTGACTCTGGTTGTTGGATGGTGTCGTAGATAAGTATTTGACTGGTAAGACCAAAAGTCAAGAGGAAAGATAAAACCGAGGACCCTAAATGGAATGAAAGAACACTTGAGACACCACACGAACTCCTATAAACAAGTTAAAAGAGGTTTTAAAGGTCCATAAAACGTCGTTCTCGAAAAAAGTCCAGTAGATCAAAGGGTAAATCGGTGTTTGTCTTCAGAGATTCGTGTCGAAAATTGTGGTTTTTCAAAGTTTCTGGAGGGGGGGGTGTGTGTGTGTAAGATCGTAGTAGTAGTGGTGGTGGCAGTGAAAACAGTTATAATGTCGATCACTTTTACTTTCAATCAACGAGTCAGTACAGGCTGAGAAACGCTAGGGTACTTGACAACGGATAGGTACCTTAAGAGACAGGTATCTTAAGAGATCTGTTCTCATGACTTCACCCAACGGTTAAGGAAGAGGTCCCCTTAGAAGGGTTGGGTCCCCAACTCGGACTAAGAGGACGTAATGTCCGTCTAAGAAATGATAAACTCGGTGTTCCCTTCGGGTCGATTATGACATTATAGTAATGTCGATTATAACTTAATTTTATACAAGGTTCACGATCCGATTTACGAAATACACCTGATTAAAAATTTAATGGTATTAGGATACTCCATGAATAATAAGAGACAACCCTTACCGATAGGTGAAAGCATAAGAACGGACCTCTTAAGGTACCTGTCTCCTCCGACCACCCGATGTCAGGTACCCCAGTGTTTCTCAACCTGTGCTGACTCGTTGATTGTGATATTAGGTAAACACTTTTTATCGGTACTTAAGTCATTTTGAAATTTCATTTAAAAGTTTTGATATTAACGTTATCATGGGATATATAAAAAATTTATCAACGTACACATATACATTCTATAGTATAGAACCGGTGGACTACGGTTCTCGACTGACTAATCTTTTCTGGGACTACGACCCTGTCTCACTCTTGTTCTCATTTGTCCTCGCTAACTCCTACTCTACCGATCTACTGTACCGTAGTAGTTGAGTTACCTGTACTCAGACTCGTTTGGGGTCCTCTATCACTTTTTGTCCCTTACGACTTCACGACGTCAGGTACAACAACGTCTCTCACCCTATGTTGAATCCCTGACTTGTAATTGTTGTTTGTACTTTCTATGTGTCAAATGGGGTGGATGTCTGAGACGATCCACTCGTATACCTAAAACCTGCGAGGAATGTTATGTAAGAGTGAGGAAGAGGGGTGAAGTGAGGGAAGGTTTGTCGAGACTCTGAGATCCAACTCTAAGTCACGGGAAACACTTTACATTCTGTTTTTGACTCAACGATGGTACACGGTGTTACAATGGTTGTAGAGTAAACCTGACTCAGTGAATTTTTGATGGTCATCTTATCTATAATGACAATAGTAGAATGTTTCCTCCTGTGTGTAAGTTTGTCTAATCAAATAAATTCTAGTGTGTCAGTTGTAATTTCAGTCTTAAGTTGAGGTTCCGGGGGTTATAGTTGACGATACGGGAATCCGGTATAGTCACTTAGTGGGAATGAGGTATATGGCGTGTGGGGGTATGTCGACTCGTCCATCACACACCGTGTTCAAATCTCCACGATAAGTGTGAGATCAGTAGTATCTGAAGATACAAATAAAACTGTTAAAGGATCGTCTACCTTTATTTAATATAGTTCTTTTCCCACTTAAAAAGATTAAATTTTTGTCATCGTTATTAAGTATTTACTAAAAGTCAAAGAAGTACCAGTGAAAGATTCTTTAGGTAAAGTAAATCACGGAAATTACCGGTCTTAAAAAGATAGGTTCAGTTTTAGATCATGAAACATTGGAGATGATCATGAGGATAAGGACATGTTTCGGAGTGTCTTATTCACGGTCATATGACTCATTCATTAAGAATTTAAGATCAAAGGAATTCTTAGATAGACCGTTTAAAAATTCTCGGAGTGTGGACTTAATGTTTGAAAACTCTGGGAATGTGGACTTTAATACTAAGTGATACAGGTTTTGCCTTTTATCCTTCGATGTATAAATTATTCGTGACGTTTACTAGGGACCTTTTCGGTGACCGTCTGTCGAGAATACAGGGGAGTTAGAGAATGTATCAAGTTTGTAGAAGACAACAGTCAAAGTTTAAAGAGTTGAGATTTCTGTGTTACGTCGTATCTTTTGAGTTTTGACGTAAGACACTTCGGAAAATAATCTCTACTTATATTATAAGTTCTTTCAAGACTATATGAATACTATAAACTAAATATGGGTCAAAGAATCGTGAACGTAAAAACACATAATTTTTTCATAAAAAAATTATGTCTGTCTGTCTTTATATCTGGTTACCTTGTTTTATCTTTCGGGTCTCTATTTAGGTGTGTGGATACCTGTGGAATAGAAACTGTTTCCTCCGTTCTTATATGTTACCTAATTTCTGTTAGAGAAATTGTTCACCACGACCCTTTTGACCAGTTGATGAACATTTTCTTACTTTGATCTTGTGAAAGATTGTGGTAAGTGTTTTTATTTGAGTTTTACCTAATTTCTAGATTTACATTCTGGTCTTTGATATTTTGAGGATCTCCTCTTGTATCCGTTTTGTGAGAGGCTGCATTTAGTGTCGTCCTAGAAGATACTAGGTGGAGGGTCTTATGACCTTTATTTTCGTTTTTATTTGTTTACCACAGGTTAATTTTAATTTTCGAGACGTGTTGTTTCCTTTGAGATTCGTTCCACTTTTCTCTCGGAAGCCTTACCCTCTTTTATTATCGTTTACTTCGTTGACTGTTTGTTGGTTAGAGTTTTTATATGTTCGTTGAATACGTCGAGTTAAGGTCTTTTTATTTACTGGGTTAGTTTGTTACCCGGTTTCTTGATTTATCTGTAAAGA
The DNA here is from genome assembly GCA_006410555.1 of Capra ibex. Taxonomy (NCBI): domain Eukaryota; kingdom Metazoa; phylum Chordata; class Mammalia; order Artiodactyla; family Bovidae; genus Capra; species Capra ibex. The sequence goes on along the minus strand of SJYO01018757.1, from coordinate 46,438,676 downwards.
GGTTTCTTCTGTATGACTACCGATTTTTGTGTACTTTTCTACGAGTTGTAGTGAGTAATAGTCTCTTTACGTTAAGTTCTGGTGTTATTTCATGGTAAAGTGTGGTCAGTCTTACCGACGATAGGTTTTCAGATGTTCGTTATTTACGACCTCTCTCACACCTCTTTTCCTTTGGGAGAATGCGACAACCACCCTTACGTTTGATCATGTCGGTGATACCTCTTGTCACACCTCTAAGGAATTTTTTAACGTTTATCTTGACGAAATACTGGGTCGTTAGGGTGACGACCCGTATGTGTGGTTCCTTTGGTCTTAACTTTCTCTGTGTACATGGGATTACAAGTAGCGTCGTGACAAATATTATCGGTCCTGTACCTTCGTTGGATCTACGGGTAGTCATCTACTTACCTATTCTTTCGACACCATGTATATGTATTACCTCATAATGAGTCGGTAATTTTTCTTATGTAAACTTAGTCAAGAGTACTCCACCTACTTTGACCTCGGTTAATATGTCTCACTTCATTCGGTCTTTCTTTTTGTCGTTATGTCATATGATTGTGTATATATACCTCAAATCTCCCTACCATCACTACCGGGACACACGCCCTGCCGTTCCCTCTGTGTCTACATTTCTCGTCTGAAAACCTTAGACACCCTATCCCTCTCCCACCCTACTAAACCCTCCCACCGTAACTTTGTACATATGATAGTACATTCTCTGCTTAGCGATCAGATCCAAGCTATGTCCTATGCCCTACGAACCCCGACCACGTGACCCTACTGGGTCTGTCTACTATACCCCTCCCTCCACCCTCCCCCAAGTCCCAACCCTTGAGTACACGTGGACACCATCTAAGTACAATTACATACCGTTTTGGTTATGTCATAACATTTCATTTTTTTTAAAAATTTATTAATTTTTTCTTTCTTTTCATATAAAATATGTTCATCAGACTTCTAGTGAGAAAAAAATTTAGTTACCTGTCGTATCGTATCAACGATTTACGGACTTGAAACTTCCTTTGTGAGATTGAAGTTTAGGTGAATCGACACGTTGGAACTAGGTTATCTTACGTCATCATTTTTGCTAGTGACACTGATATGTTTAGTTGGAGTGTTTGTGTCGTGATTCTATTTTTCTCTCGATGAAAAAATTTACAACATTGAGTACCTGAGTATTTCGTCCATTCACGATTCATCCTGTAGGAACGAGACACTCAGATACTTTATGTTGTAAGTTTTATAGTTATCATTATATTGATATTGAGGAAGATTCTGGGAAATAGATCGAATAAAAACTTCGACTAACCTAAAAAAAGAGTTCATTTTTGTTTTCCATCTTTTTATAAGAATGTCAAGAGTTACATATATCTTTGGTATTAAAGAGTCTATAATTTATGAGTTTTAATGGTAATATGTAAATGTCTATATTATCATAAAAATTTTCAAATTAAAATTTTGTAAATTTTAATTTACAAAAATTGACATGAAAGATTTTATAAAACGTCATGGAATGGAAATAATAACCTTCTTATAGATACGAGGGAAAACCTCGGGGTTTCCAAAGTGATCAGGGAAAGAAATTTCTATGTAGACTTTTTGTCTGTCTTTCTCTCCTTCCTTCCTTTCTCCTTCTTTCTTCCCTCCCTCCCTCCTTTCCTTCGTCCCCTTTCTTCCTCCCTCAAGTCCCTTTTCTCTTATTTCCTCTCCTTTTTATCCTTCTCCCCTTCCTCACTCATCCTCTCTTTCTTTACCTCTGTTTTTCCTGGTTTCCTTTATTTTCCTACTTTCTTTTTTGACCCTTAATTGTCACTTAGTTTTAGTATTTTTTTAATACGATCTAATCAATAGAAAAATTAATAAGTACTCAAATCTTTACTAAGTTGTGAATCTTCAACGTATGGTTTAATAAAGAAAGTCGATCGATATAAAACAGAAATATTTTAATTCTCGTAAAACATTATGTTGTTTGGTTAAGTTTTTAGAACTAATAGTCGTTCTATTATAATGCCATTTCTCTAACAGAAAGACATATAAGATACCTTTTAGGTAACTTTTCGTAAGTATTTTATTGTCATTTAAATCTGTTTACAGTCTCTTCAGACCGAAATTAATTTCCTTATGTTTGTTATTTTTACATATACTGTTACGATTAAAGGGCCAGATTTTGAAAAAGTCATTAAGGTTAGTTTGTTACTTAATAAATTATCTGATTATAATTATTTGCAGAACTTCGTCTAATAGTATTAATTGAATCTTTCTTACTGAACATGAAACACAAAATGTACGGTTATTCTACTACTCTCATTGTAACAACCTTTTTAATTTTAAATGTTTAGATTTACCCCTGTTGACGAGTCCTGTATTTACATCTACAAAAGTTTAAATGTTTACCTAGTACGAGATTATGACTAATCAAGAAATCTTTAGTTTATAAAATTGTTTCCTAGTCATATTAGTCAACATACTTCGGGTAGGTATTAATTTCTTATATTTTATGTTATTTTGTAATCAGAGGGGTTTCATTTGTTTTGTTATTTAAATTATTCTTATCTGTAAAAAAAGATTTTCATTAGTAATCTGAAAAACCAAGATCATTGTCTATAAGACCTTTGTAAGGGGACCGACCTTTTCGACCTTTTCATGTCCCAACAAAAACAAAAAAAAGACGTTCAATTCTTTTATTACTTTTATAGTCATGTCTCGGTCATAGAACCTTTCTCTCACAGGAGAGCTAGAACCCTTCGCTCGGGTCCCGGATCTCCTACAGGGAACTCGATGAAAAGGGAGGCTTCTAAAAACAGTCAGGACCTTTCCATTCGACTCTTCGACTTACCACGAAACTGTCGGAACTCCTCGATGTCGTTGTCTCTAACCATAGGTCCCGGGTGGTTCCCACTTTTCGGTCTTCCCCGATGTAGGATCCTCAGTCTCATTGACTTTTATCTGACTTATTTCTCGTAGAAAACGAAGGGACCACCGAGTCTGCCATTTCGTAGACGGACGTTACACCCTCTGGGCCCAAGTTAGGGACCCAACCCTTCTAGGAGACCTTTTCCTTTACTGTTGGGTGAGGTCATAAGAACGGACCTTTTAGAGTACCTACCTCGGACCGTCCGATGTCGGGTACCCCAGTGTTTCTCAACCTGTGTCGACTCGTTGAAATGAAGTGAAGTGAAGTCGAAATTTAATAGAATTATAGAGTTTCACCTAATTACCCTTGGACTTCAACGTCACGGAAGTACATAGACCGTTTTCGTTTGTATTTAGAAGGGACCTTCTTGTCTAGTAGATTCCGAAGTTCAATGAAAATATTTTATAATCATCGTTTATATCACAGATGGTGTTCTAATTTTTATTGGTCTAATTGGTTTATCGAATTCTTTAGTTGTCTTATGGATGCCTACTCTACTGTCTTCAATCTTCGGGGAAGACCGAAGGGAGATGGGGATGAGGTCATCGGAAGTTGGTTACTGTCTATTTCCAGTCTGTTTGTGGGGTCGGAGGGTCGAGAAATCCCGTGTAAGATATGTCAGAAGACCTTCGGGGAACACCCTGATTCGGGATATGGGTGTTGTCATCGGAAGAGTACTTGAAGGTCATGGGAGATGACCGAAGGAAAGGAAGACAGGGCGAAGTGGGGTGGTGGCACGAAGGGACCTATCGTCAGGTTTATTTAACGTTGTGAGTCGAGAAACAGAGTCTTAGACGAAGACCCCTTTGGTTAGGTCCTTTTTCCAGTTCCACTGTTGTGGACTTGAGCGACCATTTAGAAACATAGTATTGTTCACTCTGTTAGTCCGTAATGTATGAAGGACTGAGTTACGTTATCCCTCATACGTACTTCATCCGAACGGTTCTTTTTATTCTAACTGTTCTTTTGAAAAACTTTTACATAGTGGACTTATATGGTTGGACTATCTAGATTGATGGTCCGTCTCTTTTTTCAATTGTGGTATTCCTGAGTTTATCGGTTCAGGTCGTACACCGTTTAGAACGTCCCTCTGCTAAGTCAAAGAAGTCCTCATTCCTGTCCTCCTGATATCCAATGTCTCTCTCTAAATTCCCTGTACTACCTTTTATTTTACATACCCGAGTTGACCTAGGACTAACTTTGTTTGGTTGAATTCTCTAAAATTATGATAGTCCCCGTATCCTTGCAAACGATTAAAGCATTCCATACTACATAATTATCGTAACACCAACACATTTTTCTTTTTGTTGGAAGACAATCTATCTGGTTGTGTGTGTGTGTACATATACATATACGACTCCATAAACAACCACTTACTGTACGACAGACGGAATTTTGAGAGGTCCTTTTTTTCTTTCACAACGGTTCTCTCTTATTTATTCCAACCGTTTTACAAGTATTAATGACCATGACCTACTACTCATGAGTCACTGAATAAAGTACAGAGATAAACTTTAAGATGTATTATTTTTAAAATTTTTCCTTTTTACAAAATTCCGTCCTATACAGTTTTTCATACTGAAGTTCTGTCTCTTTCTCGTTATAGTGTACTGTGGTGAATATACACCTTAGATTTTTCTTTACTGTGTTTACTTGAATGAATGTTTTTCTTTTTCTGAGTGTTTGAACCTTTTACGTGAATACCAAGGACCCCGTCCCTTCCCTATCAATCCTTCGAACCCTTCCAGTACATGTGTGACGATATAAGTTTTACCTACTCGTTGTTCCTGGATAATGTATCATGTATCTTGCGATGAGTTACAATACACGGTCAAACCTACCCTCCCCCCAAACCTCCTCTTACCTATGTACATATACGTACTGACTCAGGGAAGTGACAAGTGGATTTTGATGGTGTTATAACAAGTAACCGATGTGGGGTTATGTTTTATTTTTGATATTTCAATCTTTTTTTATTCTGAAGTTCAGTAACTTTCATAATCAATCGGTCTCTTGAGATTGGATCACCAGGAGTTTGAACATTCACATAGTTTTAGTGGACCATTCGATTAGTTCTGATCTTTCCAGGTATGATTGACTCCACGTTATCTTGACTCGGAACATAAAAATTGTTCAAAGGTTCACTATGAATATAGTTGGTTTGAAACTCTTGGTATCAATAGATTAAGTTAGACGTTTCGACTCGAGTTGTTTACCTCACGGTCTAATCGCTTAGAGACCCTCTTGTTAATAATGTTATTGATAAAATAATGACTTAGGGAGTCTACCGTGTGTGTGTGATATTCTCCCCATTCTGTCCTTTCGTCCGTAGGGACACGAGGAGATGGAGTAAAAGACATACATTCAATGGACTACTGTGTCTGTTGAGACCCCAAGTTAGTGTCCGTCTTCTTTCTTACTCCTCCAGTTTCGTAGGAGACTCTCTTCCGTGGAGGGTCTTCCTCTTGTCTTATCACCGTCCTTCCCTAACCTCTCCCTCTTCTCCCCTTACTCACTCTTTCCCCCCGTTTTTCTCCTTCTTCTATTTTTCCTTTTTCTTTTCTTCTTTGTCCTGTTTCCTTCTTTCTTCTTAAAAGTTTCCTCCCTTAGTTCTCTCTTCTCTGAAATTTTCCTCTGTTTTCCATCTTCCTGTACCTAGGTGAGTAAGGTCGAGAAGGAGACACCGTCCGTCGTACTACCACAGTTCTTAATACCACTGGTCTTATACAAGAGAAGGAAGTTCTTCATATGTGAGATCATCCTTTACCTTCTCCTCCTTCATTCTAATTTTCCTCCTCTCCTTTCTTTTTTCCTTCTTACCCCTCCCTCCCACTCACCACATCCACCTGTTACTCCCTGTCTCTTCCCTTTATATACTCACTCCTCTTCTGCGTTTCTAAAAGTAAACGGTGACTTGGTCTTTCGTATATTGAAAAATTGTACTTGAACCAACTTAGATATAATGAAGATAGAAACTATCTAGTAACTACTTCGTGTTATGACTTTACAGACTAAAGGTAATTTCCTACAATTTGTCATAATGTTAAACACGAATATATAAGTATATATGTATAATTATTGGAGTACGGAAAATTAAGTTATAGAATGGATCTTTAAAAAATTTAAAAGAAGAACCCAAAGGATTTCTGAGGTTATAAAGTGAATTAGCATTGCACTAGAGACGGTGGTAGTGTTGCAGTTACAGAAGGTAGAATGTCGTCACTTACTAAAGTAAATAGACGGTGTCTTCTATTTAGGTGATTTTTCTCTTTTATGTGTCATTTTAGTTCACTTTCACATGATGTAACATCTTTCTCAGTGTAAAATATTTTAACTCATGAAGGAACTTTAGTGGTGGAAGATTATATTACAATGTGTCCATGATCGAAGGAACCACTGACTCTACCATTTCTTAGGCAGACTTTACGTCCTCTGGACCCAAGCTAGGGACCCAGTCCTTCTAGGGGACCTCTTCCCTTACCGTTGGATGGGGTCAAAGAACGGACCTCCTAGGGTACCTGTCTCCTTAGACCGTCCGATGTCACGTACCCCAGTGTTTCTCAACCTGTACTGACTCACTGATTGTGGAAAAATAGTCACCTAGAATTAATATTCATTATCTTTTAGTTATTAGGATTATTCTACTGTCAATTACTAGTGACAAATATGTATAAGTACTTCTTCTTAATAAATCGAACATCAGACGTATAGATATCGATATTGTCTTTTAATAGTAGACTGAAAAAATACATAGTTACTTCTAATAGACATAGGAGTTTTAACAGTAAGAGAGAAGTTTTTCGTCGTCACCGATAGTGATAGTTTCAGGAGGGTTTATCACTCCCCCTTCATCCACAAAGTCCGAGATGTGACCCACGGAATCTTCGACAAAAAGTGCGGATATTAGAGTTTCGAATCGTGTATTTTAATCGGTAGTGTGAAACCCTCAATTTTACCCTTTTGTTGTAAATACGTGGATCTAGTAACAAAGTAATCTCATATACTATTTTAATGTAGATACGTAGGATTATATCGATTAGAATCCTCCGAAGTCTTAGTGTCTTCTGACTCAACAGTAATTTTATGAGAGAAGATTCAAAGATCCAATATTATAACTGGACGAGGTGAAAAAGGAAAGGTATTCTCTCGAGAAATCACATTTATCTCATAATAATGTCTTTCACTTTACGCTCCAGCAAGTCAGTACAGGCTGAGAAACGTTGGGGTACCTGACATCGGATGGTCCGAGGAGCCAGGTACCCTAAAAGGTCCGTACTTATGACCTCACCCAACGGTAAAGGAAGAGGTCGTCTAGAAGGGTTGGGTCCCTAGTTTGGGTCCAGAAGGTGTGACATCCGTCTGCGAAATAACAGACTCGATGGTCCCTCGATTTTACGGAATAGATAAACAAAAGATAATAAGTGAAAGAATTACTTAAATAAGTTCAAGTGTATTGGAAATTTGTATGGTATAAATAAGGAGGGACTTTTTTGACTTTGTGGAGGGACAAAGGGTTTTGATTCGACCTCGTCTTCATGTCCCTTATGTGAATTTCCTTTCCAAGGGAGTAATGGTGTAAATTTCTTATCATTAATACGTCCACCCATTCATCCCTTTTAAATCTAAACTTTACACGTAGTGTTTACTTTAATCGTTATTGTTTTTCGCATACTTCCCTTTGTTTTTCCTTATGAAATAATCATGACTAGAAGACCCATTTGAAACGCATCAGTAAGAACCTGTGTCACTGGGCGACGTAAGGATTAAACGTAAAGACGGTGTCCTTGTAATAGTACAGGTGTTGCTAAAGGAATAGGCCGACTCGTAAGACTTTCGTTTTCACCATTCCATTTAGTTATTCTTGTTATTCTATATATCTATACCTGTATACTGTAAATCACACACGGTCTGTTGTAAGAGTCTCGAAGTATGTATGACGTCACTTGACTTACCGGTGAGTTTTAAGGATACAACTTAAGGATTGAGGGCTTCACTATTATAATCCTCCACGAGTCCACCGAGTCTACCATTTCTTAGAAGGACGTTATGTTCTCTGGGTCCAAGTTAGGGACCCAACCCTTCTAGAGGACCTCTTCCTTTACCACTGGATGAGGTCATAAGAACAGACTTCTTAAGGTACCTGTCTTCTCGGACCACCCGATATCAGGTATCCCAGAGTTTCTCAGTCTGTGTTGGTTCGTTGATTGTGTGTGTGTAACCCTTCATATTCCTACCTCGGGAGTTTTTTTTTTTTTTTTTCCTACCTCGGGAGTACTTAATCTTATCACAGAAATATTTTCTTCGGGGTCTTTCTCTTACTCTGTGAGGAAAGACAGTTCACTCCCGTGTCGTTCTCCTTTCGGTAAAGACTTGGTCCTCCATCTACTACGGAACTACATTAAAGAGTCGGAGGTTTTGGTATTATTTATTTACAACAAAATCGGTTGGTCACATACCATAGAAATAATACCTTTGAGTTTACCTGATTTTATATCTGGTTGAGTAACTTAGGAGTGTTGTTGGATACTTCACTTATGACGATGTTGGTAGGAATGAAATATCTACTCCGTCTAACTTCGTGTTCGTTTAAGACACCGAAAGGGATTCTATTTTATTTTGTCGTCTCCGACCTAAGTTTGGATTCGTTAGATCGAGATAGATCTCATCAGAAATGACGAGATTCAGTGAATTGAAGAGAACCTTTCTTTTCAAGGTTTATAAAAATTCAATACATTCGGTTAGTGAAGTTAGGTCTAAACCTCACATATGAAGAAAGAAAAATTTTAGAGACCAAATTTTATTGTTTCTTTCCCGTCCCTCACCTCTTTGATCATTCCCCTCTTCCTCTCACCTCGACCCTTTTCTATTCCTCTTCTTCTCTCTGTACTACCTTGATTTGTCTTGCAGTGTGACCTATAGTTGTCTACTGGGTTGTACTCATATAGAGGAGAACCAAGTCAATGAAACCGAGAAAAGTTTTCCTTTTATTTCAACGAGTAATATCGACTTGATCTTTCTCTGATTCAAATACTAATTTTATATAGGTTGGAACTCGAGGAAACCCCGTCGAGATTCTGAATAAAACATGTGTGCCATGGAATCATGTCACGAACCCTTGTATTGTCTCAAGTTATTTACGAAAAACTTAACTTGACTTGATTCTGTAGTACCTCTTCCGCTACCGTGGGGTGAGGTCACGAGAACAGAATAAGATTAATGACTTGTCATATCTTAAAGTCGTTCCACTTTAATGACACTAAAAATTTATACCGAAATTTAATGCCTCTTCTCGGAGAAAACTGTGATAATGTTTAACAGGTTTTATTGAAAAAGTGGACGTCTCTCAGTGTCTGTGTCCTTATGTTCCAACAGCGGTTTACCTTTTGCAGAAGACTCATAGGTGTTCTGAAGCGTGTTCATAGAGTTAAATATTTCATGTCCTTTACTTCGTTTTTTTTTTTTTCAATGTTTTAAAGTTCATATTTTACGTATCTTTGTATCTTTAATAGGTTTTTATCGTTTTTACTATAGACCCGTTTATACAGTTATTCTGAAAGTTACGAAGGTAAACTTTTGATTAGATTCATCCGAAATTAAGTTAATTTTACCTGATAATAGTAAAAGTAATAGATATTAGGCATATGGTTGATACAGGTATTACCTTAACTCTTCCAAACATTATAATTTCGTAGACACTGACAACTTTATTTTTATTGTTTCTATAGATAAGTCTTTGGTGATCTACTTTTTTTTTCGTAGTAATGAACCATGTTTAATAAATGGTGTTAACTCGTCGGTACGTTACAGAATTCGTACACTATTTTGTATTTTGTACTCTAATTCATTAAGAGATTTTCTGTCTCCGACGTCTACAAGTAAATATATGTATCATTGAGGATTTTGACTCAAAATCTTACCTTTTGAGACGTATGACCTTTCTCTGTCCTCTGGTCGTTTGAAAAGGAACGGTTTCAGTTGACTATGGAGACTAAGTCACGGGACGACTGGAGAGTAATTGTTCCGTCGTCGATTTTATCTCGGAGTAAAAAGATGGGTTTTAGTACAACGTTGTCTTTTTAGGTCCCTGAAGGGACCACCAGGTCACCAATTTCGAGACACGGAGGTCGTGTCCGTCACACTCAAACTAGTCATTTGATTCTAAGGCGTACGGGGTATGACACTTGTTGTTGTTTTTTTAAAATTCATTTATTTATTTTAGGTCGTAGACATGTTCCGGATCCTTGGACGTTCTAGTCCGTGGGTCGATAAAGAGACTGGAGTCAAGGATGGTGTAAGAGTTTCTGGTCGTGGTGGTGGTCTTGTGAGGTCGGTGTACACGGAGGAACGATAAGGAAGTTGTTGGTTCGTGTGAGAGTGAAGTCCCGGAAATGTGAAGACGAGGGAGATGGAACTTATAAGAAAGAGAGTAAAGTGGATATCTCTCGTATATTTCAGTAGAATTCAAAAGTTTCTCCGTTTATTTGTGAGTGGCACTCGTCGTTAAAAAAAATGTATCTGAACTGGAAGAAACATCAACAGTTTTCCTTTTTAGTTTGGAAACAAAGAGAAATGTAACTAGTTTCCAAGATAGCGTTGTTCTTCTTAATTTAGGAAAAGGCGAAAGAAACTGAGACCCAGTAGGACGGAGATTCTTTTCATATAGAGTATTCAATTAATCGTGAAGTTGTAGTACAATTATGGTATTTTTGTTTCGTTAACAAAACGTACATAATGGACCTCTTTTAGTTACTCGACGGGTCGACGTCTAAGTTTATTTGAGGTAAGGAGTATGTATTTTCGATTAAAATATTTAAAGTGCCGTCGTAAGTGTCTTTATTCTAAGAAGGAAAAATATTATTCAAGATCTTCTACACGAAAACCTTTTAGTTCATAGGGTAGACGTGGTTATAAACTGTGATCTTTTCTTTTCTCTCCCCAGTAAGTACGTTTCTTTGCAAATGATTTGCAATTTATAGTCTGTAACGGTCCGTGAGCCCTTTGTTACTCCCTTTTTTCGTTTGTGTTGAGGGCGGAAGTGTCTCGAGTGTGAGACCGCCCCTTTTGTGCTTTAGCGTTACCCGTTCCTGAAGAGACCGCCAGGTCACCAATTCTAAGACACGGAGGTCACTATCTATGTGTCCCAAATAACATGTAAGATGAAAACCAACACAAACCTTTAACAGTATTATTTCAAAAAATGTTCTTTTTTTTTTTAGAGACACGGAGATGAAGTCCCCCGAGTCCAAACTAGGGACCAGACCCTTGATTCTAGGGTGTGTGACGTGTCGGCGGTTTTTGTGTGACTTATTTATTTTGTATTAAATTTTTAAGTTAAGGACCTAGTCCTTCTATGGGACGTCTTCCCCATCCGATGGGTGAGGTCATAAGAATCTGAAGGGAAAACCGAGTCTACCATTTCTTAGGTGGACGTTACGTCCTCTGGACCCAAGTTAAGGACCCAACCCTTCTAGGGGACCTCTTCCCTTTCCGATGGGTGAGGTCATAAGACCGGACCTCTTAAGGTACCTGAGATATCGGGTACCCCAGTGATTCTCAGTCTGTGTTGACTCACCGAAAGTGAAAGAAAGTTATATTTTTATTTTATATTTTAGTTATTTTTATAAAAAATTATTTAAAAAATTTTTGGATCATCCGTTTGTGTCCTACGAGACCCCTGTTTATTCTTCCCGGAGTTTGGATCCACACCCCATCCTCCAAGCCAGTCCTTTCTGGTGGGTCTCCTTCCTTACACCTTAGAGTTTTTATCTCTTAATCGTTCTCAATTGATCGTTTTATGTGTCACTCTATATGTCTGATCCTCGAGTCTTTTCTCTGGATTTTATCCCTGTATCGAAGTCTCAGTAGTGTATCCGTGACATTCACCTAGTCGACACTCGTTACCTTCCGACGGTTTTTATCTTCTCGTTTCTGGGGGTTGTTCATTCTCTTCCCGTCCACCCTTTTTTCCGACGTTTCCTCTCATAAATTTCTCTTTCTTCCACAGTTGTTGTTGTTGATGTCTCTCGTTTCCCTCCTTTTCGTGACTGAAAGTTGACTTGTTATTCCTTCAACAGGTGCTGTAAGAGACAGGTACTGTCGTCTGACGGTTCATATTCATCCTCCCCTTCTTATACCCTGTCACTTGTATCGGTTAAGGAAGTTGTTTAGACAGAGATTGTTCTCCTTCTTTAAGCCCCTCCTTCAACCTATCCCTACTTCCCCGTTAAACGTCTCTATACCAGGTTTCTGGAGTTCCCCTCCTCCTTCTTGTAGGGAAGGTAAAGTCACTCTCTGTCACCTTTCCTTTCCATGTCTACTTCCATTTAAAAGTCCACACCCACTCCGTTCAGTTTCCTTAAGAGGAAAATAGAAGGAACACTTCTTTTCTACTCTGGCTTGACGTCATGTCTCCGAGGAACGGGAGTCTGTCCGTGTGTGTACGTGTGTATACGTGTAGAAATTCGAGTGAATCTTCTACTGTCCCGAAGGGTCCACCACGATCACCATTTCTTAGGTGGACGGTTACGTCCTCTGTCTCCTCTGTACCCAAGCTAGGGACCCATTCCTTCTAGTCTTCTGTCGTTCCGTTTGGTGAGGTCATAAGAACGGACCTCTTGGGGTGTCTGTCTCCTTGGACCGCCCAATGTCACGAACCCCACGTTTCTCAGTCTGTCCAGACCTCGCTGAATCGTGTATGTCTTCCACTACTACTACAGTATTTGATAAGATACTTTTAAACTTTTATATCTGTTTTAGTTTCATCATAAATGGTTTGTTCTAAAAAAATTTCTTTTACTTTAAGATTTATTAAAATATAGATATCTTCTTTACCTTAGGTATCGATTTTTGTAAAGGTATCTCTTTTAAGGTCCAGGTTTACGGAAGTGGTCGTTTAAGTTTGAAAGTCTTTCTTTATTGTGGTTAGACTGTTTTTGAGAAGGTCTATTATCTTTTTCTCCCGTCTTTCGAGTTGAAAACAAACTCCGGTTGTACTGGAACTCTCCTTTTAGGTTTTTCCTAAAACATTTTTTTTCTTTAGAGTAATTGTCTTTGTGATCGGTGATCCTTCTTTTGGTTCTTTATATAGTTTTCTTTTTAAAAGTGGAGGTCTAATTCTAATAAGGTTTTTATGCGTCACTTATGTCTCACCAATTTCTAATATATTCATTAGTGATATTGAGTCTTTTTTCAAGTAGGTAAACTACTTGAGTTATTTAGAGTTTTTTTTTTTTTTGTTTTTTGTCTTTTTCCAAAATTATTTTGAGTTGTTGATAAGTCTTAATTTTCGAGAATCGTTTGGTTTTTATGTTTTATTTTGTCTTCATTATAACATTGTTTAAGTTAGTTCTGAAATTTTTACAAGATGTAGTTTTTTTCTTTAGAAGTTCCTTTTTTTCCAGTTATTTAACCATAACCAAAGAATGCACAGTTTATAGTACGATTTTAAAAACAATACAAGATGGTGTTTTATCATAAAAATAAAAAATGTTTTACGATAAAATTATTGAATAAATGAATAATTTTCAAGAAAAGGACGGTATTTATCAAGACTCTGTTGTAGTGCTTGAAGATGAAGTAGACAGTTTTGTCCAGGTCAGACATCATAAGCGGCTGAACTCAGTCTCTCTCGAAGGTTCTGTCGGTCTTTGGCCCTCCGTCACGACAGTTTGTTGAGAAGGTTGTCGAAAAGACACTGGCATGCGCCGGTACCGTAGACCTTTTTTTTTTTATGTCGGGTCAAAAAATTTCAAGATGTTACAGACTACCGTATTCCGTTTCTACTCATTCCACGTGAAATAATTACGATTGTCTCTCTCACCAACCGGACAGCTACTCTGTCGGTGAAGATCCTAAAGGCAAAAACTCCACAGTGAGGTCCTAAAATAATTTCAAACACAACACGATGGTAATGTAGTTTCTGAAACGAAAAAGAAATATACAAACACAAAGGTTCTGTCGGATGTTTCCGGGAAATAATTATTTGTTGTCGTAACCAGAGGTGTACGAAACTCCACTGAATTAATGTCGGGACTCCTTTGACTATGAGTTTGAGCTCAACGGATTCTTAGAGAGTCCTCTCGAAAAATCTAAGCGGTTGGTTTAGAGGTCTCTCAGTCACTCAGACCCACCTCGTAAAAATCTTTGGCCCATCTTTAAGATTACTTCTTCCAGGGGTTTGAGTCCAACCTTTATTATAAAATGTCGTATTCATTGCCCAGAATGCCGTCGATTGACATTTCTTCTCAACTGGTTGACCTATGTTTCTTCGTCCACGGTGAGTGTCGGGGTACCCTTAGAGGGCAGTGAGATGAAACACAGCCGGACTTCCCTAAAGTGAGGACCGTCTACCGGATGGATGTGTGAAGTAAGAAGAGAGACTGATTACTGGACAAGAGACATGAATCTAATGGTCCTTTATTCTTTCTATCCAAATCAACCGAAAAGATCTTAGGTACAGATCGATCGTCCGTAGGTGTAAAGGGTACTAAAGAAACGAAGTAAGTAGAAGGACTCCGTTTCACTCCTTCTGTTTTTTCGTTTTCGTCTTTATTTCGACGAAACCTGATAAAAAGAGGTTTGTGGTTGAAGGGACGAATTATCTCAGATATACAAAAGTTGGGAATCCAACTGACTATTCAAATTTTTTTTTTTTTTTTTGGAATCGTTTGTCTGAGTAGACATGGTAAAAAGGTCTTCCCCACCCACCTTACTTAACCCTTTAATCCTAACTGTATGTATGTGATGATGGCACTCTGAGGTTATGAAACGGTGGACTACACTTCTTGACTGAGTAATCTTTTCTGGGACTTCGACCCTTTCTAACTTCCGTTCTCTTCCCCTACTGTCTCCTACTCTACCAACCTACCGTAGTGACTGAACTACTTGTACTCAAACTCGTTCGAGGTCGTCAACCACTACCTGTCCCTTCGGACCGTACGATATCAGGTACCCCAACGTTTCTCAGTCTATACTGACTCACTGACTAGACTTGGTACACACTTTATCGATCACCCTTTGACGATATATTATGACCCTCGAGTCGGGCCACGAGACACTACTGGATCTCCCCACCCTACCCCCACCCCACCCTCTCTCTAGGTTCTCCCTCTAATATATATATATGTATATCGACTAAGTCAAACAACATGTCGTCTTTAACTACGTTGTAACATTTCACTAAAATGAGGTTAATTCTTTTTTTTTGAGTTATTTTGAATTGAAGTCCGGAGAACGAAATGTTTGTCTCCAGTCCCAAAGAAGATTCTATAAACGATATCCAATTTTGTCTCCAAATTTTTAAATATCAATTGTATTATTTGAAGGATTATTAATCTTCATAAGTTTTACTTTACCATTTAGAGTCTATCTAATGTCACTTTAAACAAAAAATTTGATAACATCTCTTTGATGTTTTTCACTTGATCTTATAAATAGTCTAGATATCTACTTATTGTTCGTTTACTAAAATTTTAAATTTATACATTTTCTAGATATTTTTCTAAATTTCGATTATATTATTTTTATGTGACTTAACAGTTTGTACTGTTTGTTTTATAATTACAGATATTTTTCTTACTCGGGTAAGTTTATGTTAAGTTTTTAATTTTAGAGATCATCTATTTACCAGTTTCTGACACTTTCTATTAAGTGGATTTTTCTTTTATATTTCTCATTTGTGTTTACATTCCCTTTCGACCTAGTTTTGTTATTTCAATTTTGTTCGGTAAATACTCTTGAATTAATAAAATTTTTAATTCTTTATTATAGTTTTACTATTACCACTTTAACCGTGTACGTCCAACAGTGGAACCTCTTGAGTAAAGTCTTTAAGTTAGACCATTATGTGTAGTTCTCTTTATTCTCACAAACATTGAAATGAGTTTAAGATACGGAATTTAAAATAGGTGTCCTTTGTTTTCTTCCTTTTTTATTATATGAACTTCTACAACTGATGTAGTTATAAATATTCTCGGTTTCTAACCTTTTGTTGATTTTATGATGATTATTTTTCATGACCTGTTTAGACCATGTACATGACAAATCCCACTTTTCACTTTCAGTGAGTCTGTAAAGACTGACAAACGCTGGGACACCTAATATGTCAGGTACCTTAAGAGGTCCAGTCTTATGACCTCACCCATCGGAAAGGGAAGAGGTCCCTTAGAAGGGTTGGGTCCTTGACTTGGTCCCAGTGGACGTAACGTCCGCCTAAGAAATGGTTGACTCGATACGGATCCCATATGATCTGTAGAAAATTTTACAGTCCTACCTACTCTTCGACTTACTATGTTGGGTACGTCATTCAAGGTCAGGACTTATGGTACCGAGGGCACTCTAGATACGGTACTCTGAATGACACAATTAAAGAGTTGTATTATGGGGGTGGGACAAGTTCGAGTTACAGTGACAGAGTGACACACGGTTTTCAGAAACGAATGAAGACGGAGGTTTGATGATAGTACTAGAACAGGAAATGGATCTTACAAAAAAGGACAAGAGGGACAGGTCAGTTTAGGACGAATAATAAAATTTCAGTGAGTTTTTTCTGTCTTTTCACTGAAGTAGAAAAGATAATTATACACGGTGGTGAGAACCTGGTGTCATCCGGAAACTATGTACCAATGATTTACTTACTTACTTTTTACTTATTGTCATTGTCGATTATGATGATTCCTCGATGGTAAACGGTCCTTGTAAGATCCCCGTAATGTACATTGAGTAAATTAGTGGTGGTAATAAAGGAAGAATTAAGAATAGTGTCCGAAATGAATAAATAATACATTAAAGAGGTGATCTTACATTGGAGATGTATAAAACAAGTGTCTCTTCAACGAAATTTTATAAATAACTTACTTAGTGATTTACCAGTTAGTAGTCTTCAGACTTAATTATCAGGATGCTTTGTTAGGAAACTCAGTTTACTAAATGACGTTCAATTGTTGACTGGATGTTTGAGTCTTTAAAAAATATTTTATCTAAATTACGTATAACTTTAGTGAAAGAAAACATCTTTGTATTATTTTACTAAAGTATTCGTATTTGGTCTTGTAAGACGTTTTATACTGGGGACGAGAGATTGTTTGTGATATCGTAACGATGAATTACTATAGTCTACGTCCGATGAGTTGTCGAGTAGGTTACCTAATAGATGTTAAACCGTCCAATGGTGGGAACTGGTCAATCTGTGGGATCCAGTCCTTCCCCATGTTAAATTTTTCTACATACTTGACATACAGACCCGAGTGGTCAGTTATATAGTGACTGGGATTCATCGTTACTTTTCAATGACACAGGTTTATTACAAAAGTAAATCATAAACCTAAGTAAATTTTCTTTTCTGTTCGGGAGAACTTACAAATATTCTTCTTTACTCCTTTCTCTTGTCGTCAGTAACCTAAGAAATCTTATGGGACCCGATCTCTGGACCCAAGACCAAGTTCCGAACGGTCATCGACGGAATTTATGAGATCATAAATAAAAAGGGTAGACATTATCTTTTCCTGACTGGGTTTACTAAAGGTTTTAGGGAAGGTCCAAGACCCTAAGATATAGAGAAGACAGTCTTTCACAAGTATAAGAAGGGGAGATGAAAGTAAAAGTTAGGGATGTGTCTTCGAGTATCTTCTCTCAAATGTCGATAGGTCTTGTCAGTGTCCCGTGACGTTTCTATATGTCTCGACTCTAAATTCCTTGTGACTCTGAGGCTTACCGGTTCCTCTTCTGTCACCCTCTCCCTTTTTCCGTCTTCCCTCTTTCCCGTCTTCTAGGGTGTCCGTATAGATACAGGGTGAGAGGAGGGGATCACGTTAACCGGTTTGTATGTTCACCGGTTATCCCCGAAACACTCCCCAAAACCGAACACTCTTTCTTCTGACATCAGTGAAGGTATGACTCATAGTGATGGATGCACTTCAGGAGGTGTCGAGGGGATCCAGGGGAGACCGTGTTGTTGGGTCGTCAAAAGGTTTACTCCTGGTGGAGAGTTAAACCGGGGCTCGTAGTCAGTACTCGTCTATTGGTATTATTGTAAACTGAGGTCGCTCTTTATTTAAAACAAAATTTCGGGGACTCTGTACCCCCAACAAATGATGAGGTCACGTTGATGTAGGACAACAACAATAAAGTCAGTGATTCAACACAGGCTGAGACCGAAGAGCCAGGTGCCCTAAAGGGTCCATTCTTATGACCTCACCCAACGGTAAAGGAAGAGGTACCCTAGAAGAGATTAGTCCCTAGTTTGGGTACAGAGGACGTAACCGTCCACCTAAGAAAATGGTGACTCGGTATTCCCTTCGGGTTGGATGTAGGATTTACGAGGGTTTCTACTTTGGTCTTCAACTATTCTTTTCCACGGAGGTGAAGGAGAGGTAGGAGTTGTGGAAGTTTAGACTGTGGTTCACCAGTTTTCCGAAGACGTCAGAGTGAGTCTTCCGACATTTAAACTTGGAAAGGGTCCGAAAAGAAGTCGAAGAACGGGAAATTGTAATGTTTTAATCCTAATACGCTTCCATGTTTTCGAGACTCCTTTCCTACTTTGTTCTGGCACAGGTTTAATCCTTCTGTAAGAAGATAAGCGTCCCTAACCCCCGTCCCAAAAAAATGGACTTCCTATTCTTATAAGAAATGTTACAAACACCCAAAGACGACATGTTGTCCACTTAGTCGAAAATATGTATATAGGGGTGACAGAACTCGGAGGGAGGTTGGGTCGGGGGTAGGGTGGGGAGATCCAGTAATGTCTATCCCCCGTCCTAAATTATAACTCACTACTTTCACAATCAACATTCGGACAAACGTTGGGGTAACTGACATCGGGTGATCCGAGGAGACAGGTACCCTAAAAGGTTCATTTCTCATGACCTCACCCATCGGTAAAGGAAAAGGTTCCCTAGAAGGACTGAGTCCCTAGTTTGAACCCAGAGGACGTAACGTTCGTCTAAGACGTGGTAGACTCGGTGGTCCCTTCGGATTACTGGTTCGCAATTTTCTGTGTCTCCATATTATATTTGTGACATCTTTATCAGACTTTGTGTCTTCTATAAGACTCTGAATGTCAAACACGAAGGAAATACAATTGAGAATAGAAACCAGATTTCTTTGAAAACAAAAAAGAAGATCTAAGTTTATGAGGAGAAAACTTCTAGTACTGACGGTAGACGGAGTTTTTCTTCTTAATGAATACTTCATAGTTACCCTATGTGGAAGAGTTGATGACTATAATTCATGAAGTAGTAGACATCTCATGTCGCCTAAATAGAGTACTTTAAAAATATGGAAATAACACCGGAGAGATATTATAAGAGACCTAAGAAGGACACCAACACTCCTTGAGTAATTAAGGTCAACGGCATTGAGTAGTTAAAATCGATTCCGTGCAGCTCGTTTACGGATGTACGTTAATTTTATTTAAATTAAGTATTCCGCAATCTCGTGTCACTAATTTTTACATAGTTCTCTCATACAAAATGAGAGGGTCTGTAAACTAAATTAAACACTTAATTTGAGATCCGACTACGACTGAAAAATTCTTGTATCATCGACTGGACAGTTAGTAAAGGATCTTCGTGGTGATTAAAGGCATTTACATTTCAGTTACTTTACAACCGATATGATTGAAATCTTAAGTCTTTTCATTCCTTTAAGTTTTTTCATTCCTTTAAGTTTAAAACCCAATGTCTCATCGAAGAATATCTACTAGTGAAGAGGCCATAACTTGTACGTACGTACATGCATGTGTATGTGGGGAGGAGGTACGAGGAGAGTTTAAGATTGAAAAGGTGGTTTTGGTCGACATAATAGATAAGTTGACATGTGTAACAGTTGATTTAACAATCCAGGAATTTCCCGGAATAAAAATATAAAGGTCATGGGTTGTATGTCTTTCATAAATAATTATAGACTCCTTTCCTTCTTCCACCCGAACGAATAAATTAGTCTAGTAGTAATAATATTAAGAGATAACGATACTATCTCTATTATCGTTTTTTTTCAAAGTAAGGACATTGAATAAAATCGTCAAGAAAGTTCGTAAAATAAATACTAAAAAGTACTTCTACAAAGATCTTGTATTGTTATTGTATTTCCCAATGTAAAAAGTTATTCTTTTTTTAAGGTTACCAATTTTGATACGTTTACACAGATAGGGACTATTTAAATTATCGATATCGTTATACGGTGGTGATCATGTGATTCTGATTGAGACGTATATACCACTCATCAAAGATCTTACATAGGATCCGATCTTTTCATAGGGTGTTCCTGACTTAATTCGATAAGACGACTTTAGGTCTGGGGTGACGTGAGTGGTTCAATACGTGTGACCATGTCTGAGAAACGCTGGGGTACCTGACATCGGATGGTGCGAGGAGGTAGGTGCCCTAAAAGGTCCGTTCTCACGACCTCACCTAACGGTAAAGGAAGACGTCTCCTGGAAGGGTTGGGTCCCTAACTTGGACCCAGAAGACGTAACATACGTCTGCGAAATGGCAGACTCGGTGCTCCTTCAGGTTTCCTTCCTTACGGACAGAGATTAAGAGTGTCCAGATGACTGTTCGTCTCATGATGTATGATATCACTCCCATGGCCTAAAGTAAACGTGTCTCTACACCGTATCCAGTTATCTTCGGGGTTAGTCAATTCGATGTAAAGTTTATAACTTAGTTTTTATATATGTCCTTTTCTCCTTTTTATTCTTTATCTCATATGCTTTATTTACCACCGACCTTTGTCTCTTTTTGTTTTGTTTGTCTATCGTCCGTCGCACCTTTTGTTTTTGATTTGTCCCTTCCTTTCACCGAACGTATGTTCTTATATTTCTCCTTCCCTTCTATAATCTCTAGAATAAGTCTTTTCTTCGTTTCTACCACCTTCACTTGCCTCTTATTTACCCCTTCGTCTTTCATTTTCGTCCTCTAAGTGTCCTACCTCTTCGGTCCGTTTACAGACGTTTATTTCGGACCCTGAACATAGAAACGAAGTAACGTCAAGAAGCCGAAAACAACCAAACGAACAAAAGAACGGTGAATAGATTACTTCTTATACGACTTATACAACATAAAAATTCATAATCGTAGGAGTATTAATTTTTCAGTGGACGTGCGTACGTACGATTCAGCGAAGTCACACAAGCTGAGAAACGTTGGGATACCTGACATCGGGTGGTCCGAGAAGACAGGTACCCTAAGAGGTCCGATCCTATGACCTCACTCAACGGTACAGGAGGAGGTCTCCTAAAAGGTCTGGGTTCCTGACTTCGGTGTAGTGAATATAGAAGACGTAACAGTTCGTCCAAGAAATGGCGATCACGGTGGACCCTTCGGGGTTTTCATCGGATGGAGAGGTACCTGTGGTCGAACCGTCAGTATCATCGTGACCGTCTGTCGACACATTTCTCATCGAGAGGTACAGTTCATGGACTACCTGTCCTCTCCGTGACTCCTGAGGTATGTATATGACCGGGTGTCCTCCATAAGGTTCCGGACTTAGTCTTTCCCGTGCTAACTTACAGAAGTAAAATTCGCTTATTACGGTTAAAAATAAGTTATATTAGTTTACTTCTTAGCACTCGTGTTCAGTGACTGCAATTTTTATGTGTTTATTACTCAGTTGATTTTTTATTCGTAAATTTTCAATTTCTTCTTAAAGTTCTTGAGTTTTAGAGTTCAATCGGTGAAATGCTACATAAGGACGGATCGAGGATCTCAGGATACTTGAGTCGAATAAGGATAATTGTAAATGGTTCACAGTTGAGATCAGATCCTCGATTAATACTTTCCATACTTTCACTTTCACTGAGTCAGCACAGGTTGAGAAACACTGGGGCACCTGATATGTCAGGTACTTTAAGAGGTCCGGATTTATGACCTCACCCATCGGAAAGGGAAGAGGTCCCCTAGAAGGGTTGGGTCGCTAATTTGGGTCCAGAGGGTGTAACGTCCGTCTAAGAAATGGTCGACTCGATGTGTTCCGTTCGGGTTTTCATGACCTCACCTATCGGATAGGGAAGAGGTCCCCTAGAAGGACTGGGTCCTTAGTTTGGTCCCAGAGGACATAACGTCCGTCTAAGAAATGGTCGACTCGGTGTTCCCTTCGGGTTCCTCGATTAACGTTGTTACGTTAACAATAATTGTTGTTTAAAGACAACTAACTAACTGTTGTCTGGAAGTAACTTTTCAAAGTCAAGGATTACGATGTATAAAGATCATTAGTATCGTAGTTTCCCGACTCTTAGATTAAAGTAAGGGAGTTGTAGTGGTCGTGGTGATGGACTACAGGGAGTGGAGGAGACGGGTGTTTGTTGTTCCTTACGTGGTGCACCGTATTCTTCTGTGAAGATTTGTACTAGAAGAAATTGGACTTTACGTTGGTGGAACTATGTGGAGATCACGTAAGCAGGATCAATACGGAAGATCTTGTCGGGTTCTGGTGAGTTCTGAGTTGAACTGTTAATATGTCGGAAGGTTCTTAGACTTTCGTGGATACGTCGGACGGGTGAGGGGGTCGTGAGAGGTCCTGTTTCTAGGGGTTCGTGAAGATAGGAGGGTCCTGTCTCGAAGGGAGAGAAGCCAAGTCAAGTCAAGTCAACGAGTCAGCACAGGCTGAGGTACCATAATAAATTCCACCAGTTACAGGGACATGTCATATACTGATCTGGTGTTTGAGAGTGAGAGACCAAAACCAGGGATATAGAGATAATTCAGTTGGACCCCAACGAAATAACGACGAAATTAACAAAGACAGTAACAAACGATTAAAACGGTGTGACACTTGATTTTACCTTAATTGTCAATAGTTTTAAGGACTTAAAGTGCAATAGACGATATTTCTTTAGGAGAACACCTAAAAACGTAAGTATATCAACACCAAACGCCCCACACCCTAGTTTAGTACATGTTTAAAAAGGGGGAAATATAGGTGTACCGAAAGTTTCGAGAGTCCTAAGGATCATGAGTTTTAAAGTATGAAGTTTTATTTTGATCGATGTTAATGGTCGACAAGTGTATTATAAACTCACACCAGAGTCTAAATCATATTTTCTAGGGTGTAGTGTCTAAAATCACGGTCTGCCTTGGAATTTTCATTGGATTAGACTGAGGTTCTCCGATTTGACGAACCTTCACTGTCTCGACCACGACCTTAAGCCCAGAGACCTGAGGATTCCCGTCGTCCTAACAAGGGTGATGTACCCCGTTGATGTTACTTCTCTTCTTTTCGGTAGTAAGGTGACTCCGAAGACTCTTTGGTAGCAAGTCCAAAGTTTCGACTTTACGGTAAAGTTTTTTTTTTTTTGATGAACTAACGTCGTAAAAAAAGAGTGGGTATTTTCTTTCTTAATAGAGATAATTGTTTTTAAACTACTAACGTCGTCCTGATCAGAGAAGTAATTTTCTTTTGTCTTGTTTTGAAACTTTTTTTTATTTAAAATCCTCGGATCGTTCTCGTACCAATTCCCCAGGTCATCCTTCTTGGTGTGTTCCTAATTGGTCGACTCGGTGTTCTACCGTCACGTCGCAGCGAATAAAGCCAAATGTCGGAAACTCCCCTCGTCTCTCCTTGAAATTTCAGACCTGGACTTGAAATACACTACCAGACACCTTCTTAGACTGTTGGTAACAAGTTCGGTGTTTACACTAGTTTGTTAAAGTCGAAGTATCCTTTCACTTTGTCTTTAGTTGTACAAAAATCTTACTTATCTAAGATGACTTAAGAAATTACAAACGACTTATGATATAATGTCAACGTTTACGGAAGCTTCTTTGATGTGGGAAATGGTATTTCCTTTCGTTTACCGGTGCACAGAAGTCTCTTTGTCCGAAGTCTTTTGACGGGAGGGACGTAAGCGATTCACATACGACCACCGGAACGGAGTCGAGTTTTCACGAAGGGTAGAGCCTTCTCGGGACTCATCAGAACCAGAAGTCCTGTGGAAGTCTCAGTACAGTCTTTTATAAGTCCCTGAAGGGACCACCAGGTCACCGTTCCTAAGACGTGATGGTTACGTCCCCGGGTCCAACCTAAGGACTAGTCCCTTGATCTAGGGCGTACGAAGTTGATTTTATTTCTTAGCCATATGGCGTTGATTCTGGGTCACGTCGGTTTATTTATTTTCTCTTTTATAAAGTTGTAACATAGTCCTCGAAGGTATGTTGAGGAGGTAAACGTCTCTACTTGGTTTTGTCCCACCCAGTACCTTGAACAGTTGTCTGAGCGGAACAAGACTACCCCAACTCCCGGTCATGTGTCGCCGTAGCCGAGACCGGACTCGATGTAGAGATTGATAGGATTGATCTATACGTTGGAACTCGTTTAATTGGGAAGGTTCGGAGTCGAAGGAGTAGACATTCTACTTTCACTATTACGATGGAAGAGGTTCACGACCACACTCTTAAGTTACTCATTATATACTTTTACCGAATCTTCGTATGGACTCTCTACCATTTGTAAGTAAGTTGTTTCCTGCCACTACTGTCAGAATTCCAGAATGGGAGCATTCTGATGGTTCCGTAATAACACATACGTCTCGGGAAGTGTGTCGTGAATCGTGTATCATCCCTAAGTTATTTATTAGTTATTATTGTTCACCATTAGTATTAATGGTTTAGGATATCCTTATCAAATCTAACGAGACCCAACTGTGGTGATTTTTGGACTCTTGGGGTACAGACAAAGAGGAAGACAAGACTTGACATTACCTAAACTTGAGATTTCATCGATGTTTTAGTCCTCGTAAGTCTACCACGGTCTGACGGTTGCCGAACAGGGGTAATTTGCCTGGGTAACTCAGGTACATCTCAGAGTCGAGTCCTCAACTGAGTAGTCGGCTCCCAAACACTCAAAGTCCCATTTTTTAATTAAAGGAACTTAGAATAATGTGACTTGTATGTAACTTTCTTAAGGTCGGACTAGACGTTCACGGTTGACACGTCGGTGGGTGGTAGGGTTTTAAGAACGTAAGGAGTGAGGGAGTTGAGGGTGAGGTGTTCTGACCCAGATACTTTACTAGGAGGAAGGCCGGAAGGAATAAGACAGTTACTCTTTGAGTGCAATACACTCCCCCTCTCTTCTTTAGAATGTGTCTAATATTTATTCTTTAATAAAATTCTACCGATAGTGTAATTTAGTTTTAAGGGAGTCGTAATCGTTCCTGTTTGTGGTTGTCAATTTACAACCGTGTCTGTAGAGACGGGAAGTTTCGGAACAGTCTGCTTACAATATTCGTCTGGTTTGGTAACACTAAGACACCTCGTCAATAAACAACGGTGTCGTTCGTGTTGTCCTCTAAAGGATTTAAGGAAAGTCCTTTAGTAGACCTTGACTTATCTCTTAGTAACTTTATCAGACATCCGGTTTAAATTTAATACGTACCATGTCGGAGAGGAACAAAATTAAGTGTGAGTTTTTCGACCGTATCTCAAACAATTCAGTGACAGTCATTATCTCGAAAATTTATGTTCCTTGTTTTGTCTCTCTCTCTTGTGTGTTAATTACGATAGACAATTCGTACGTTTATAGAACCGTAGGTAAAAAAATTCACAACAGTCAAAAATTCTATGAACCGATACAAAACTCCTTTATTCCTTTTATTATAGACGGGGCTCACAGGTTTATAAGTCTCGTTCAAAAATGTATGTTATCTCTTCTGAGTGTCTCTTCCGTTACCGTCGTCGTCGTCTCTTCTGAGTTTATCGTTACAACGTTTACGGTCTTTGTTGAGTTCGTGCCAGAGTTCCTCTCTTATAACAGGAAAGAACCGGATGGAAGGTTACTGACCAATCACTTGTATCCCTTATTTATACAGAGGACGTCTGTTTCCACGATGGTTGTACCATTCCTTCAGTTGTCTTCGGTAAGGGAGGTCGATTTTGATTCGTCACTCATGACCAGTCACTCTTAGAATGATTTTTGTTGCAGTCGAGTACTGACTGTATCGACTTCACAAACAAGTGGGTAGTTCATAGACCCGGTATTCATGTCCGGTTCAAGAAGTTCGTTTACACCAGGCTCGAGGTGTCGTTCAGTGTGTGTCCGATTGGTATCAAATGGTAGGTTTGATGTCATGAAAATTTTCATTTTCACTCGTGATAATTATTAATGAGGTCCTGTCGTCCGTATTTGGTCCTGATAGGACTTGTTCGATCTTACCTACCGATGGGATGGATCTCTATATCAATAATCTACCTATAAGTCATAGTATAACTGTTCAATGTTGATTGGACTTTCTGACTCCCTGGGACCTCTTTATAGATAGGTAAACCCTTTAAGAAAAGTACTTATGAAATGACAGATGTAAAAATAAATGCTAGTACAATTTCCTTTTGATTTTTGTCATATGGATCATTATGTTTATGTCGGTGATTGAAAACACTGTGATTCAGTAATTTAAAAAAAACAAATCGTAAGTTACGATTGTTTTCGGAATTCTTTTGGTCCTTTATGTCCCCTTCTATAAGACTGTCATTTAAAGTATGGAACCTTCTTACTGGAGACTAGTAGTTAAAAGACGTTTATCATATTTACATTTACCATGGATCTACCTCTTTTTCTAATTATACAAAATATCAGTGTGCTATCTTGAAATGTAAGGTGAAAGATATCAAATTCAACCATCAAGGGTTTTGTTTACTGAGAGAGTACTCTTTTAGACTATTACCGGTTTCAATATTAGTAATATTTTGAAAAATATTGAACGTCGATTTAAAAATTTTCTTAATTATACTGGTATAAAAATTTACAATTGTGTCCTTTGAAAGTCAGAATGAAATTTCCGTAAAATTTCATGACCAGTCACTCTTCACTTTCACTTCAGCGAGTCAACACAGGTTGAGAAACGCTGGGGTACCGAAGAGTCAGGTACCCTAAAAGGTCCGTCCTCATGACCTCACCCAACGGTAAAGGAAGAGGTCCCCTAGGGACCTAAGTCCCTAGCTTAGGCCCAGAGGACGTAACATCCGTCTACGAAATGGGAGACTCAGTGGTCCCTTTGGGTTTGGAATGATATTTTGTTTCGGTCGAGTACTGACCCTGTATCAACTCCATAAACAAATCGGTCGATCATAGTCCCGGTATTCAATGTCAGGTTCGAGAAGGTTATTTTACATCTAGTTCGAGGTGTCGTTTTGTATTCAAATTCAAAACTTTATATGACTTGTTTTCCTATAAAATTATCGTATTATATACATGAAACACCAAAATAATTAAGTATATTTGAAAATAACCAAGGGTACCAAAGGAGTGTCAACGTATTGACTTCTAAATAGAGGTTTATTCTGATCTTATGTATAAATTAGTATATTCTGTTATGAGTTGTTTCTTTGAGTATTAAATTTTGAGTATTACGTGTTATCCAATGTAATATAAGTAAACGACAAAATATATTATAGATAGGGTAATAATTCATATAGGGTATTCGTGAAACTACTTTTTACGGTAAAGATTGAGGATACATTCTAGTAAGTTCATGCTAGTAAAAAATTTAGTCCGGTTATTAATTTACTTCTATCTGTCGAGTAAAGTACCGTCGTAAACCTCCTGTTCACCTCTTACTGTAGTGGCATATAGAAAGATGTATCTTTTGTATAATAGTCCGATATTTGTATTGGGTTTTCTGTCATACGACGACGACGATTCAGTGAAGTCTTTCTGTTCATATCGTACGAAATTTTTCCGTAAATTAATATTACCGTTCTTAGATTTATAGACTATATTTTAAGTATTGGCGGTGTTAAGTTGTTAATATTTAGGATACAAGTGAAAATTTGCATTTTTCGAAGACTCTTTTATCGTGGACGAGGTTTTGTGTGTAGGGAACTAATGTTATGTGGACGATCGTATTGTTTGCACTGTATTTAGTCACTGGTTTTATATGACTTATTTTAGAATTTATGAATTTGTTGGTATTTCAAGTGTCTTTTACGTTAATTCAGGAAGCGTAAGTCCCGGAGTCGTAAGAATTACACGGACGAAAGTACTGCATCTTAACAAATAGAGGTCATTCTAGGTCGTCCCTTTTTAAGGAGTCGATCATTCTCGAGTCCGAGTCGTAAGAATTGAACCGAAACAACTGGACTAGACATATTGACACAATGAATCCTTTTTTTAGTGGATCACTCCTATACGTATCCTCTGTACACTGAGAAGTGGTTTGTGTACTGTGTCCACACTCGTCCCTTGAGTTCTGGTTGTAAGTCGTTACCCTTGACCCCCCGAAGTCTTTCGGGGTCCTCTGGTGGGAGTTCTTATTGTTCCCGGGAACCATGAAGTTTCTACATGGAAATTAGAAACGTGGGGTCACGTAGGACTGGTATTACCTTAAGAAGGGACTACCAAGTCCTATAACCGTACCGAATGTCTAAGGTGACGTCTTCGGGTTACCTGTCTCATTTACCAAGTTTTACCTCGTGTCTGACTTAGAAATACTAGAGTCTTACGGAGACCTTGAATCAAACTATAAAATGGGTTTAGGGACTATGTCTCACTGAACACTGAACACTGTTCCCTAAGGAACTGTACACTGAGGAAAAGTAGTTTCTGTCGGTGGTGGTTTTATTAGACTGATAAACTTCCGAATTTACTAAACCCAAGTCCAATCAACCCTTCAGTCTATAATAGGTTATAATAGGTTATAAGTAAATGGGTCAATCTAAAACACTTTCTTGGTTCTAACTAATTTATTGAATTCTTTGGTTGAGAATATTAACATATTATCAGTTAATTTCTCATAACTACAAATCGTCCTTTCAAGTTTATATAAAATTCTTTAACTGACGTCCAGTAAAAAAGTGTGGAGTTTAAGGTTTCAAAATTTTGATGTTCCCGAAACGTAAACAATTAGAGGGTCAGCCTTACGGGAACGGGACTTACGAGTCTACAGAGTCGGTCCACAAACAAGTTTAGAGGTCACTCCAGATGGGACTGGTAAGATATATTTTAACGTCGGGTCCGGGGTCTGGTCGGTAGTGAGAGTGATTAGGGAAAGATCTGAAATAAAGGGAGGTATCGAGAGTAGTAGTCCCCGAAAGGTCCACCGAGTCACCATTTTCTTAGACGGACGGTTACGTTCTCTACTCCCAAACTAGGGACCCAGCTCTTCTAGAGGTCCTCTTTCTTTGCCGTTGGGTGAGGTCATGAGAACTGACCCTTCAGGTCACCTTCTCCTCTGACCACCCGACGTCAGGTACCCCAGTGTTTTTTCAGTCTGTACTGATTCGTATGTGTGTTTGTCAAGAGTAGTGGTGGACTGTGTAGTGAATCAAAACTAAACAATTAGTAGAGAGACTTCATGATATACCGTCGTACTCTTTGTCCCCAAATCGCACAACAGGTGAGGACATAGGGATTGTGGATCTTGTTACGGACCGTGAATTCAAACTCTACTTAATTAATTTTGTTCCTACTGTTGACTACTGTGATTCACGTACATAGAGGGTGTCAGGTCGTTGGGGTGAGGACCCGCATGTAGGGTCTTTTGAGAGTGTGCCCAGGTATTTTCCTGGCTACACTCCTATGAGTGATGTCTTAATAGACATTCAAATCTCTCCGTCCCGTTTAGTCCACGGGTAGGAATAATACCCAGAGACGGATTATGTTAAGTCGTCCGTCAATTGTTTGGTCCAAATGTATATCCTTGTACCGATCTAAGATTTTAGTATCACAACTCGTCCTTTTATAAATCCTTTGTCCTATTTTAGATCTTGTACTACGGTTTCTTTTTCGTGTGTCGTCTTATTCCTACACCTTCTGTGTTCTTAACAAGATAGAAAAAATTTTTCTTTTACCCTCCCCCCACCAAAACACCCTTAGAAATTTCGTAAAGTCTATCCCTCAGTGTGATGTAGTAGAGGTGGAGAATTCGTCTCGGACTGGGGTCCCGGGTTGGGAGTCCAGATAGCGGGAAAGAACTCGTGTCTTCGAGACGAGACCGAGTCAGGGACGTTCTACGTACTCGTTAAGTGGGCCTCTGTACCGGGACCGTTGAGACTACTACTACCCTACGTTTTCAAATTGTTAGTGACCGGACTTTTTACAGAGGGTCTCTGTGAGAGTAAAGCCATCGTTTACATTCCAGACTAATGTCAGTTTTACAGTTTTTTTAATAAACCCCTGTCGCTTCTTCCTTTTCTGATCCTTTGTATGACAGTCAACGGTACCTACTCTCTTTTGGGTTATACGAAAGAAAGTTCAACAAAACGGGAACGGAATATTTGAGTCTTGTCTGACAGTAAGAAAAAGAATGTTCTTATACACTAGGTCACTTGTTATAACGTTCAATGAGGAATATTGAAGTTTAACATTGAAATTTCTCTAAATTCAACTTAAATTTAACATTGAGAATTTTAATTTTTTTTTGTTTTCAATGTAAAACTATTCTAAATCTATTCTAAGTAAAATACTCTGTATATATTACGTATGTACAGATAGATATGTTACGTATATATACATATATTTATTTGGTATATGTGTATATGTACGTGTAAGAGTCTCA
This sequence comes from Capra ibex, assembly GCA_006410555.1. Lineage (NCBI taxonomy): Eukaryota > Metazoa > Chordata > Mammalia > Artiodactyla > Bovidae > Capra > Capra ibex. The sequence goes on along the minus strand of SJYO01018757.1, from coordinate 46,408,278 downwards.
AGGAGTGAGTTTTTGTTCATCCTTCTCTTCCAACTATACATCCTTCGGGATCAGTGACCGGTTTTATAAACTCCTCTCCTGACTATTCATCTACTACGAATCTTTATTAGATTGGACGTTCCCGGGAGACTAGGAAGAGGTGAATCTAAATAAACCGGTTTTTCAAACAAGTCCGAAAAGACATTCTACAATATCTTCTTGTACTTACTTGAAAACCGGTTGGGTTATAGTTGAATGATTGACACCGGGGAATAAAACAAATATACACTTTGACTAATAGAGGTGTCGAGACTAGGAGGGAACTCGTCTTTTGGGTGTGTGAACGACATACTCAGGGACGAGTATTCCTGTTTGATTTTACACTATTTTTACATTGTTTCGGGTGGTCACAGGAGAATACTTTACTTGTAATAGATTTAGTATTCCATTAGTTCAGTGGTAGCTTGGACCGTAAATTTACTGAAGGACTTTCTGTGTTACTTTTTATTTTATAACTTGTAACTATATATGGTAACTTCTATTAGGTCGTGTCCACGAGGACACCGTTTCGGTGGACGTACTACTCGGACTTCCTCCTGTTCTAAACGTCTGTCACCTAGTGTCTGAGAAATAAGACGTCCAAGTGTAGTGACAGTGTCTGGTCGACCATCAACGTTTATAAAAACGGTAAATTTCGTACTTTGACTTTGTATACTGTTTTTTCTTATATTTATTACAAATATGTTGAGTCCTTTCATGGAGAATTTTACATTTTTTGATTTTACCTTTGTTTAATACGTATTGATTGAGTTATCTAGTCATCTCATGTCCTCTGACTTACAAACACAGGAAGGTTTTACATATACAACTTTGGAGTGGCGGACGGTATGCTCTTGTACCCCCTTTCGTCCGGGAGTGGTCTGTGTCTCAGAAGGTCGGGGGACTAGAACCTGAGCGGTCAGAGGTCTTGGTACTCGTTATTTACAACAAATTCGGTAGATTAAAGACCTAAAATAGATATCGTCGGAATCACCTGATTGTGTACCTTTCTTTGAACCATTTTATTCAAATAAGTTTGGTAGGTAAATCAATTCTAGTAGAAAGGAATCAGTTTTTTTTTTTTTTCATGTTTCAGGATGAAGGTTCTGATATCCTAACTTTGTTAAAAATTTTCAGAGGGATTGCCGTACAATTGTATAATCAAGTCTACAATACATATATGTGTTAAGACAGTCGTTTACAAACAACTCGTGGAGAGAAACAGTGTGAGGCGAGTCATTGTCCCTCGGTTTCTACTCCTTCTGTTCCGAGGACTGTTTCCTTTTTGGGAAGGTCCGTGTGTGTCACAATCCCTACGAATTCCACTGACGACACCAGTGACTCGACTTTTAGAACAAATTTCAACCCATTCTTCCAAATTCTGTTTAACTCGATATCTTCACCAGGGACAAATCTTATACCCGTGGTAAGGTTCCTTACACCTGATCATAAACTAAATGTGAAAAATCTTTATTTAAGACTGTTTTCATACTTTCTGCGTTTCGTCTACCCTCTGTTTCGATGTACGTTCTCCGATCGTCTCTAGTTTCCGAAGACTCCAACAAGTCTCTGTTTTCCCGGGACTTTACCCCGAGACTTTCACCCCTACTTCTCTTTCCTTTCTCGATTCAGAATAGATTCTAGGTACTGTAAACCTAATAGAGTGTAGGTTAATCTTCACTCTCCATTCTCTCTCCTTCTCCAAACGTTACCAAAGGACGAAGCGACTACCTGACCTCGGTTAATAACCTCTTTTCTACAAACAAGTTAAACCCTGTATAACTAATACTCTAGAAATACTACAATGGACCTATCTACCCCTCAAGTCCTATCACTAAAACCGATCTCTTTGTAGTCTTGATGATTTCGACACGCTCACATGTGAGAATTATTGTGTTTACTCGGAATAAGATGGTCCGTCTAACAGACGAACCTATGTATATAAAGATCGGTGGTACTTTGACTAAAGTGTCGATCCCTCCAACTCACTTTCTTACTATTATGTTATCATATTCTCTATACCTCCGGACCCGGTCCCATCATCGCCCCGCCCCCGAGTTTTCAAGGTTGAAAAGTAAGTCGAGAGAAGGGTTACCCCGTGACTCTATAATGTTGAATACTCTTTATATATAAACCGGTGAGTCTACCGGTTTTATACAAAGAGTATATACAAACAAGAAGTAGGTGTCAAAGATCGAGTGTTGGGGGGTTTGGGAACCTTAACAAAATTCACAACTCTCACTGTCTCTAGAAACCGATACAATTACTCCACTGAAAACCTTTCACCGATTCCTACCTCCAATTCAACGGTTCCTTGGGTTGGTATACTAATCTCCAAATCGTGAAAGTCAGGGTAGGGGACTGGAGGTCTCTTCCCCTGTCCCCGACCTTCAACTTAGATGTTGGTTACCGGTTACTAAGTTAGTTAGTGTTAATACGTTACTTGGGAGAGAACCTGACGTTCCTCTAGTTTGGTCAGTTAGGATTTCCTTTAGTGGGGACTTATAAGTAACCTTCCTGACAACGACTTCGAGGTTGTGAAACCGGTGGACTACCCTTCTCGACTGAGTGACCTTTTCTAGGACTACTACCCTTTGTAATTTGCGTTTTCTTCCCCGTCGTCTTCTACTCTACCATTATATCATAGTGGCTGAGTTACCTGTATTTAAACTCGTTTGAGGTCCTCTATCACCTTCTGTCTTCTCGGACCGTATTATGTCAGGCACTCCAGAGTTTCTTAACCTGTACCGAGCCACTGACTTGTTGTTGTTACTTCGGACGTATTTTTGGGTTTTCCTACCACAAACCCTTCAAAGGTTCTACGACTTGTGTGTCTCCACGACCCTCACCCCACGGACGTCCCCGGTACCTTCGGGATGAGGGAGAGGGGTACGGAACAAGATACATGGAGAAGGGAGATCGACAAGGACTCAATGTAATACAGGCAAATGTTATTTGGACATTAGATTATTGATTTTACAAAAGTGTTCAAGGTACTCGGTGATTTCGTTTAATAACTTGGGTTCCTACCCAGCGTCCTTGGAGACTGAATATCGGTCAGTCAGTCTTTATCTCCAGTGTTGACCTCGAACGTTGACCGTAGACTTCACTCATACCCTACCCCACCTTACCCTTCACCAGAAGATTCTGACTTGGGAATTGGACACCTTAGACTAGGATAGAGGAGCATCTCAGTCTTAGCTCAACTCGACATCCTGTTAGTCGATCACAAGGTTAATAAAGAACCATAGTCCTAGGGGTGGGGAGGAGAGGTATAATTCGTGGTTGAGTGTGACGGGTCATAAGAGTAAGTACATGAACACAGTGTCCGTTTGACTTACACGGAAGTTTGTGCGAAGTTGTAAAGACGAATAATTTGGTGTACAACAAAAGTTCTGGATCTTGTTAGTAATTCAAACCTTATTGTGTCGGAGCCTAAGTCTGCTTAATCCCAAGTTTGTGGTTGACACAGACAACGAAATTTTGCTGATCCAAAAAATGAGAGGTTATTTGGAGTCAAAGAATAGACATTTTCTCCGTATTATCATGGGTAGAGAACCCTGACGTTACTCCGACGTTCTATTGTCAAGTATATTTCGTAAATCTTCTGATGGATCGTGTACCATTGACGAGTTGGTCACTGAGTAGTCATCATTAATTGTATTATTACGACCATATGATCTTTTTTCGTAAAAAAAAGTATAGTTTTCTAGATACAAAGGAGAGGTCTCAGTGATCAATAATATGACACACTAATCGAAAGAAAAAGAGAGAATATGTTGTCCCTATTATTGTCATAGATTGAGTATCTCAATAACACTCTTCGGTTACAAAAGGTTTCATGAAACTTCTCATTTTCGTAAGATGGTTATAATCAATATTATTATTGTTATTATTTTGACGGATGACCTACTTATTCACTAATATCACTGTTTTAGAGGTTTCGTAGAAATGTTTTCAATTACTCATGTGAAAGAGTAGGTCGTGTCTTTTATAAATAATTCGTTGAATATCATGTGTCCATTTATGGTGTGCTCCGTTTACTTTCTGTGACTCTTCGACAGTCGATTTTCTGTCTGACAACGTATCGATTAGTATTTACCATCGATAAAATCGATGGTGAAAGTAGAATGACATACACCACGTCAAAACAGAGGTTTCGGAAAACCCTTTTTCTGTCAAAACTTAACTAAGTGCAGACGAAATAAGAGTAGTTTCAACTACGACTTGACGACTTCTATAGACGGTATCGTGACATTTTCCCGGTTAAATATAAGGACTTTATTTTTTTTCCCCTCGAGCTACTTCCAAAATTTTATGGTAAAAAGAATGGTAATAATTTTAATCCACTATAACCCAAAGGGTCCTCCGCGATCACGATTTCTTGGGTGGACGGTTACGTTCTTTGTCTTCTCTGCACCCAAACTAGGGATCTCAGCTTTTCTAAGGGGTCTCCTCCCTTACCGTTGGGTGAGTCCATAAAAACGGACCTCTTAGGGTACCTGTCTCCTCGGACCGTCCCAGTGTTTCTGAGTCTGTACTGACTTCGTTGAATCGTGTGGGTTGTAAGCATAATAAGAATTACTACCGTTACAACTATTAATGATACTAGTGATAATGAAGGTGGTACTGTAGTAATGATTGTAATAGTGTTGATAAAGGTTTGTGTGGGTACTGTCTGTGACAAGAACCGTTAAGTACACGTAATAAATTAAGAGGAGTGTTGTTTGGTTAACACTCTACTCTGAAGTTTCTGCTCCTATGAAGGGTCCCGTAACACACACCATTATGGACCTATATGAGTTTAAGGTTGTCCAAGTTGGAGTTGTCTCCTATCATTAGGTGGTTGAGTTAGTGTCTCCACCTCCTCCACAAATTGGTCGGAACGAAGGGACTATGGAGGATTCGAGGTTTTTTCTTTCCTGTCCACCCCCTCCCGTCGATCTTTCTCCTCTTTTTTACCCCCACCCATCTCTTTTCTTCCTTCTCCTTTTTTTCTTTTTTTCCTTCCTTCTTTTCTTTCTTCCCTCTTCTCTTCTCTTCTAACGTCCACTACTCGACCGAGAAAGCACAGGGTAAAGACTTCAATGTAGTCCTGGTTAGTCAGACTCGACAACAATCGATGGCTAAGAGCAGTCGAGATTACGTACGAATCCAAGGGTAATGTTTCAATCTACGGAGTAAAGACTTCGGGTGTCCCGTGTCGACTGGACCTCTCAAAGTCCCGTCACCTACGGTCGTCCCGAGGTGTCTACTCAGTCGATGTCGGGAAGGAGACGAAGAAGGGTACACTGACACAAAGGTCCTTCTCGTCGACGGGACCCATACTTGACGGAGAACCCAATGGAACGGGGAGGCGTCTAAGTCTCAGTTTTGCGAGAAAACAAGGATAAAGATAACTGAACAAACAATGAACGAGTGATTAATTAAGACTTAGAAAAGGTAAGATTGAACTAAGTGTATTACTTAAGTTTAGATCCAAGTTTTGTTCTCATCAGGTTGTTCTACTCGAAATGACATTGATTTTATTTTTATCTAAGATCTTTGGTTTCATTGGTGAGTTCAAACAAAGGTCCCAATATTTATGGAAATGGCCGGCTGAAAGGGTAGTCACTTTTCATCAATTTTGTAAAAGAAACAAAGAAATCATTTAGAAAATCTATAACATGGACTTTATGAGACTTACGAACCGGTTATGGCTAATAGTTGAACGAAATAGTTGAAGATTGTACAAGGAAGAAGGAGGGAGGTGGGTAGACCTATGAGGACTTTGTTGGAGTCTGACACAACATATAGTGGTCGAGGAATAATACTTTAAGAGGTCCATTCTTATGACCTCACCCCACGGTAAAGAAAGAGGTCCCCTAGAAGGACTGGGTTCATAATTTGGGTCCAGAGGACGTAACGTCCGTCTAAGGAATGGTATACTTGATGGTCCCTTCGGAGTAATATAACTCTTCTTCGTATTTTTATTTCTCGTCCCGTGAGTAGATTAAGAATACTTTTGACAATAAGGTAAAGTGTACTTATATCGAATGTTCAACCTAGAGTGAACCAAAGAAAAAGACATCAAAGGGTTTGAGACGTAAAAGTTCAGAGATTCTTGGTATCAGGTTAATGTACCTCGACTCTCCTAAGAAATTAAACCCGTCGACTTTTATCTAGAATCACGAGGGAATACGTTCAAGGAGACGTAGAAACGGAGATAAGTCATTTAAAGGTTTTTCTAAGTTCGGGTCTTTTATCTTTACCTCCTCCTTTTACTTCGACTCTTTGACATCTGCATTCTGTAAACTTTGACACGGGGGTTTCTCAATTCTCTCCGAGTGTTGTTTATCTTTAAGTACTCGAACAGAATGTCTTGTTGTCTATTCCCTTCTCAAACAATTTTCGGGAAACAAACATTTGATGGAAGTGACTAATTCTATCGAAATCAAGAAAAAAAGAAAGAAAGAAAGGAATTGACGCATGGAAGGGTGGAAGTACCGTCTTTCGTTTCTTGATTTCTCGGAGAGCTACTTTCACTTTCTCCTCTCACTTTTTCAACTGAATTTTAAGTTTTAAGTTTTTTGTTTCTAGTACCGTAGACCAGGGTAGTGAAGTACCGTTTATCTACCCCTTTGTTACCTTTGTAACACTATCTGAAATAAAACTCCCCCAGGTTTTAGTGACGTCTACGACTGACGTCGGTACTTTAATTTTTGGGAACGAGGAACCTTCTTTTCGATACTGGGTAGACCTGTCGTATAATTCTACGTATCTGTAATGAAACGGTTGTTTTCAGGTAAATCAGTCTCGACACCAAAAAGGTCATCAGTACATACTTACACTCTCAACCTCATATTTCTTTCGACTCGTGGCTTTTTAACTACAAAAACTTGACACCACAACCTCTTCTGAGAAACTCTCAGGGAACCTGACGTTCCTCTAGCTTGGTCAGGTAGGATTTCCTTTAGACAGGACTTATAAGTAAACTTCCTGACTGTCACTTCGACTTAAGGTTATGAAGCCAGTGGACTACCCTTCTTGACTGGGTAACCTTTTCTGGGACTACGACCCTTTCTAACCTTCCTCCTCTTACCTTGTCTCCTACTCTACCAACATACCGTAGTGACTGAACTACCTGTACTCAAACTCGTTCGAGACCCTCAACCACTACCTATCCCTTCAGACCCCACGACGTCAGGTACCCCAGTGTCTCAGTCTGTACTGACTCGTTGACTTGACTTGCCTGTCGAAGTCCGACAGGTCAACAAAATGTCCTTGATCTCAGTCGAGAACGGATCTCGGTCGGTTGACCCCCTTCCAACCCTAGGGGTTGGGATTTTAATCCGGACGGGTCCGTAGAGAACTGGTCGGAAAACTGTAGTCTCCGACTTTTCGAGACCCGAGGGCAGTCCGATACGTGGAGGTAAAACTTATGTGTGTATTGGGTCCACAAGGACACGTCTTGAGGCTGATGGAGTGGAAAGGGAGATGGAGGTTTGTGGAAAGGGACTCGGATTCTGGTGTGACAACTATAGAGTATTTATAGGGTTGAGGGAGCGAAAGGTCCTCCGTCTAGAGACTGAACAAGGAGCGGACCAACGGAACACTTATTTGACAAAGAGACGACGTTTGGAGTCGCCGAGTCATGAACCGAGCGAAGTACAGTCCTTTTGCCTGGACCGAACCATTGTCTGTCTTATGGAGGGTACAGACCGGATTTTAGTGAAACATATTTTATTGTCAACCAGGTTCCTCGGATAATTATGTACACGGTTACTATAGTATAAATTGAACCTTATTAAACCCGGGTTCGGTCTCCAATACCCCTTTTTAAGTGTAAAAGTAATTGACTTTTGGGTCGGAGCCACACCAGAATAGTTTGGTTCAGGTACTCAGGCGTCGTTAGGTTCTGGGTCCGTAACTATTACCTTGATCTTTATTCCGTCCTTGAGCCAACCTTATGTTGTGACTCATTCTTGACCCCGGACATACCTTACTGACGACGTTAATGTATGCCGTTTCACAACTCTTCCTCGACTTCCAGTGACTTTGTTCCGTGGACCTTTGTTCGTTGTGTCGTCGTTCCGGGACGTTCTCGACACCCATTCCAGTCGGTACACTTTTTGTTGTCCTTCACCACAGACCCGAGGAAACATACTCCATCCTTGTACTACTGAGTCGTAAAGGACAACCCGCGGATGGTGTGGGAGACCATTGATACCCGACACGAGGACGAGTCGGAGTCGGTTGACAGAAAGACAAGTCCTTGGTGAGTGGAGACCTCTTAGGGTTGATGTTTTAAATTTTCACTTGTGAAAGAGACAGTGACACGGAGTAATTTTAAAAATGTATAAGGGAACCCAAAAAGGTTGTTGTTGTTTTTTAGTTTACCACATTTTCTCCTTACGATAGGTTATTATTATTAATCGGTTTACTCAAAGTAAACCCGAGAAAAATGAGGTGTCCATGAATGAAAGTAAAGTGTTTCAGATAGAGGTTGGAAGTCTTCGAAGAGCAACATTATCCGTCGACCGTCGGCCCCCCGCATAAACCAGGTCTATAATTTGTTTCTCCACCGTGACATTTTTAATATTTTATTTTGTTATAGAAGTTTCAGTCGTCCTTTGGATTTAATTAATCGTTCGTTAGGAATTTTTGAATGGAACACGATTCAGAAAAAAAAAATTGAAAAGTAAAACATGACCCCATATCGGTTAATTGTTACGATACTGTCAAAGTCCACTTGTCCCTTCCCCGAGTCGGTATGTCTATGTACCTAGGTAAGAGGGGGTGTGAGGGGACCCGTGTGGGTCCGACGGGGTATTGTAATTCGTCTCAAGGGACACGACATGTCATCCAGGAACAACCAATAGGAAGAATTTATATTGTCACACATGTACAGGTAGGGTTTGAGGGCTTGATAGGAAAGGGGGGTAGGAAGGAGGGAACATGAAAGATTACACGGTATAACAGTTACAGATTAATAACTATTTACATTAATACCAATATTCATAATAAAGGAAACATGGTTCATGACTGTCGAGAAATATACATAAAAATTACTAAAATTTAAACATTATAAAAATAACTCTATATCAAAGTCTAAATACTGTATCACTAAGTGTCAAAAAATTTCGATATACGGTAAATATCAATAATAGTTGGTCACTGATATAAAAGACACGATACGTTATATAGGAACATCGTATGTATCATCAAACATGGAGAATTAGGGGATGGAGATAGAACGGGGAGTGTGGAAGGGAGAGGGGTGACCACTGGTGATCAAACAAGAGATACAGACACTCAGACAAAGAAACAATAATATCAATGATCAAACAACATAAAAAATCTAAGGTGTATATTCACTATAGTATTTCATAAACAGAAAGAGACCGACTGAAGAAAGTGGACTGTATTACTACGGGAGGTTCAGATAGGTACAACAACGTTTACCGTTCTAAAGTAAGAAAAAATACCGACTCATTATAAGGACACACACATACACACACACGCACACACACACACACACAAGTACACACATAGTGTAGAAGAAATAGGTAAGTAGAGAACTTCCTGTGAATCCAACGAAGGTATAGAATCAATAGTATTTATAACGACGATACTTGTGACCCTGACTGAGAAACATACGTAAAAAATTTTAGTTGAAATAAAAAATTTCATCAAGATCTAAGTGTCTTTTTAACTCGTCTTACATATCTCTAAGGGGGTATATGGGGATAGAGGCCGTGTATGTGTCGGAGGAGGTGATAATTGTAGTGAGTGGTTTCACCATGTAAACAATGTTAATTGTGTGACTGTGTAGTAATAGTGGGTCACAGGGATCAAATGTAATCCCAAATAAGAACCACGGTAGGTAGTATACCGAAACCTGTTTACATATCACTGTACATAGGTGGTAACTTAGTATCTCTCATCAAAACGACGGGATTTTCAGAAGACACGAGACGGATAAGTAGTAAACGAGGGTATTGGAGTCTGTTGGTGACTTGAAAGATGAGAGAGATATCAAACGGAAAAAGTTCTACGGTATATCAACCTTAGTATATCATAGTTATACATCGTGAAAGTTTACCGAAGAAAGTGAATCATTATTCCTAAATTCTAAGTGGGTACAAAAGGGTACCGAACTATCGAGTAAAGAAACATCGTGACTTATTATAAGGTAACAGATATGTACGGTGTCAAATAGTCAAATGAATGACTCTCTGTAGAACAAACACAGGTTCAAAATCATTAAACATATTTTGAATATTTGTAGGTACACGTCTAAAAACATACCTTACAAAAGTCGAGGAAACCCATTTATGATTCCTCGTGTTGACGACCTAATATACTTCTTATATAAATCAAAATGTTCTTTTGTAGTTTGACAGAAGATTTCACCGAAATGGTTAAACGTAAGGGTGGTCGTTACTTACTTTCAAAAGGGTAACTAGGTGTAGGAACATTCGTAAACCATAACAGTCACAAGACCTAAGACCGGTACGATTCTCCACACATCACCATAGAGTGACAACAAAATTGAATGTAGAAGGACTATTTTATGCTAAAACTCGTAGAAAAGTATATAAATAAACAGTAAATAAATAGAAGGAACCCATCTACAGACGATTCTAAACACCGGGTAAAAATTTTAGTCCAACAAACAAAAGGATAACGACTCAAAAATTCTCAAGATACATATAAAATCTATCATCAGGAAATAGTTTATACAGAAAACGTTCAAAAAAGAGGGTCAGACACCGAAGCGAAAGTAAGATAACTGTCACAGAAAATGTCCCGTCTTTTTAAATTAAAAGTACTTCAGGTCAAATAGTTAAGAAAGAAAGTACCTAGTACAGAAGTCACGACATGGAGTTTTCGGTGATGGTTTAGTTTCCAGTAGAGCTAAAGAGAATATAATAGAAGATCCTCAAAATATCGTATCTTAAATGTAATCCAAAAACTAGGTAAAACTCAATTAAAACCCCTTCCTACATTCCAGATATCGATCTATGCTAAAAGTGTACACCTACACGTTAACGTCGTGGTAAACAATTTTTCCGAAACGAAGTAACATAACGGTAGTGAGGAAACACTTTCTGGTCAACTGACATAAATGTAGACAGACCCGAGAAAAAGGACAAGGAAACTGGACAAACAGGTAAGAAAGGGGTATGGTACGACCCCTTCAGTCCATCACAGTCAGGAGGTTTAAAGAAGAGGAAGTTATAACACAACGGATTAGACCCAGAAAACGGCTGTACTCATAAAAAGTAAGGTAAAAGTTTTGACTCTACCCATCATAGTTATAGGGTTTATATGTCGACTAGTTTGACTCCGTTTCATATGGATATGAGAATCGGTCGTATATTGACACGGAAGGTCAGGAGACCTTAGATTTGAGGGATTCTCGTTCCTGAAGTAGCCAAATCAGTGACGGGTCGGGGTTCTCATCACTTATAGATCATATACAGTCAAGTCAAGTCGAGTCAGTGAGTCAGCACAGACTGAGAAACGTTGGGGTACTTAGCGTCGTGCGGTCCGGAGGGACGGGTAGTGGTTGAGGACCTTAAGTGAGTCTGAGCGCAGGTAGCTCAGTCACTACGTTAGGTCGGTAGAGTCGGAGACAGCAGGGGAAGAAGAGGACGGGGGTTAGGGAGGGTCGTAGTTTCAGAAAAGGTTACTCAGTTGAGAAACGTACTCCACCGGTTTCATGGCCTCAAAGTCGAAATCGTAGTAAAGAAGGTTTCTTTAGGGTCCCGACTAGAGGAAGTCTTACCTGACCAACCTAGAGGAACGTCAGGTTCCCTGAGAGTTCTCAGAAGAGGTTGTGGTGTCAAGTTTTCGTAGTTAAGAAACCACGAGTCGGAAGAAGTGTCAGGTTGAGAGTGTAGGTATGTACTGGTGTCCTTTTTGGTATCGGAACTGATCTACCCGGAATCAGCCGTTTCATTACAGAGACGAAAACTTATATGATAGATCCAACCAGTATTGAAAAGAAGGTTCCTCATTCGTAGAAAATTAAAGTACCGACGTTAGTGGTAGACGTCACTCGTGAGTTATTTGTGAACAACTGTCTTTCTTACTTGCCTACTTCCTTATCCCTTTTCTTAAGAAACAAAAATAAAATACGAAAAGATATCTCAAGTTTCCAAGTTGACAGGTCAGTCAGGTAAATCCCAATACAAAGGATACACCAAAGATTGGTCTCAAGTTTCCCTTCGTCTAGTAACGAATAAAACAAGTGGGTAAATCAATTATAAATGAGGAAGGGAGAGAGAACCTTTAATATTTACGGAGAGAATTATCAACAGGTTCGGATAGAGCATTTAAAAATCATTCTTTCCATAATATGTGACTTACACTCACGGAGGAGTTTTAAGTGCAACTTCGGGATTAGGGAGGACACCGAGTTAAACCTCTTCCTCTGAGACTCTTTCATTAATTCCGATTTACTCCAGTATTCCCACCCCAGGACCAGGTGACCCTAATTAGGTAGATTCTTCTCTGTCCGTGTACAAGAGAGACACACACGAAGTGTCTCCTTTCTGATATACTCTTGTTTCACCTGTAGAAAATTCGGTCTTTTTCTCGAGAGTGGTTCTTGACTACGACGGTCTGGGAGTAGACCCTGAAGATCGGAAGTCTTTTTATTCTTTTGTTTAAAGACAACAAATTCAGTGGGTCAGATACCCTAAAACGATACCTTCGGGTTTGACTGATTCATTATTAACTGATACGGTTTCGAAAATTGTAAAACAACACACCTAGTGTTGTTTGACATCTTTTAAGATGTTCTCTACCCTTATGGTCTGGCGGACTGGACGGAGGACTCTTTAGACATACGTCCAGTCCTTCGTTATCAATCTTTACCTGTACCTTGTCACTTGACCAAGGTTTAGCCCTTTCCTCATGTCAGTTCCGATATATAACAGTGTGACGAATAAATTGAATATACGTCTCATGTAGTACTCTTTACGACCTGACCTACTTCGTGTTCGACCTTAGTTCTAACGGTCCTCTTTATGGTTATTGGAGTCTATACGTCTACTATGGTGGGAATACCGTCTTTCGTTTCTTGATTTCTTGGAAAACTACTTTCACTTTCTCCTCTCACTTTTTCGACCGAATTTTGAGTTGTAGGTCTTTTGGTCTAGTACCATAGACCAGGGTAATGAAATGCCGTCTATCTACCCCTTTCTCACAGTCTGAAATAAAACCCCCCGAGGTTTTAGTGACGTCTACCACTGACGTCGGTACTTTAAATTTCTACGAATGAAAAACCTTCTTTTCAATACTGGTTGGATCTGTCGTATAATTTTTCGTCTCTGTAATAAAACAGTTGTTTCCAGGTAGATCAGTTTCGATACCAAAAAGGTCATCAGTACATACCTACACTTTCAACCTGATATTTCTTTCGACTCGTGACTTCTTATCTACGAAAACTTGACACCACAACCTCTTCTGAGAACTCTCAGGGAACTTGACATTCCTCTAGGTTGGTCAGGTAGGATTTCCTTTAGACAGGACTTATAAGTAACCTTCCTGACTACGATTTCGACTTTCACGTTATGAGGCCGGTGGACTTACCTTCTTGACTGAGTAAACTTTTCTGGGTCTACGACCCTTTCTAACTTCCGTCCTCTTCCCCTACTGTCTCCTACTCTACCAACCTACCGTAGTGACTGAACTACTTGTACTCAAACTCTTTCAAGGCCCTCGACCACTACCTATCCTTCCGGACCCCACGACGTCAGGTACCTAGTGTTTCTTAGTCTGTGTTGACTCGTTGACTTGACTTGACTTCAATCATTAACCGAAGGGTCAACCATTTCTTAGACGGATGTCACGTCCTCTACGTCCTCAGCACCCAAACTAGGGACCCAGTCCTTCTGGGGGACCTCCTCCCGTACCGTTGGGAGAGGTCATAAGAATCATCGGGTTCGACTGATTATATCCGTTCTTCGATTTGAGTTCCTGACTTCTACCGAGTTCATGAATAGTCCATGTGTAGCCCCATAATTTTGTACATTTTTTTATTTTCAGTTACTTAATGGATTTACTACCCCGAAGGGACTACCGAGTCAACCATTTCTTAGACGGACGTTACGTCCTCTGAGACCAAGTTAAGGACCCAACCTTTCTAGGGGACCTCTTCCCGATCCTATGGGTTAGGTCATAAGAACCCGAAGGGAATACCGAGTCGATCATTTCTTAGGTGGACGTTGCACTCTCTGGACTCAAGCTAGGGACCCAACCCTTCTAGGGGACCTCTTCCCTTTCCGATGGGTGAGGTCATAAGACTGGACCTCTTAAGATTCCTGATGTCAGGTACCCCAGAGTTTCTCAGTGTATGTTGACTCGCTGAAAGTTTTTTTTTTTTAATTTACTATTATCGAGTCACTGTTCTCTGCTCCGCCTATGTCCCATAAGGACGGAAGTACCTGTGTAATTATTATAAATTCATAAATTATAAATTCATAAATTATAAATTCATAAATTATCATTTTATATATGTACATTAGTACGGTTTATTTCTCACACCTTTTGTGTCGGGTGTCTTCAAATTTTTCCATTTACACAAACCCAAACAAAACGGAAAAAGTGAAGCTAAAGACAAAGTACTTTACGTAATATTATTTATATCATTTAGGTTCTTAAGAATTTAATGCATCAACTTTCTCAAGAAAGAAGGGTTTGGAATGTCTACTCTATTACTACTCATCCAGACAATAAGTATTCTCTTTTTATGGTTGAAGTATTTAGTGAGTATTGTCTTAAAGGGAAAAAAATTTCACTCGGTATTCAAGTTCAATTTTAACGAATAACCCTTTACCGAATGTATTACTAATTTATCCTTTTTATATTGTATATTATACATTGTGTATAGTAAATTCTTTACAACAATTATGTGAAAACTAACGATAAACTAATGTTGACAACGACCTATAAATCTTAAAAGATTTCGTCTTTCCTCTTCCGTTACCGTGGGGTGAGGTCATGAGAACGGACCTTTTAGGGTACCCGCCTCCTCGGACCACCCGACGTCAGGTACCCCAGTGATTCTCAGCCTGTACTGACTCGCTGAAGTGAAAGTGAAAAGTGAAAGTACGTAACCTGTTCCTTTACCGTTGGGTGAGGTTACAAGAACGGACCTCTTAGGGTCCCTGCCTCCTCGGACCACCCGACGGCAGATACTCCAGCGTGTCTCAGCCTGTGCTGACTTCGTTGAATCGTCGTCGTCGTCGTCGTCGTTTCGTCTTTTTGTATTGATATATTTTTCTTATAGTTTTAAGACACATGAATGTTGTTTTCGTACGGAAATTTTATGTAGCGTGAGGTTTAAATTCTTGTAACGACCATACTAGTTTTAGGCATAAAATCCATGATGTTTAAAATATGAATATATTCTGAGATGTCAATATTTTTATTCGTTAAAAAATAAAATTTTTTATTGGTAGAACAGTTTATACAATATTTTCGTTGAGGATGGAGGTCATGAGGATTGACCAGAGGTGTAATGGTAGTAATGAGGTAAACATAATTCAGTTGTTGTATAAAATTTTGTTTTAGTATATACCAATTAAGAAACGGTTTTTGATTCGTTGCTAAAGAGTAACGGAAGCCTCATTTACATTTGAGATATTTACCGGAGATTTTGGAACGTGTGGGGCTAGATGAGGAGATTAGAGTAGAGTATGGTGACGTGGGTGTGAGAGGTATGACACGATTTATCCGAAGACAGACGAGGAGGTTTCCGGGGGCGGAGAAAGGACGGTTCTAGGAGGGTGTACTAACAAGGAAGACAAATAGGAGAAAAAGGAACGACCAACTGACGGCCCGTCGGAAGATTAGAGTCGAAGTACAGTGGAGGGAGTGGTAAGTAAACTTTCGTCCAGAGGTGATACAAGGGCAATTCGGATACGAGTTCACAATAGATGAGATTGGTAGAATAACTTCTAACGTTGGAGGACAGAGGGTGAGGTATTGAAAAGGAGAGAAAAAGAGGGATCGTAAATAGTGAAAGATCCTGTGGTGTTTTACATGAATAAATTATACAAATAACGAATACAGGGGGAGATCTTATATTCGTGGTTCTCCCGTTCTCCAAAAACAGAACAAGTAACGACTTAGGGTTCCTGAATCCCGTTATGTACCGTGTACATTTAAGAGTCATCGAAGAAGGAAGTGTCGCGAACAACAAACACACAACTGAATAATTTTCGGAAGTGAATAATTTTCACTGAGTAATTTTCGGATAGAGGGAGAGAGGTACTCGTGTCTAAGGGTATAGATAAAACGAGTAGTGACATATTGGGTATTAACCACGTCCGGGATCTCGAAGGCACCACCGAGTCACCATTTCTTAAGTGGACGGTTCGTCCTCTACCCCAAGGTAGGAACCCAACCCTTCTAGGGGACTTCTTCCTTTATTGTTGAGAGAGATCATAAGAACGGATCTTTTAGGGTACCTGTCTCCTAGGACCGCCCGATGTCAGAGTCAAGTCAAGTCAAGTCAAGTCAGCGAGTCAGCACAGGCTGAAAACGCTGGGGTACTTAGCGTCGTGCGGTCCGGAGGGACAGGTAGTGGTTGAGGACCCCAAGTGACTCTAAGTGTAGGTAGCTCAGTCACTACGGTAGGTCGGTAGAGTGGGAGACAGTAGGGGAAGAGGAGGACGGGGGTTAGGGAGAGTCGTAGTCTCAGAAAAGGTTACTCAGTTGAGAAGCGTACTCCACCGGTTTCATGACTCAAAGTCGAAATCGTAGTAAGGAAGGTTTCTTTAGGGTCCCGACTAGAGGAAGTCTTACCTGACCAACCTAGAGGAACGTCAGGTTCCCTGAGAGTTCTCAGAAGAGGTTGTGGTGTGAAGTTTTCGTAGATAAGAAGCCACGAGTCGGAAGAAGTGTCAGGTTGAGAGTGTAGGTATGTACTGATGACCTTTTTGGTATCGGAACTGATCTGCCTGGAATCAGTCGTTTCATTACAGAGACGAAAACTTATACGGTAGATCCAACCAGTATTGAAGAGAAGGTTCCTCACTCGCAGAAAATTAAAGTACCGACGTCAGTGGTACACGTCACTAAAACCTCGGGTTTTCTCTGTCTGCACGGAATCTTTGATTTGTCGTTGTTGATGTCACGTCCGGGACCGTATATTATCCGTGAGTTATTTTTTAATAAGACATTTATTTATGGATTTGTACACTCTTCAATCAACCGATTCCAGGTACAGTTGGGAATTACAAACACTCAGAGACAAATACCCCGGTTATGACATGAATGGTTGACTGGGTCTAGTTGTTAATAACTCTTTTTTTTTTTTTCCTATTAAGAATGTAATAAAGTAACGGTTTATAAGTAACTTACAAGTGTTATAGGGTTGGGAGTCCGATCCACGATCTCTATGTCGTTACTTTTTCACCTAGTGGTAGATTTGAGTTGTCCTTCGAATGTAAGATTGTCCTCTCTACCTGTTATGTATTTCTTTCCTTATAAATTATTTTCATATTTAACTACCCACTTGGGACGTAATCTATACTTTCTGGAAGATTCCGCCATTGTTGGTTTGATTCTGGACCTTCTTTTCCTCGGCCTATGAACTTTTTGACTCCTTTCTTGTAAAGGTTGTTTCCTCCGTCGTTTATATTTCGGGGACCCTAGTATTTGTCTCCAGACTAAAGGGTCTTTCAGGACCCTCTCTTCACTCCCTACTCGACTCTACTTTCTCCGTCCGTTCCGGTCTCGAAGTCTGGGACCTTCTGTGGTCTTTTTCAGTATTAAAATAAGATTTTCGTTACCCTTTGTCTTTAGAAATCTATTCCCTCACCCACTAAACAAATACTTCCAGTGGGACTAACGGTACACTTCCTATATAAACTCTGAGTTCGCCGACGTCTCTTTTAAACCCTACCATTACCAAACTTGACCTTACAACCATCACCTCTACCTTTCTATTTGATATTAGATTCCGTGTTTTTGCCTTTGTAAGTTTTATGTTTATATACATCGAACTCGAAGCGTCCACCGCGATCACCATTTGTTGGATGGACGGTTACGTCCTTTACATTCTCTACGTCCAAGGTAGGGATCCACCCCTTCTAGGGGACCTTCTCCCGTACCGTTGGGTGAGGTCATAAGAACGGATTTCTTAGGGTGCCTGTCTCCTCGGACCGGTCGATGTTAGGTACCTCAGCGTTTTTCAGTCTGTGTTGACTTGGTTGAATCGGGTGTACACGCGTGTACATAGAATCGGTACATTACATGAAAGGAATCAGTTAAGAACCAAGAGTAAAATGAACCGGGTAGTCGTCCTAAACGGTGTTAACTGACCAGTAAGGAAGGAAGAATTTCGTGAAAGAGATGAACCGAAGGTTATGTGGTGACCTAAAGGGGATGGAGAAACCGGTGAGGAATAATCAGAGATGGTCAAAGAAGGGTAGATGGGGTGAACAGTCACAACCTCCCAAGGTTTCAACTCAGGAACCTGAGAGGAGGTAGATGTGAGTGAGGGAATCGATAAGGTAGTTTACAGTTCCAAATTTACAGTAGGTATGCGACTACTTAGGGTTTACATAAAGAGGAGACTGGGGGTCTGAGGTGTATAGGTTGATGGATGTTTATTGAGATGGTCCTACCACTTAATGTAGAGTTGGAATTATATAGATTTTGGATTGAGAAGTAGAGGGAGTGACGACGGGTTTGTACAAGTAGGGTGTCAGTGTTAGCGTGGGGTCCTGGAAGTGTGAACGGTAAGAGGGTCACACCGGTTGAGAAACATGTCTTTAGAATAGTAAACGATGGTATGGAGGGAGAGTAGAAAGAGTTTCCGGTGAAAAGGACTGAAAGGGACTGGTACAAGGGACGGTAGGGTAAAATTTAATATTGTGGTTGGACTATAGTAATAGAAGGAGGGACGAGATTAAAAGAGATTAAAAGATCGTGAATGGAGGAATATTTTATTAAAGGAATGTATAAACAAATCACCGACAAACATCTGTGTTTTTATGTATGAGGTACCCCTATACTTAAACATATAAAAAAATTGAACTACAAAAGGATCAAGGACCTTACCTTGGACTATAAATCCTTCACGAGTTATTTATACGTTAATTTAGGTACTTACTTATTATTTATATTCAATTTTGATAAAGAAGTATAATTTATGTATCTACTTTTTATATTCTACTTTGATGACTGATAAGATCGTAAGAAGCGGTGAACGGATGTAAAGATTGACAAGGTAAACGTTACACAAAACTGACCCTTTCTTTCTACCAATTGTGTTTGTCCTTTCTTGGCATTTTTGTCCATCAGACGTCAAGCTCTATTATTGTACCACTACCTTAGGTTTTTTCCGTTTGCACGTTTTACTCAGTGTTTTAGTTCTTGTTCAATGACACTACGATAATTATCATCGTCAACTTTTTCCTTATTTCATGTTTACAAGTGTCTTACTGTATGAAGTAGTTCTTAATTCAAAAAGTACTTGGGTTCACTGGAGTTTCAATAAGGAAAGGGAGGTATATGTTTTGACATGGGTGTTGTACTCTTCGACACTTTTGACACTCACTCGGTTTTCAGGTCACCGTACGTAACCGTTAATCTACTGTGAGTCTTGTTTACGACTTAGTACACTTGACCACTTTATACTTTATAAAGAAAGAACTGAAAATAAGACTGGGCTCGTCCTTCAGTTCTGTGTAAATGGTCCGTTATTCCTGACATTATCGCTGCTCAGAAGTGAAGAGTTTGAAACACATATAGAGGCCCGGGAAACGGGTCCAAGACGTAGCCGTTGTGGCTGTTCGAGGTCCCTGGTGGCGGACGGAGGAGTGTCGTAGAGGAGGAGACCGGGACCCTCAACAGAAGAGGCCTGTCGTGGGCGGGGTCCCGGGACGGAGACGAATGGTTTCGGCCACCTTGAGTATAAAGACAAGGAGGCAACATCGATTTCTGAAGAAAGAGAAGTACTTCAGATCGTTGAGGACTTAGAGGAAGAGTGTCCTCCGGTCCTCACCCAAAAAACGCAGGTCGCCGGGTATTTTATGACGCTCCCCGTTGTTCAGGAGCACCGGCCGGCTCTCTCTGACACCCGAGTTTCTCGAGCGGAAGCTGAGGTCCCCGCTGAAGCTTTAGGGTCATCTCCCGCCCCCGTCTCAGCCGCCGCTGTGACTTCACCCTCTGTGCAAACCACTTTTCTGGCTCCTCCACGGAACGCGGCGGTACAACTGCTCTGGGCCCGGGCAGGGCCCCACACACACACATGTGCGCCAACGGACCGCTGCCAGAGCACCATTGGTCCGTAGGGCGCTCGAAAGCCCCTTTATGTCGCCGGGGACCTCCCGGTTTTTTTTTTTTGGAACAGGTCTTTCGGTACAATGAGGACTCCACAAAAACGAGAGAACGAGTGGCGATCTACACCATTGACTCTCCTAAGACCTCTGTCTCACTTATTCTCTCGGTCTTTGAATCCTAGTGTATAGGTTTGATATGAAAAAGGTAAAGCTGGTGAATTATTACTACGAGTAATTATATACGGTCCTTAATAAGATTCGTAAACTTTGTTCATTAAAGTAAATGGGGTAAATTAGTAGTAATATTGAAACGTTAAATCCCATAATGATATAGAGGTAAAGTGTCAAATTCTTTGGTTTCAAATCCCTCCAAATCGATAAACTGGTTCCAGTCTCATTTGGCAACCTCCCAGTCCCTGGACGGAAGTCTGAGGTTTCCGACACGAGTTTTATTGGAAGGGATGGTGGTACGTGAGTTTGATTCCAATCGTTGTCTTCACTTTTATCAAATTCTTAGTTAACGTACGTTGCCTAGGTGAGCCCAGGGAGAATAACCTGAAACTCCTGACATTGACTCTTACTACAACCACAGATCATCAATACTGATGAGACAAATAAGTAAACATAAAGTCGGAATAGAACTAATAGTGATATAAAATTTAAGTGCTCGTAAATTGAGTCGGAATTGGACACCTGTAATTACACATGATTACGAACTTCACCATTGAGAGTTTCTTAAAACGTAATATTTACCCCTAAAATCCTCTGAAACGAAGACTACCCCTTCGCTACCGGAGTTCCCTGGATAAACCCCCGTTCTCTTCAAGAAAAGGACGTAATACCCGTTATCATTCAAATAAATATTTAAATTTCATACTCAAAGGTTGATGATGTCTTGAACGAAACAAATATTTACAATACGTCACGGTTTTTAACAGATTCTCTTCCTAGTCTTTATAAACTACCGAATCCTTTTCCCCAGAAATTGTAACTTTTGACAATGAGCAGGACATTTCTGTCATTGGAAATGTGAGACACTCGGGTTAAAGGGTGAATTCTAATTCTTCGAATAACCTGGTGTCTGACTAAAGAAAGTCCCGACTGGATTAAAGAACGTCTGAGAGACCTGGACACGATTAAACGTTCTAACCGGATCATGCAGTACACATGACATGGGATTATAAGAAACTTCCGTTTACTACTACTAAAACGTAAAGTTCCGTCCATTAATACCGGGTTCTTGGAAGGACCGTTTGTCGTTAGAGGAGACTGTGGTCTGATGTTCCTTAAGTTAAGAGGTTATTCTTACATCTTTATAAGAAACTAATTCTAAAAATAGAACAGAGATTCACTCGTCATTTTTACGATTCTGAAATTTCTTAAATCTGGATTTCTTTATTAAGTAGAAACCCCGTAAATGTTTTTCATAATGATTTGGAAAAATTTTTCAGTCGAACCATTCAAGAAAGAGAAGAGTAGAGTAAGAATGTATTGTCTGTACAGGTGAAGTCTAATTTTCGACCATATTAAACGGTGGCTCATGACAGAAAATATAACTACTTTCACTTCGACGTCCTATTTACATTGAATTTCACCAGTCTCTCCTCCTTTCTTTTATTTTTATTTTGTGTATTTCATCTAAATAAGGGGGAACTAGACTGACGAGAGTCTTTGTAGAAAGTATCGAGTCTGTGTATAGTCAGTGACCATTTTCTTTTACACTGATTAATTTAAGTTTATGAACTTAATACTTTGCATAGAATCAGTAAAAGGAGGAACGTGTGTGTGAGGTCGATTGTTACGTATTGAAAGTCATCAAAAACTTTCGAGTAAACGTATAAATTTAACCACGATATGAGACTTAGTGGTGACACCATTCTACCTATAAAGGTAAAAGAAGTCAAATTTAATATAAGTTTAGTAAAAATTTTTATAAAAACTCTACAATAGAAAGACTATTACTCTTCGTCGATAATCCTATAGAAAAGATAAAGGAACAGTGAAGCGAAATAAGAAAAATGACATCACTTTCTTGTCTCGAAACGTTGACAGACTGTCGATTTATTACATTTATTGAAGGAATATTTATTATATTTAACGACAAAGGAATATTAATTCCTTTAATTCACAGACGTCCGACGTCCCTAGAAAAACGGGTAAGTTCTCAGAAATAGTAAATTTCAATGACAATCTATTTCTTATTTATTTCAATTATAAGAAAGATAAGGATTGCACCAACAATTAGTAAACCTGACAGGCTTTATACATTCTATCAAAATTTTTCGTACTTCTAGATGGAAAAGATGGAGTGATGGATTATAAATCTGGTAAGAATTAAAGTACGAAAGGAAGTCACTTTATGTCGGTAAAGAAAGTCAAGTCAAGACAGCGAGTCAGTACAGGATGAGAAACGCTACGGTACCTGACGTCGTGTGGTCCGGAGGGACAGGTAGTGGTTGAGGGTCTCGAACAAGGTTGAGTACAAGTAGCTCAGCCACTACGGTAGGATGGTAGAGTAGGAGACAGTAGGGGAAGAGGACGGAAGTTAGAATGGGTCGTATTCCCAGAGAAGATTACTCAGTCGAGAAGCGTAGTCCACCTCGTAATTGAAGTCATAGTCAGGAAGGTTACTTATTAGTCCTGACTAAAGGAAGTCCTACCTGACCAAACTAGAGGGACGTCAGGGTCCCTGAGAGTTCTCAGAAGAGGTTGTGGTGTCAAGTCTTCGTAGTTAAGAAACTGTGACAAAAGAAATGTCAGGTTTAGAGTGTAGGTATGTCCTCGTGACCTTTTTAGTATCGAAGCTGATCTACCTGGAAACAACCGTTTCATTGCAGAGACGAAAAATTACACGACAGATTCACCCAGTATCTAAAAGAAGGTTCCTCGTTCGTAGAAAATTAAAGTACCGACGTCAGTGATAGATATCACTAAAATCTCGGGTTCTTTTATTTCAGACAGTGGTAAAGGTAACAAATGGGTAGATAAACGGTACTTCATTCACTACCCTGGTCTACGGTACTAGAATCAAAAAACTTACAACGTAAAATTCGGTCGAAAAAGTGAGAGTAGAAAGTGACAGTAGTTCTCCGAGATATCAAGAAGAAGTGAAAAACGGTATTCCCACCATAGTAGACGTATAGGGTCCAATAACCATAAAGAGGTCCTTTAGAACTGAGATCGAACACGAAGTAGGTCGGGTCGTAAAGTGTACTACATGAGATATATCTTCAATTTACTCGTCACACTGATAATGTCGGAACTACTTGAGGAAAGGGTTAAACCTTGGTCAGGTAACAAGGTACAGATCAAGGTAGACAACGAAGAACCGGACGTATGTCTAAAGAGTCCTCCGTCCAGTCCACCAGACTATAAGGGTAGAGAAAGTCTTAAAAGGTGTCAAACAGCTCTAGATGTGTCAGTTTCTGAAACCACATTAGTTATTTCGTCTTCATCTACAAAAAAACCTTAAGAGAACGAAAAAGATACTAGGTTTCTTACAACCGTTAAACTAGAGAGTAAGGAGACGGAAAAGATTTAGGTCAAACTTGTAGACCTTCAAGTACCAAGTGCATGACAACTTTGGACCGAACCTCTTAAAACTAGTAATGAAACGATCACACACTCTACTCACGTTAACACACCATGAAACTTGTAAGAAACTGTAACGGGAAAAAACCCTAACTTTACTTTTGACTGGAAAAGGTCGGGACACCGGTGACGACTCAAAAGGTCTAAACGACCGTATAACTCACGTCGTGAAAGTGTCGTAGTAGAAAATCCTAAACTTTATCGAGTTGACCTTAAGATAGTTGAGGTGATTGAAACTAGCATCACTACGAAGAATTCCGAGTGTACTGAATTGTAAGGTCTTACGGACTGAGATCCATTCACTAGTATGGTAGTACCAATAGACCCAGTACTTCTAGAAAAAACATATCAAGAAGACATATCAGTACGGTGGAGAAGAATTATATAAGACGAAGACAATCCAGGTATGGTAAAGACAGGAAATAGCTCGGGTAGAAACGTATAGAGATTAAAAGAACTTCTCTAGAGATCAGAAAAGGCAAGATAACAAAAGGAGATAAAGAAACGTAACTAGTGACTCCTTCCGAAAGAATAGAGAGGAACGATAAGAGACCTTTAGACGTAAGTTCACCCATATATAAAGGAACAAGGGAAACGGAAAGTTAAGAGAAGAAAAGAGTCGACAAACATTTCGGAGGAGTCTGTCGGTAAAACGGAAAGACGTAAAGAAAAAGAACCTCTACCAAAACTAACGACGGAGGAAATGTTACAGTGTTTGGAGACAGGAGTCAAGAAGTCCGTAGGATCTTGACTTCACGGACTAATCTAGATAGTCTAGATTAGGGAACTTAGATAAACAGTGATGGTGACATATTAACATTCCTTAAACTAAGTCCAGTATGGACTTATCAGATCACCAAAAGGGATGAAAGAAGTTAAATTCAGACTTAAACCGTTATTCTTCAAGTACTAGACTTGAGGAATTTCAAGTCTAGGGTCAGAATAAAAACGACACATATCTTGAAGAGGTAGAAACCGACTTTTCTTATATTAGTTAGACTAATATCATAACTGGTAAATCACTACAGTACACATCAGAAGAGAACACAAAAACCTTCTCCCACAAACGATACTGGTCTCGTAAGAGAACCGTTTTGAGACATTCAGAAACGGGACGAAGTAAAACATGAGGTTCCGGTTTAAACGGACAACGAGGTCCATAGAGAACTGAAGGATTAAAACGTAAAACGTTAAAGAAATTATACAGTATTTACGTATTTACTTGGTGTATAAGGGACGTTCTTCGTCTACTGTCTGTGTAGGCGTTGATTGGGACTTCTTCCGTATGACACTTTGTACGACATTATTTCTGAAAGTTTACGATATCCTTGGGGTTTTACTTCAAACCCTGGTCTCTCTCTTATGTCCTAAGACCTCCTCCACTACAGAACTGGAACTTGGTATTGGTGAGAAGTAATTATCTTTCCAGAAACGTTATCCGAAAACGGATTAATGACCCTTCGTGACTACCGAGTCGTCATTTCTTAGGTGGGAGTTACCTTCTCTACGTACAAGCTAGGGACCCAGCCCTCCTAGGGGACCTCCTCCTTTACCGTTGGGTGAAGTCATAAGAACGGACCTTTTAAGGTACCTGTCTCCTCGGACCACCCGATGTCAGGCATCCCAGCGTTTCTCAGTCTGTGCTCACTCACTGACTTGTGTGTACAATATTGGATCGTGACTTCTGACCGGCGACCGTCTCATATATGTACTCACCACTACCAAATCAGTGATTCAGCACAGACTGAGAACACTGGGGTACCTGACATATCGGGTGGACTGAAGAGACAAGTACCTTAAAGGGTCCGTTCTTATGACCTCACCCAACGGTAAAGGAAGAGGTCCTATAGAAGGGTTGGGTCTCTAGTTTGGACACAGAAGACGTAACGTCTACCAGAGGACGTAACGTCCGTCTGAGAAATTGTGACTCGGTGGTCCCTTCAGGGGCATATTTACTTACTTACTTTTCTTTTTTTTCGTTCTACTTCTTGTAAATCCTATAAGGACTGACTCTCTTTTCTGACTCATTCCTTGTTTCAGTATTTGTGTGTGTCGTTCAATTTATTCTTTTAAACGGATCACACCACTCAGTATCTGTCGTTTTCTACCCCACCTTTCTCTTCGTACTAGTTTAGTTCATCTATCACTCTTTTATAGGATCTTTAAAACTGAATCAAGACATAAGTGACCCCTTGGAGTCAATCTTTTTGTCACAGTACATCTCCAATTTTTAGATTAAGGTTTGATTGTAGTCCGGTCTTTAGTACCAATTTATAGGTCAAGAAGATTCAATGAATACGAGTCACACGGAACTAAAGAAGTAGACATTTTTTCCCTACTTTATTATTAAGATGGATGGAGTATCAAAACAAAACAAACCTTAATTTACTCAATTATATACATTTTGGGAATTTTGTCATGGACCGTGTATCACTTACGATATAACAACAACAAATCAGTGATTCAGTACAAGTTAAGAAACATTGAGGTTCCTTACATGGGACGTTCCGTGGAGACAGGTACCCAAAGAGGTCCGTTCTTATGACCTCACCCAACGGTAACGGAAGAGGTCCCCGAGAAGGACTTGATCCTTGACTAGGACGTGGAGGGCGTAACTGTCCACCTAAGAAACGACGACTCGGTGGTCCCTTCGGGGTTCACGACATATTTACAAATAATTATATTACTAAGTCAACCCTTGGTAACTTGTAGTAATTCGTCTTTTCTCATATAAAATACATAAAATCTTCCTTTTGATAATACCATATTACTTTCTAAACGTACTTCTTCTAATGTACACTGGATTCGGGGTATCTAGTACTGTTGTTAATATGTGTCAGTTGTTACTCTATTTTAGTCAGTTTGATTTTGACGTCTATCTGTGTCTCGACCTTAGTCATCCTTTGTCTTAAGACTAGTTAATTCATTTTACTCTCAGTACTTCCTTATGTATTAAATATATTGTTAATATAATTTACATTATTATATAATATATAAAATATATTATAAAGTAATATATATATATTTGTATACATCAACAACGTTTTATCAGCTTCTTTATGATTGTCTTACATAAATATCAGAACGTCATTTCAGAAGGGATCTTCGATGTTTTGACTTTCTGTTTTTCCTTTTATGTCTAGTTGAACTTATGTAATTTTCCGTTTGAAAACCTTCCTTCTTTCTATGGTGGCGTCTTCACTTTGTTGTTTCGTATGTAACCCTTTTCTATAAAAATTACATATTGCATGACACACTTATAACAAAACTATTTATAGTCCTCTTCTGATTATCTTTCTGATCTATCCCGAAGAGAAGAGAAGTACAGAAAACCCAACTGGGTGGGAGTACGGAGTTTCTACATAAAAGGAAACGAAAGATTTATTTTGACTCTACATTGTGTCTCGACATTGTGACCAGGTAGGCACTGAAGTTTACAAACGACGTCACTCTACCTTGGTTCCTTTAATGTGTAAGGGGACTGTATATACCACAGTTAAGAGCCTAAATTGGACCGACTTTGTTAGAGCCGAACCCGGGGGGCTCCGTCTTCGGTTCGTGTCGTCTTCGGGTTGAGTCACTTTCGAGGGCGCCATCTTCGACTCGTGTTTCTTTTGTGTCGTGTCCCCTTCATTGTTCTTCGGGTCGCACGACCTTTGACCTTGTCGTTTTTGTTTGAGTCGTCTTTCGAGTATGTCGAGTTAGAGTCTAAGGTCTTCTGGAGGACAATTCGGACTGGGAGGTCAAATTAACATTGTCTTCTTTGTAACAACCTTACACCGACTTCTTCCCGAGTTCGGGACTCGGAAACCTCACTCTCGTGACTGAGGTTCTGGGATCAACTGGTCTCTTGATTGGGATCCCTCATAGTTTATTACTCTTGAGTGTGTTTCCTTTGGCGAACTTGTGTTCTGGTGTGTTGGTAGTCATCATGAGACACGTCCTGTGGAGTAGATTTGTTGTTTGTTTTGTTTTTATGTTCGGTATAGTAGTCGTCTGTACTAATGGTGGAGTGAGTCGGAACGGGTAGTCTCCTTTTTGTTTGTTTCTTTGGTTTTTTGAGTCGTTTTTAGAGTGGTATATGCTTCGAATGTGTTTGGTGACCTGGTTGGAATCCTCCCGTCTTTGGTTTTCCTTCTTTCTTAATTTCGAACTTTGGACCCTTTTCCTCTGTAGTTTGTGTTATTCATATTTTTTTTAAAATTTATTACTTTTCCGTCTCTTTATGATGTGTTTACTTCCTTGTTTAATCTTTGTGTCTTCAGGTTTATTTACTTCTCTTATCCGTTTGATGAACTTTTTCTTAAGTCTTATTACTATCATTTCTACTAGTTTTTGGAACTTTTGTTTTACCTCTTTTACCTTCTTAACTAATTGTTTCTGGATCTTCTTAATTTCTTATTTGTATGTCTCTATTTTTTGTGTTAATGACTTTAGTTTTTATGAGACTTTCCTTAGTTATCGTCCTATAGACTTCGTCTTCTTGCTTAGTCACTTCACCTTCTATTTTACCACCTTTATTGAAGGTTTCTCGTCTTATTTCATTTTTCTTACTTTTCTTGACTCCTATCAGAGTCTCTGGAGACCCCGTTATAGTTTACGTGGTTGTAAACTTAATATCCCCAGGGTCATTTTCTTCTCTTTTTCTTTCCCATACTCTTTTAAAAACTTCTCTAATATCAACTTTTAAAGGGGTCGTACCTTTTCCTTTATCAGTTATTTCAGGTTCTCCGAGTTTCTTAGGGTATGTCCTATTTGTGTTCCTCTTTGT
Source organism: Capra ibex (assembly GCA_006410555.1). Lineage (NCBI taxonomy): Eukaryota > Metazoa > Chordata > Mammalia > Artiodactyla > Bovidae > Capra > Capra ibex. The sequence goes on along the minus strand of SJYO01018757.1, from coordinate 46,379,610 downwards.
ACGGTTCTGTGTATGATTAATTTGATTGTTTCTGATTTGTGTTTCTTTCTTATAATTTTCGTGGTCCCCTCTTCGTTGTTCATTGTATGTTCCCTTTGGGGTATGTTAACTGTCGACTATAAAGTCGTCTTTGAGACGTCTGGTCTTCCCTTACCGTCCTATATAAATTTCATGACTTTCCCTTTTTAGATGTTGGTTCTGATAACATGGACCGTTCCTAGAGTAAGTTTTAACTACCTCTTTAGTTTACGAAAAGTCTGTTCGTTTTCAATTCTCTTAAGTCAGGGTGGTTTGGTCTAAATGTTGTTTACAATTTCTCTGAATATACCAGTTCTTTATATTCTCTTCCTTTTTCTAGATGTTTTAGTTGGGGTTTATTAATTCTTTTATCGTTATCCTTGTGTATATAGTTATTAATGAAATTTACATTTACCTAATTTACGAGGTTGGTTTTCTGTGTCTGACCGACTTACCTATGTTTTTGTTCTGTGTATATATACGACAGATGTTCTTTGGGTGAAGTCTGGATTTCTGTGTATATCTGACTTTCACTCTCCTACCTTTTTATATAAGGTACGTTTACCCTTCGTTTTCTTTTGACCTCATCGTTAGGAGTATAGTCTGTTTTATCTGGAATTTTCTTTCTTCTAATGTTCTCTATTTCTTCCTGTGATGTATTACTAGTTCCTTAGTTAGGTTCTCCTTCTGTATTGTTAACATTTATAGATACGTGGGTTGTATCGTCATGGAGTTTTGTATTCTGTTTGTGATTGTCTGTATTTTCCTTTTGACTGTCATTGTGTTATTATAATCCTCTGAAATTGTGGGACGAATGTGGTTACCTGTCTAGTGGTTTTGTCTTTTAATTATTCCTTTGTACACAATTTACTATGTAATCTACTCTACCTCGAGTAACTATAGTAGTCCTGTAAGGTAGGTTTACGTCTTTTTATTTCGAAGAAGAATTCACCTGTACCTTGTAAGAGGTCCTATCTGGTGTAGAACTCAGTGTATAGTTTGGAGTCATTTAAATTCTTTCAACTTTAGCATAGTTCGTAGAAGAGGTTGGTGATGTGATACTCTGATTTATAGTTAATGTTCCCTTTTTTCTTGACATTCTGTGTGTTTGTGTACCTCTAATTTGTTGTACAAAGATTTATTGGTTGTCCAATGACTTCTTTAGTTTTGCCTTTATTTTTTTAAAGATCTTTGTTTACTGTTACTTTTGTCCTGTTGTGTTTTGGATACCCCACGTCGTTTTCGTCAAGGTTCTCCCTTCAAATGTCGTTATGTTAGGATGGAGTTCTTTGTTCTGTTTGTAGGTTATCTGTTGGATTGAAATGTGGATCTTGTTGACCTTTTTCTTCTTCTTGTTGTTGTTTTATCATCTTCCCTTCTTTAGTAATTTTTTAGGCTCGTCTTTACTTTCTTTGTTACCATTGCTAATTATTTTGATTTTCGACCAGGAAACTCTTCTATTTGTTTTACCATTTTTGGAAACCGATCTGAGTGGTTCCTTTTCTCTCTTCTTAGTTTAGTTGTTTTGATCTTTACTTTTTCCTCTCTAATGTTGTCTGTTACGTCTTTATGTTTCCTAAAATTCTCTGACAAAACTTGTCGATATGCCGTTATTTTACCTATTGGACCTTCTTTACCTGTCTAAGAATCTTTTCCAGTTAGAAGGTTCTGACTTGGTCCTTCTTTATCTTTAATACTTGTTAGGTTAATATTCGCGACTTTAACTTCGACACTAAAATTTTTTTAGAGGGTTTTTTGTTTTCGGGTCCTGGTCTACCGAAGTATCCTCTCAAGATATTTTGTAAATCTCTTCTCACTTACAGATAGGAAGACTTGGAAAAGTTTATTAACGCCTCCTTCCTTGTGAAGGTTTAAGTGAAATGTTCCGGTGGTAGTGGGACTATGATTATGGTCTGTCTCTGTTGTGTCTTTTTTTTTTTTGATGTCCGGTTATAGTGACTACTTGTATCTCCGTTTTTAGGAGTTGTTTTACAATCGTTTGTTAAGTCGTTGTGTAGTTTTTCGAGTATGTGGTACTAGGTTGACCCAAATAAGGTTCCTACGTTCCTAAGAAGTTATATACGTCTAATTCGTTACACTATGTAGTATAGTTGTTTAACTTTCTGTTTTTGGTATACTATTAGAGTTATCTACGTCTTTTTCGGAAACTGTTTTAAGTCGTGGGTAAATAATAATTTTGAGAAGTTTTTTACCCGTATCTTCATTGGGTGGAATTGTATCATTTGCGGTATATGCTATTCGGATGTCGTTTGTAATAAGAATTACCACTTTTTAACTTTCGTAAGGGGGATTCTAGTCTTTCTTCTGTTCGTACGGGTGAAAAGGGTGTTAATAAGTTGTAACAAGACCTTCAGGATCCATGTCGTTAGTCTCTTCTTTTTCTTTATTTTCCTTAGGTCTAACCTTTTCTTCTTCATTTCGAGAGTGACAAACGTCTACTGTACTATGAAATGTATCTTTTGGGATTTCAATCATAGTCTTTTCATGATCTTAATTAGTTACTTAAATCGTTTCAACGTCCTATTTTTTAGTTATGTGTCTTTAGTGAACTTAAAGATATATGATTGTTACTTTTTAGTCTTTCTCTTTAATTCTTCTTTATTAGGGTAAGTGGTGACGCTGTTTTTCTTAATTTATAGATCCTTATTTGAATGGACTCCTCTGTTTTCTTGATATGTGTCTTTTAATATTTTGTGACTACTTTCTTTAGTTTCTACTGTATTTGTCTATCTCTCTATAAGGTACAAGGACTCGTCTTTCTTAGTTATAACACTGTTATTGATATGATGGTTTACGTCGATGTCTAAGTTACGTTAGATAGTTTAATGGTTACCGTAAAAAAAAGTGGGTTGATCTTGTATTTTAAAGTGTTAAGTATACCTTTGTGTTTTCTACGGTTTATCGTTTTCGTCAGAACTCTTTCTTCTTACCTCGACCTCCTTAGATGGAAGGACTGAAGTCTAATATGATGTTTCGATGTCAGTAGTTCTGTCATACCATGATCGTGTGTGTTTTTTGTCTTTGTATCTGGTTACCTTGTTCTATCTTTCGGATCTTTATTTGGGTACGTGGATACCCATGGAATTTAAACTGTTTCCTCCGTTCTTATATGTTACCCCGTTTCTGTCGGAGAAGTTATTCACCACGACCTTCTTGACCTGTCGATGTACGTTTTCTTACTTTGATCTTATGAAGGATTGTGGTGTATGTTTCTATTTGAGTTTTACCTAATTTCTGGATTTACATTCTGGTCTTTGATATTTTAAGAATCTCCTTTTGTATTTGTCTTGTGAGTTACTGTATTTAGTTTCGTTCTAAGAGATACTGGGTGTAAGATCTCATTACCTTTATTTTTGTTTTTATTTGTTCACCCCGGACAAATTCGAATTTTCGAAAACGTGTCGTTTCCTTTGATATTCGTTCCCTTTTTCTGTCGAGAGTCTTACCCTCTTTTGTTATAGTTTACTTTATTGACTGTTTCCTAATTAAAGGTTTTATATGTTTGTTGAGTATATTGAGTTACGGTCTTTTTGTTTGTTAGGTTAGTTTTTCACCCTTTTTCTGGATTTGTCTGTAAAAAGGTTTCTTCTGTATGTCTACCGATTATTTGTGTACTTTTCTACGAGTTATAGTGAGTAATAATCTCTTTACGTTTATTTTTAATGTTACTCTATAGTGGAGTATGGTAGTCTTACCGGTAGTAGTTTTTCAGATGTTTGTTATTCACGACCTCTCCCACACCTCTTTTCCCTTGTGAGAACGTGACAACCACCCTTACATTTAACTATGTCGGTGATACCCTCTGTCATACCTCTAAGGAATTTTTTGATCTCTATTTTGGTGGTATACTGGGTCGTTAGGGTAGGATCTGTATATGGGATTCCTTTGGTTTTAACTCTTTCTGTGTACGTAGGGTAACAAGTGACGTCGTGATAAATGTTGTCGATCATGTACCTTCGTTGGATCTACAGGTAGTTGTCTACTTACCTATTTCTTCAACACTATGTATATGTGTTACCTTATAAGGAGTCGGTATTTTTCCTTACGGAAACTCAGTCAAGATTACTCCACCTATTTGGATCTTGGATAATATGTCTGACTTCATTCAGTCTTTATCTATTTATAGTAAAAGATTACGTATATATACCTTAGATCTTCTTGCCATGACTTCTTAAATAAGGGTCCCGTCGTTACCTCTTTGTCTGTATCTCTTGTCTGAACACCTGTACCTCTCTCCCTTTCTCTCTCACTCTACATACGTTTCTCGTTGTACCTTTGAATGTAACGGTATACATTTTATCTATCGGTTGCCCTTAAACGACATACCGATTCTTTGAGTTTGTACCCGAGACGTAGTTGGACCTCCCCATCCTACTCCTCCCTCTACCCTCCCTCCAAGTTTTTCGTCCCCTATATACATATAGATACCGACTAAGACTCCAAACTGTCTGTTGTCGTTTTAAGACATTTCGTTAATGAAATCAGTGAGTCAGTACAGGCTGAGAAACACTGGGGTACTTGGTGTCATGTGATCCGGAGTGAAAGGTAGTGGTTGAGGGTTTCAAATGAGTTTGAGTACATGTAGCTCAACCACGACGGGAGGTTGGGAGAGTAGAAGACAGTAGGGGAAGAGGAGAACGGAAGTTATAAAGGGTCGTAGTCCCAGAAAAGGTTACTCAGTCAAGAAGGGTAGTCCACCGGTTTCATAACGTCAAAGTCGAAGTCGTAGTCAGGAAGGTTACTTATAAAGTCCTGATTAGAGGAAATCCTACCTGACCAACCCAGAGGAACGTCAGGTTCTCTGAGAGTTCTCAAAAGAGGTTGTGGTGTCAAGTTTTCGTAGTCAAGAAGTCACGAGTCGAAAGAAATATCAGGTTGAGAGTGTAGGTATATACTGGTAACCTTTTTGGTATCGGAACTGATCTGTCTGGAAACAGTTGTACCATTACAGAGACGAAAAGTTATACGACAGATCCAACCAGTATTGAAAAGAAGGTTTTTCATTCGTAGAAAATTAAAGTACCGACGTCAATGGTAGACGTCACTAAAACCTCGGGTTTTTTATTTCAGACGATGACAAAGGTGACAAAGGGGTAGATAAACGGTACTTCATTACCCTGGTCTACGGTACTGGAATCAAACTACAACTCGAAATTCGGTTGAAAAAGTTAGAGGAGAAAGTGAAAGTAGTTCTCCGAGAAGTCAAGGAGAAGTGAAAGACGGTATTCCCGCCACAGTAGACGTATAGACTTCAATAACTATAAAGAGGATCGTTAGAACTAAGGTCGAACACGAAGTAGGTCGGGTCACAAAGAGTACTACGTGAGACGTATATTTAATTTATTCGTCCCACTGTTATATGTCGGAACTATATGAGGAAAAGGATAAACCTTGGTCAGACAACAAGGTACAGATCAACGAAGGACTGGACGTGTGTCCAAAGAGTTCTCCGTCCAGTCCACCAGACCATAAGGGTAGATAAAGTCTTAAAAGGTGACAAATAACACTAGGTGTGTCAGTTTCCGAAACCGTATCAGTTATTTCGTCTTTATCTAAGAAAAGACCTAGAGAGAACGAAAAGTTACTAGGTTACCTACAACCGTTAAACTAGAGACCATTTCGTTCATAGGAAGTTAATTTTTTATTTAATTTTTTTTTCTTTTCGGTCTATTCCTCTGACCCATGTATTTTGTCGAAATGATTAATGTCTGATGGTCACCTTCAGTCACATCAGTCCTACGTGTTGTTTCTATAGTCGTAGTAATAGGTCCTCTCTAACCTTATATTTAAAGGTATTAGATCGTAGGAGTGGTCACCACGTGTTACGACCTACCATTATAGGTCCTCAGAAAATTCAGAGACCACCCCTTTGTTACCTTTGTCACTCTCTGAAATAAAACCCCCCGAGGTTTTAGTGACGTCTACCACTGATGTCAGTTCTTTAATTTTATACGAATGGGGAACCTTCTTTTAGATACTGTTTGGATCTGTTATATAATTTTTCGTCTCTGTAATGAAACAGTTGTTTACAGGTAGATCAGTTTCGATACCAAAAAGGTCATCAGTACACACCTACACTCTAAACCCGATATTTCTTTCGACTCACTTCTTCTTAACTACGAAAACTTGACACCACAACCTCTTCTGAGAACTCTCAGGGAACCTGACGTTCCTCTAGGTTGGTCAGGTGGGATTTTCTTTAGTCAGGACTTATGAACAACCTTCCTGACTACGGTTTCGACTTAGAGGTTATAAAACTGGTGGACTACACTTCTACACTGAGTAGACTTTTCTGGGACTACGACCTCTTCTAACTTCCGTCCTCCTTTTCCCCTACTGTCTCCTACTCTCCCAACCTACCGTAGTGGTTGAGTTACCTGTACTCAAACTCATTCGAAACCCTCAACCACCACCTGTCCCTTCGGACCCCACGACAATAAGTACCCCAGCGTTTCTCAGCCTATGTCGACTCACTGATTTGACTGACTGATTCAGAGACTACGAACTTGTTTACAGACGTCAAGGAGACCTCACGTCACAACGAAGTTAAATTACGAGACCACACACCTGTCAAAGTTTATGGAGGTGAACCGAGAAGATGGTTTGAGATTACGGTGTCCAATCCTTAGGGAACAATCCCAAGACAATATATGATTCAGAGTGGAAGTTAGTTTCCAAAACCCAAAAACTTGTCGGACTCTAGACCTTTGATCTACTCCTTCGTGTTAAAAGGTAACGTCGTTGATTATAGTCTGAAAACGAATGGTAAAGAACTGAAAAGACTAATATGTATGGTTTGTCGTTGAAACAACGGAAGAGTAGGTAGATAGAATTGGGACATTGTGGTACTAAGTAATCGGTTGTGACGTATAGGGACATCCATCTCTGTGGAACCAACAGTGAGACCGGACCTGACAGGTAATACCATTACTGTAGAGTACGACCGGAAACAATTGACGATGGTGAACCGAAACGGTAAGACTTTAATGTAGTAGGGGTGATTATCATACCCGAAGAGGCCACCGACTCGTAATTTCTCAGACGGACGTTGCGTACTCCGTTTCCGCTGTACCCAAGTCTTTCTAGGGGACCTCCTCCCGTACCGTTTGGGTGAGGTCATAAGAACCGACCTCTTAGGTCACTTGTCTCCTTGGACCACCCGATGTCAGGTGTCCCAGTGTTTCTTAGTCAGTACTGACTCTCTCACTCGTGGTGATTGTACTACTTTGGTTTCAAGTGACGGGAATGACGGGTGTCGGGACCGGGTGTCTTCTGTCTTTTGAAGGTTCGAAGGGGTTTCTACGAGAAGGAGTGGAACAACGGTGTAAGGAACGTAAGAGTCCCTCAGCAGGAGACCGGTTGATCCCCTTGTGTCGGTTTTTCATCCAAGAAATCCTGTATACGTTATGTAGGTAAGATTGTAAAGATAGAGAGACCCGAAAGACCGGGACAGAAGTTTTAGTACAGTTCCTTCACGACGTAGAAGTGAAGTAAACTACATCTTGTAATAGTCTAGGCGTGAAGGTCTTTGATGGAACAATACACTAATCCTTAAGGCTTAGTACCGACTCGGGGGGTATAACCCAAAGGAACCATCGAGTAACCATTTCTTAGACGGACGACTACGTCCTCTTCACCCAAGTTAGGGACTCAACTCTTTTTAGGGGACCTCCTCCTTTACCGTTGGGTGAGGTCATAAGAATGGACCCTTTAAGGTACCTGTCTCTTCGGATCACCTGATGTTAGGTACCCCAACGTTATCTCAGTCTGTGTTGAATCGTTGACTTGTTGTTGATGTTGGGGGTATAATTTCTTAAGATGGGGGTAGATCGGAACAGACGACCAGATCACATGAGTTTTATGAGAGACTTGTGTAATGGGGGTCAAAGTCGATTAGGGACATTCGATCTAGGACTCTAAGGAAACCGTACACCCGATAAAGAAGGGTCTTGTGTCGAACATGAAAGGACAAGTCCGACACGACTTTACACAAACTAAAAATCGGTCCTCCACTACTTCTCACAACCCCCGTATAGATCTCCCTTTGTTCTTAGTAGAACTTTCCGTGGACGAAGTCTAATCCAGTAACGTGCAAAGAGGTCCGTTTTTTTTTTTTTTTCTTCTGGTATAAAGAGACCGTCCACCAATTTCCTACAAAGACGTTGGGACCTCCCAAGTCTCCTTAAGTTCTCGAGTTTTAATCTGAACAGATGGATTTATAGAGATAAAATATAGAGACTTAGGGTAATAAAAGAACCTTGGAGACGATGTATTAGTCTACACCCGGGTTCAAAATCGTCAGATGTGACAGTAATGGGACTCGACGTTATCTCCGTTAGACTGAAAATCTCTTACGAACTTCTTGAAGGTCACGGAGCTTCCTTCGGTAGGATGTTAGGGAAAACAATTATAACGGGGTATGACTGATTGATGTTATCGATGAGCTGGAGGGGTATAGAACGAGAGATGGATGTGGAGTAGTGTTACTTTGGTACCCACTTTAGTGACGTACCGCTGGGTTGAATACTGGTGTCAACCGAGGGATAACGAAAGTCTACCACCCACTAAGTTGGGATTTTAGGGTAGGACCCTTCAGGTGAAAAATATCGAGTAAAATATCGAGTAATGAGACCTGAAGGGACCATCGATCCAGTCATTTCTTAGACGGACGTGACGTCCTCTAACCCCAAGCTAGGGACCCAGACCTTCTACGGGACCTCTTTCTTTTCCGTCGGATAAAGAGATGAGAACGAACCTTTTAAAGTACTTGTTTCCTCGGACCACCCGACGTCAAGTACCCCAACGTTCTCAGCCTGTGCTGAATCGTTGATTTTGGTTTAGTGACACAATTGGACCCAAGAGATCTGTTGTCAAGTCAAGTCAACGAGTCAGCACAGGTTGAGAAACGTTGGGGTACCTGACGTTGTGCGGTCTGAAGAGACAGGTAGTGGTCGAGGGTCTCTAACGAGTTTGAGAACAGATAACTCAGTCACCACTACGGTAGGTTGCTAGAGTACGAGGCAGCAGGGGAAGACCATTTTCGAATTCACGAACACGAAACAAACCTTCACTAAGGGGACTTAGTTCTTCATCCTCTTTTCCTTCACTGTAATCGAGACTACAATTAAAGTACATAGGTGAACTGACTCGATTCCCTTCGGGTCGATCGATCATTTTGTAATAATCACCCACACAGACAATCTCACATTTTATAATTGTAATCTTAGTCATCTGACTCATTTCTTGTTACGGGAGTAGTTACCTCACCCGTAGTTGGTCACGTGACTCCCAGGCTTATCTTGTTTTCCCGTCTCCTTCCCGTTTAAATAAGAGAGGCGAACTCGAACCTTTACAAAAACGAGGACGAAACTGTAGTCGTAAGGACCAAGAGTCCGAAACCGTACTTGACTTAATGGGGACGTAAAGAACCAATAGGTCAAAAGTCTGTCGTCTAGTACCCCGAAGAGTTGGAGGTATCAAGTCAAGTCAAGTCAGGGAGTCTACACAGACTGAGAAAGGCTGGGGTACTTAGTGTCGTGTCATCCGGAGGGACAGGTAACGGTTGAGGGCCTTAAGTGTGTTTGAATGCAGGTAGTCCAGCCACTACGGTAGGTCGGTAGAGTAGGAGACAGCAGGGGAAGAGGAGGACAGGGGTTAGGGAGGGTCGTAGTCTCAGAAAAGGTTACTCAGTTGAGAAGCGTAGTCCACCGGTTTCATAACGTCAAAGTCGAAGTTGTAGTCAGGAAGGTTTCTTGTGGGTCCTGACTATATGAAATCCTATCTGACCAACCTAAAGGAACGTCAGTTTCCCTGAGAGTTCTCAGAAGAGGTTATGGTGTCAAGTTTTCGTAGTTAAGAAGTCGTGAGTCGAAAGAAGTGTCAGGCTGAGAGTGTAGGTATATACTGGTGACCTTTTTGTTATCGGAACTGATCTGTCTTGAAACAACCGTTTCATTATAGAGACCAAAAATTATACGATAGATCCAACCAGTATTGAAAGGAAGGTTCCTCGTCACAGAAAATTAAAGTACCGACGTTAATGGTAGACGTTACAAAACCTCGGGTTTTCTTATTTCAAACTGTGAGTGACAAAGGGATAGATAAAGGATACTTCACTACCCTGGTCTACGGTACTGAATCAAAAGACTTACAACTCGGAATTCGGTTGAAAAAGTGAGAGGAGAAAGTGAAAGTAGTTCTCCGAAAAATAAAGGAGAAGTGAAAGACGGTATTTCCACCACAGAAGACGTATAGACTCCAATAACTATAAAGAGGGCCGTTAGAACTAAGGTCGAACACGAAGAACGTCGGGTCGTAAAGAATACTACATGAGACGTATCTTCAATTTATTCGTCCCACTGTTATATGTCGGAACTGTATGAGAAAGAGGATAAACCTTGGTCAGACAACAAGGTACAGGTCAAGATTGACAACGAAGGACTGGACGTATGTCCAAAGAGTTCTCAGTCCAGTCCACCAGACCATAAGGGTAGAGAAAGTCTTAAAAGGTGACAAATAACACTAGGTGTGTCAGTTTCCGAAACCGTATCAGCTATTCGTCTTTATCGACAAAAAGACCTTGAGAGAACGAAAAAGGTACTAGGTCTCCTACAACCGTTAAACTAAAGACAAAGAAGACGGAAAAAAATTTGGTCGAACTTGTAGTCCTTCAAGTGCTAAGTACATAACGATTTCGGACCGAACCTCTTAAAACTCGTAATGAAATGATCGCACACTCTACTCACGTTAACACGACATCAAACTCGTAAGAAACCGTAACGGAAAGAAACCCCAACCTTACTTTTGACTGGAAAAGGTCAGGACACCGGTGACGACTCAAAAGGTTTAAGCGACCGTATAACTCACGTCGTGAAAGTGTTGTAGTAGAAAATCCTAAACTTGATCGAGGTGACCTTAAGGTAGTGGAGGTGATCGAAACAAACATCACTACGAAGGATTCGGGGTGAACTGAAGTGTAAGTTCCTACAGACCGAGATCCACTCACTAGTGTGGTAGTACTAATAGAACCAGTACTTTGAGAAAAAACATGTCAAGAAGACACATAAGAACGGTGGAGAAGAATTATAGAAGACGAAGACAATCCAGGTATGGTAAAGACAGGAAATAGCTCGGGTAAAAACGTACTTTACAAGGGAACCATAGAGATTAAAAGAACTTCTCTAGAGATCAGAAAGGGTAAGACAACAAAAGGAGATAAAGAAACCTAACTAGTGACTCCTTCCGAAAGAGTAGACAGGAACGATAAGAAACCTTGAGGCGTAAGTCTACGAATATAGAAAGGAAAAGAGGAAACGAAAAGTGAAGAGAAGAAAAGTGTCGATAAACATTCCGGAGAAGTCTGTCGGTAAAACGAAAAAACGTAAAGAAAAGATACCCCTACCAGAACTAGGGACAGAGGACATGTTACAGTGTTTGGGGGCAGGTATCAAGTAGTTCGTAAGACAGATAGTCTAGATCAGGGAATTTAGATAAAGAGTGAAGGTGACATATTAGTATTCCCTACACTAAATCCAGTATGGACTTACCAGATCACCAAAAGGGATGAAAGAAGTTAAATTCAGATTTAAACCGTATTCTTCAAGTACTAGACTCGGTGTCAGTCGAGGGCCAGAAAAAAAAAAAAAAAAAAAAAAAAAANCAAAAAAAAAAAAAAAAAAAAAAACGACTGACATATCTCGACGAGGTAGAAACCGACGTTTCTTATATTAGTTAGACTAAAACCACAACCGGCAGACCACTACAGGTACACATCTCAGAAGAGAACACAATAACCTTCTCCCACAAACGATACTGGTCAAGAGAACTGTTTTGAGATAATCAGAAACGGGACGAAGTAAGGTATGAGGTTCCGGGTTAAACGGACAATGAAGTCCACAAAGAACTGAAGGATGAAAACGTAAGGTCAGGGGATATTACTTTTCCTGTAGAAAAAACCCACAATCAAGATTTTCCAGAACATCCAGAAGTATCTTGGTAAGTTCAAGTCGAAGAAGTCGTAATGACCAACCCCGTATCCGAACCTAGTGGCACTATAACTTAACAAAAAGAACCTTTACTTGTCTCTAGTAAGGCAGTAAAAACTCTAACGTAGGTTCATAACGTAAAACCTGAGAAAACAACTGGTACTACCGATGAGGTGAAGAAGATTCCCTAAGGACGGGTGTCATCATCTGTATTACCAGTAGACTCAATTTGAGTGGGTATAACGTCAACTTGACTTGACTTGTTGGAGGTATTAGTGTAGTAAAGGAACAGTTAAATAAATATAAGGAATATGTATAAAGGATAAACAGACAGTTACTTAAAAAAGAAAGTTAGTACGACAGACTGTACGCCCCGAGAATCAAAAGACGGGTCCTTAGTCTGGGTAAGGGAGACGTAATATTCGACACACTTATGGAATTTAACACCTTCATCGAAACCTTGACCCATTACTTTTCTCCGACCTTCTCAAAATTAGACGTACGATCTTTTTCGGAGGTAAAGAGTACTTACCTGGAGAGATCTCTTTCAAATCTCTCCTGAGTCTCTCTTTTCTCCTCTCCTCTACAACGTCTCTTTCGGAGTCAGAAGAATCTCTTATTGATCCATTAGAACTTGTCTTAAAACCATGTATATGCCTACCATTCACGGTAAGACTACTCCAGAGTAAGTCCACCTTTACTCCTTACATAATAACCTGTTGTCTCCTTTCCAGTAAGATATTTTCACCGTTTCTTGAACTGACTTAACACAAACATAAGATCATAAAACACCTTCCATTTTGAACCCTCGTTACTTATAAATCGACTTCGTTAGAGATTCGTTTCACGACTTCCATGTCACACCAAGGAGGACTGTCGGATATCCTGTTACACCTTTCTCTCTTTACTGGTTCGGTTTTCCTTCGCATTTCTAAACCTTTTAGAGTCGGATAAGTATCCCATTTTTTACTCCTTCTTATAAACTTTCTCTTGTGTTTCTCTAGTAAGCTATTCCTCAAACAATACCTAGTCAGTAGAGATGTTTTGGATCCTCGACAACAAGTTTTGTGACCTTCTTACTGGTGTACCCGTTAAGTCTCTAGTAGTCCCTCCCACGAAGGTACTCTCGGTGACACGTACCCGGGTCTCTGTCTCGGCAAAGGATCCTCCCGTGTGTTACAGGTCGTGACGTAGTGTTAAACTCGAGAAGTCAATGGGATCTACGTTGAAGTCACCCGTGGTCACCGACGGAGAGGTCGTCCCGTGAACTTACACGAGTCTTGTGAATGCAATCGGATGTCGACTCGTCTTAGTGGGTTGTGTCGGACAAAGTGCTACTTCACAACTCATAGAGTACATTACATAACTTATGAAATAACTTTCACTTTTGTCTTACCGTCATACACATGTCTTACCAACAGTCACACAGCCGACAATTGGAAGGACTAGTACTCCAACTGACCCTCTACGCCGAGTGACGGTGACGGGTGCTCTCTCATCGTCTAGTGGTAATAGTGATCGGACCCTTTCTAGTTTTAAGTCGTAACTTTCTTCAAAGATGACTTGTACATAGTGAAAATACGGTAGTATTTCAGTTTTTAACATTCAGTCCCTGGTACACATCATCTAGAAAGACAAAACTGTACTTTTATTTAAATTCCGAAAAATAAAAATTAATTTATTCTTTAAAGTCTTACTACATTTGTCATACAACAGTAAATAGATATACTTTCTTGGTGTTATACTATGATATTCTAAACATAAATATACACACATATATAATATTCTCGGGGTCCCTTCTACCCTCTCACTTTCTCTCCTATTTACACGACTCTTCAAGACTTTTTTAGGAGTTATTTATTGACTTTACCAATACAGACCGTCCTTTGATCTTAACTTTTACCCCTAGTCACTCTAAAATCGGAACAGAAAAAAAAAAATTTGTTTCTTTTCTAGAAGGATATCATAGTTACATTAATTTCAATTAAAATTTTACATTGTCATTGACATTTCATTTTGAAAAGAAAAAAAGAAAAACCGTGGGGAATCACTGATTTCATTTTGAATTATCCAAATGAATTGTCATTTTTAAGTCCAATACTCCTAGAAACAAGACACAAGAAAAGCCATATAAACAAAAAGATGTTACTTGTACATAATGAAAGTAACATTTTTTTTTTGTATAAAAAAAAACTTTCTTACTTCTATGTATTGTTATATGTATGTTTGATTTTGATTTTTAAGGTATAAGGAATCGATCTGTCTTAAAAGTGATTGACGTAGTAAAAACCCCCTTCGTAAATCTTTGTGTTAAAACCTGATGTATGATAAACGAAACAAAGGACTTAGAGTCTTTATCCTCTTTTACAAACCAAACTCCCATGGAGGGACTACAATATCACCTATTCTTAGGTGAACGGTCACGTCCCTTGTACTTAAACTAGGGACCCGGTCCTTCTAAGGTGTTCGAATCCTCGTTGATTTCAGGAGTGTGGCGTTGACGACTCGGGAACACGAGGTTCACGGATCTCGGACACGAGGCGTTGGTCTATTCGGCGGTCCTACTCTTCGGTCACGTGGTGTCGTCTCTCATCGGGGACAGGGGACCTCGATCTCTTTCGGGAACACGTCGTCACTTCTGGGTTACGTTGGTATTTATTTATGTATTCTTTTACAGACACTAAGCAAAACTAAGTGACATCGGACCGTTCAATGTCAGGCACCCCTACGTTTGGCAGTCTGTACCGTCTCGTTGATTTGTCGTACCGACGACTTCTGACTTGAGGTCGGGAATCCAGCTGTACCTGGGGTGGTCTACAGGATCGAGAGGAAAAGTAAGAGGGATGGTGGTTGAAAGAAGTAAATGGCACTTAATTTTATCATACTGAGGATCACATAATGTCCGTTATTTATTACTCCTTATATGCTCTCTACACCTTTAGGTCTTGTGATCCAGAGGATTCCTTTTTGAATTCGTCCCACCTCGGACCTTCTAATGACTTTTCTTCGGAGAGGTTACTAGAATGGACAGTGTATTGTTCAACAAATTTCTTTTTTTTAATATAGACTGAAAGACCTAACCAGTATTTTGGAGTCAGATTAACAAAGGTTTGGAAAAATCATCTTACATACTAGTCTTTATGTTTCTCATAATACTGGTATTAAAGTTAAACCAAGGACAGTCCCTCAACGTAAATTTACGGAAACCAAAATAGACAATGGTTTGACTCTAATTTTGGGATGTTTCAGAATCCCAAAAACATGACAAAGTAAGAAGGAGCGAACTCTTGGTCGTCTAATAAAAGACTAGAGCATAGAAAGGAGAAATCGGTTAATAACTAAAACCCACACCACTCAGGAGCAACGACGCGCCCGAAAGAGATCAACGCCCATCGTCCCCGATGAGAACAACAGTACGACACGTAGAGCAACGACACCGAGGAGAACAACGTCTCGTACCTGTGATCCCGTGAGCCCGAAATCACCAACACCTAAGACCCGAGATTTTATGTCGGAGTCATCAACACTGTGTATCCGAATGATACACCCTAGAAGAGTCTGATCCCTAGTTTGGGTGCAGAGGACTTAACCCTCCGTCTAAGAAATAGTGGCGCGGTGGTCCCTTCGGGGAGGGTGTAGAAAGAACACCATGGAACCGTTGATGTCGGTTATCGTTGGTTGTGAACGAAAAACAAAGGGAAGTGGATCTCGGGGTTCAAATAAGTCATACAAAATACGATGGTTCAATAACGTCTACAGTCAAAATGGTTTACAAAATAGTGTTTCATTGTGCTAATCAGTAGAAAGATCCGAGGTTCTTGTTAAAGGAACGAAGGACGAGAGACCGAGACATCAGTCACGATGTGTAGAATTTAAAGACAACTTCGTCGTGGGATTAAAGTCATGTTTTGTGATGTAGTCAGAGGAATTTGATTTAATACGATCTCATTGTTTATTATGACATAGAGGTACCGAATGTTTTTGTTTTAAAATAGGAAATGAGTGTAAATACTTATTGTATCAAGTCGATTAGAGACAAGGTGTATGAGAAGTAGAACCCTGATTCCGACCTTCTCGTTCGGTTTACACCCTGTAACATTTTAAACTTCGTCTCCTCCTTTTTACTATCTCTTTGGTAAGTTACCGAGAAATTCGAAGACAGGGTTTTAACCGTGGTTAGTGAAAGTGAATGTGAAATAAAAGTTTGTGTTGGATTTGATAGTTCCGGTAAGAGTCACCCCGGTCCTTAATGTTAGGAGGGTGTCCCTCCTTGTCCATTATTAAACTGATTATATTCGATGGTCTCATGGAGTTGAAATTGTATAGGTTTGATTTGTGTACAGAAAGTTAGAGGAGGAGAGGACGAAAGAGAGTGAGTGTTCACCTCCGCGGTCTTAAAAGTATGATCTTCTTCCGACTACATCGTTAATCCAATCTTCCTTCTCGATCCTCTGATCAAAATTTCGACGTAGAAGGTCCGGTCGTGTGTTCACAATAAATCAGACGTACCAGTAAAATCAGTGGAACTACCTCAACTAACTTTAATACTTAACCGACTCCAGGGGAGTTGAGTGATAGAACCGCGGAGGTAACCTATAGTAGTAACGTCAATGGGTTAATTCTTTGTCACAATAGAAACTCAAGAAGATAGGATAAATCAGGGTCAAAATCTGGACCCGATAGGTCATACCGTCGGTAATCGAGGTACACCTATAGTTCGTGAACTTTTCGTTGGTCATTTTTGACTTTACATGATATATACATTTTATGTTCTGTTTAAAAATTCTGAAACATTTTTTTTCTTATACTTTGTAAAAATATAACTACTGTAAAACTTTACTGTTATATAACCGATATAACTCAATTGATTTTATATAATAATTTTATTAAGATGAATAAAGATAGAAAAATTATACGACAATTTATTAAATTTTACTGTACAAAGGGAGTAAACACAAAACGTAATATAAAGATATCCTGTCGTGATGAGATCCGACAGAAAAAGAGAAGTAGGGGTACCAGGATCGGAATCGAGTTCGGAAGTAGGATAAAGTCACTCCAAGATGTTTTCGGAGGTGTAAGCACAAAGACGGAGGTAAGACTGGAAAGAGAAGTTTCCCCGGTCTTCTAGAAAATTTAACTTTTAGATCAGTTCGACTGTGTTTATCAAACTATAACAAGATACTCAGTGGTAATGGAATTAAAGTATCAAAGTATAAATTTCAGTTTCGTTGTCAATCTTGGTCGGTACCTTGTTGTCTGACCAAGGTTTGACCCTTTCCTCAAGTGTTCCACCATATAACAGTGTGACGAATAAATTGAATATACGTTCATGTAGTACGTTTTACGGTCCGACCTACTTCGAGTTCGACCTTAGTTCTAACGGTCCTCTTTATAGTTATTGGAGTCTATACGTCTACTGTGGTGGGAATACCGTCTTTCACTTCTTGATTTCTCGGAGAACTACTTTCACTTTCTTCTCTCACCTTTTCGACCGAATTTTGAGTTGTAAGTTTTTTGATTCTAGTACCGTAGGCCAGGGTAGTGAAGTACCGTTTATCTACCCCTTTGTTACCTTTGTCACTGTCTAAAATAAAAGAACCCGAGGTCTTAATGACGTCTACCACTGACGTCGGTACTTTAATTTTCTGTGAACGAGGAACCTTCTTTTTGATACTGGTTGGATCACTTATTTTCAGTGAGTCAGTACAGACTGAGACGTTGGGGTACCTGATATGTTAGGTACCTTAAGAGGTCCGGTCTTATGACCTCACCCATCGGAAAGGGAAGAGGTCCCCTAGAAGGGTTGGGTCCTTAGTTTGGGTCCATAGGGTGTAACGTCCACCTAAGAAATGGTTGACTCGGTGTTCCCTTCGGGTTCTTATGACCTCACCCATCGGATAGTGAAGAGGTCCCCTAGAAGGACTGGGTCCTTAACTTGGCCCCAGAGGAAGTAAGGTCCGTCTAAGAAATGGTTGACTCGATAGTCCTTTCGATACTGATTGGATCTGTCGTATAATTTTTCGTCTCTGTAATGAAAGGACCGTTTTCAGGTAGATCAGTTTCGATACCAAAAAGGTCGTCAGAACATTCCTACATTCTAAACCTGATATTTCTTTCGACTCGTGACTTCTTGACTACGAAGACTTGACACCATAACCTCTTCTGAGATCTCTCAGTGAACCTGACGTTCGTGTAGCTTGACGAGTTAGGATTTCCTTTAGTCAGGACTTATAAGTCACCTTCCTGACTACGCCTTTGACTTCGAAGTTATGAAACTGGTTGACTACGCTTCTTGGTTGAAAAACCTTTTCTGGAAATACAACCCTCTCTAACTTTCGTCCTCCTCTTCCCCTACTGTCTCCTACTACACCAACCTACTGTAGTGGTTGAGCTGTCTGTACTCAAACTCATTCGAGGTCCTCAACCACTACCTGTCCCTTCGGACCACACGACGTCAGGTGTCTCAACGTTTCTCAACTTGTACTGACTCCTTGACTTAACTTGACTTGACTACTTGGGTTGGGGATCAAAAGTTGGATCCCGTGAGGATGGGGGATCTTATGTCGTTCTGAAAGGTTCCCAGACCCGTATGGACCAAAATTCACTCAGTCAAAAGTCCAGAAGGTGAATGTATAAAGAGTGTATAAAGACACGGATGTCTCTGTAGACGTCAGTTTCAAGAGAGGGAAAAAGGGGAAACTGACAACGAGGTAAGGAGATCTATGAGAACTGTTTTGTTTTCATAGATCTTAGAATGATGCTCGGTAACTTTCTTGTTAATTGGTTAAGGAAATTTGTTCCACGGTAATGACAGACGGATGGCTAATATTCTATATAACGGTTATGTTATAAGTGTGATACGACGTTTAAATAAGATTTTATATATTCTTTTATATCTTAAAAACCTTTACGAAAATTCCTCATTTGTTCTTTCAGGTTTCTGGTGATAGATTAAATAGAGAGTACTGTGCGATGGGTATAGGGGTGGTAGTGGTGAAGACAGGGGTTTTGTGTTTGTGTGTTTGTGGAAGAGTCGAGGTCGAAATGAGTTCTCGAACCGGATAAGTCGATTAACCGAACCCGAGGAGTCCGACGAGAGGGAATGGAAGGAGGGGATCTGTTGGTGAATGATATTAAGGACGAGTAAACTACCGTAGTAGTCTTTTCCAATGAAAAGTTAAAACGATACGTCTCCGAAATGGTTAAAAAAAGGTAATACACTTGAAACTGATAATAATATGAAATACTCTACTGGAACTTCCCTCTTCGTTCGTTAAAGATCGATTACTTAAAAGTAATAGTAACATCATGAGAGGTGGTTCTGCAGAGAGAAAGTCATTTCTTTTTTTCAACAAAAAAGGAGGGTTTAAACGCACTGATAAAATTCACAATGACTTTCTCATGAAAGTTCGTCAACAATGAGTCCACAGAAAAAAATTTTGTTTTGTTTTTGTGTTTATAAATTAATAACTTCAATATATTATGTGTTTGTAAACCCGTATAGAAGTCAAGTCAAGTCAAGTCAGTGAGTCAGTACAGGCTGAGAAACGCTGGGGTACTTGACGTCGTGCGGTTCGGAGGGACAGGTAGTGGTTGAGGACCTCAAGTGGGTTTGAGTACACGTAGCTCAGCCACTATGGTAGGTCGGTAGAATAGGAGACAGTAGGGGAAGAGGTGGACGGGGGTTGGGCAGGGTCGTAGTCTTAGAAAAGGTTACTCAGTTGAGAAGCGTACTCCACCGGTTTCATAACGTTAAAGTCGAAATCGTAGTAAGGGAGGTTTCTTGTGGGTCCTGACTAGAGGAAATCTTACCTGACCAACTTAGAGGAATGTCAGGTTCCCTGAGAGTTCTCAGAAGAGGTTGCGGTGTCAAGTTTTCGTAGTTAAGAAGCCGCGAGTCGAAAGAAGTGTCAGGTTAAGAGTGTAGGTATGTACTGGTGACCTTTTTGGTATTGGAACTGATCTACCTAGAAACAACCGTTTCATTAGAGAGACGAAAACTTATACGATAGATCCCACCAGTATTTAAAAGAAGGTTCCTCATTCGCAGAAAATTAAAGTACCGACGTTAGTGGTAGACGTCACTAAAACCTCGGGGGTTTTATCTTAGACTGTGACAAAGGTGACAAAGGGGTAGATAAACGGTACTTCACTACCCTGGTCTACGGTACTAGAATCTCAAGAATTTGAGACGTGAGGTTTATTATAGTATTCAGATGACTTTATTAGATAAAAATGAGGTTTCCGAGTGACTACTCACGAATTCGTAGAATGGACCTTAAGGTAAAACATACAGGTATAAAGTTCTTATTTGGTAAAAGGGACTTAAAAGTCCGGGAAACTATAGGACCAAGATGAAGGTTTTAATGAGTTAGAGATTGAGGAATGGGCACTAAGGTAATTTGGTGTTCCTAGTTAGGCTTACCAGAACTCAGTCCCGACATCAACTTTTTTGACTTTCCGTTTCGGTCCTCACTTCTTAGTCATTTTGAACTCTCACTCCGGTCCCTAAAGAGGACCCTTAGACTTTGACTCTAAGACGACGCGTATCATTTTGACGAACATTCTCACCAGTTCAGAAGGTTCTCGAACCTTTTTTTCTCTTTCAACAGAGCTTCCTCTTTTCGTTCTACAGACACTTTTCGTTTCCGTCTTGGACCTCTGTCTCATGACGGATGCAATTACTCTCAAAAGACCAGGACTAAGATAAGGGAGGGTCTTCGGGTGACGGAAGGACGGTAACAAAGACCTATAGGAATATTATTTAAGTGAAACCCCTCTTTCTTCTGTTTCATTAATCTAAATAAAAGACCACGAGACTCAGGTCTTAGTAACTAATCTGTCCTGTCATCTAATAACTAAGTAAAACCCTATACAATTTAGACCCAAAAGAAAGAAAGAAGTCTTAAAAAAAAAAAAAAAAAAAATGGAGTAAACCGGGTTCACAAGGTTGTAAGAAGTAATACAGAAGCCATTTAGTGGTCAGGAAAAAGAAGGACAGGACAATCCTCTATAGAGTGTTGTGTTCACGTAAAAATGATGGAATTGGAGGCTTCTCTTTCATGAGAACGAAGGGTTTAAAGACTCGGAATACTGCAGGCCGACAAATATCACTTATCAGGACTTTTTCCTTTCGAAAGTTCTCCACATACTAATAGTCCTTGAAGAGACCACCGAGTCTATCATTTCTTAGACGAACGTTACGTCCTCTGGGGCCAAGTTAAGGACCCACTGTCTTCCCTATCCGATGGGTGAGGTCATAAGAACCCGAAGGGACCACCGAGTCTATCATTTCTTAGACGGACGTTACACCTTCTGGACCCAAACTAGGAATCTAATCTTTGTTTGTGATATCTGTCCCAAAAACCCAAAACAAAACAAAAAATGAGACATGTACACAGATGTTCCGTACTACCATGATAGAACCTTATTCTTTTATCTTGTCTTCTGTATCTCTCCTTTAAACTTGGTGTCTTATAATGTGTTCGTCACTTTACGTGCAGTAAAAAGATTAGGGAAGCACCAAAGTTATGGAGAAGTGTTGTGGGACTCTTTTCGGACGTTTAAACTTTGGTGGAGATACGTTTAACTAAAGAATTACAGTGGTCCGAGGTGTCCGAGAGTCGGGTGTGAAAAAGTCAACGATTCACGTGACCTAACAGTGTCATACAAGGTCTCCGAGGTCCAAAGAGACCTTACGTTTTCTACACGAAGATTAACCTTCGTTTCAGGAACAGAAAGTTTATGTCACAAGAGATCTTTGTTTCTTTGTCATGGGTAATCTAAAGTTTGTCAAGTTTGACTGAATAAAGGGGTTTGTTCCCTTTCGAATATTCGAGATTTTAAACTATTATAATAAAATGTTGAACTTTGGATTTCTACTAAAAATCTAATCAAAACGTTATAATTGAAGTGAAGTAATCTTTGTTTTTTATAATATCCGGTAATTTATAAATAAGTATCGTACGTAACTAATGATGAATCCTCTGCATAATGTTCTGTGAAAGTCAAAAGATTTAGTTACTATAGTTGTTTTAAACTCCATTTTCAAATTCAGACACTAAAATTTTTCCTTCTCCCTTTGATATTATTCTTTATTCTTCATATCAAGTTAAATTACCCTTATATACGTATTCAAATTGTGTATAAATAACTACCTTAGGTGTCAATGTCTCATTTTTGACTAGTCTATATTTTACGTCAGGTGTCTGGACTTCTCAAATCTCTGATCGTCTTCTCCGAGCACTAAGTAAGTAAAAAAAGTTGTTTAAAAATGGTTCATAAACGGTATTTGTTCTATGAACCGACCCATGGTTTAGAATTACTAATGTGACATCGTAGTTATCGTACTCTAGTGAAGTTGTACATAGTAGTTTGAATTTGAAAATAAAATTCTAAAAATATACAATGTTCCCTATAAAAAACTTTTTGCTAGTTCGGTATGTCTTTTTCGATAGTGGTGATCTACCCCACTGGTTATAATGTAACGTCCCATAGAAAGTGTGAAGAATTTTATTGATATGTTTACGTGTGTTTATGAAAAAGGAAATTTTTTTTTACCAAAACACGATATGTGTCTCGGTCATATCGTATGGTGAACTCTTGTACCCGGAATTCATTATGGTGGAGCTAAGTTTAAGGTCGAGTTGGCGTACGATTCGATGTAAACACTCAATGGTGTGTAGAGTTAAGGTTTTAAACGACTAGAATTTTTACTCTTATTATAATCATGTATGGAGTATGGTGACAAACCTTTTACTTATGAGTTAGTGAATTTTTGTTAAGGTACTTGCAGTCGATAATAATACATCGAAGACAATAAAAATGAGTCCTAATATAGCACCCGGAGGAAGGTGGAGTGAAAAAAAAGAGTTTTTTGTCTATCATGGTACCGTATCTAAATAATATTAAGTACACTATGTAAGAAGACGATATTAAGTATGTCTAACGGGGTTACACAAGTATTTGTTACGACGTTTATTTTGACGACACGAATATGAAGTTATAAAGATTTCTCATTTACGAATCTTTTCTTTCTCTACCTAGTTTTCGTTATGTATAGAATTTCATATAAAGTTTACGAAAACTTAAAGAGATGATCCTGTACAGTTAAATGTAGGATAATATTTTATACTTTCACTGGAAATGGGGTACATCCCCACACCATACACACACACACACACACACACACATACGTACAATCCACCCAGCTTTTAACTAACACTTTTTATAAGAGGATATACATAAATGCTATAACAGTGATAAAACACAAAGTACCAACGTGAAAATTAATGGATCTAAAACCTCATACTATATTCCGTCTTTAGATGGAAATAAAAACAGGTTTACCCACTCGTCGACAAGGTAATGGTAAATGATTTGTCACATAGGTAAGGGTTGAATAAACTTCACTGTGAGAATAGTATGTGAATTAAAGGTGTGTGCGTATCAAGTCAAAGATGAGTGATAACAAAAGATAATTACGTGACAAGAAAGAGATGTTCATGGTATAATAAAATCAACGATATTACAACATGGTATAAAATTATAGACAATTGAAATATAAGAAAAAATTTTGAATTTTTGAATAGGGACCTTTAAGGGATCACTAGGTCACCAATCCTGAACCATGAAACTGACGGTTCCCGGACCCTAATTTAGGGACCAACCCCTTGATTCTAGAACGTACGACGTACCGTGTCGGTTTTTATTTATTTATTTTCGTAAGGACATGAGAATGACAACGTCTAATACCGTCTCTATCGGTCGACTGGTGGTTTTGGAGTACGAGGAGAAAGTATTACCAGTTTCGTTCCTAGTTACGAAAGTCCAGTTTCGAAGCAACGGTCGTCCTTTGATGGATAATTATAGACCCCTGATGTACAAAGTCGAGGGGAAGGTGGACTTCCCCCAGTATACTACTCAAGAACGGTCACCTTTCACTCTTTTATGTATCACAGGAAAAGTCCAGTTTCCCTACCCCTTCGTCATGTGGAGGAAGTGACAGTAACAGGGGTAAGTCCATGAGGTTGCTGGATGGTCCTCCGGTCTCGGTGTCTTACTTTCTACGGACCGAAAGTCAGTCGGATTGGTCCTTAAGAACGTAATTGACACTGAATTACGAAAACTTGACACCACAACGTTTTCTGAGAACTCAGGGAACCTGACGTTCCTCTAGTTTGGTCAGTTAGGACTTCCTTTAGTCAGGACTTATAAGTAACGACTATAAGTACTGACTACGATTTCGACTACGAGGTTACGAAACCGGTGGACTACGTCTCTCGGTTGAATAATCTTTTCTGGGACTACGACTCTTTCTAACTTCCGTCCTCCTCTACCCCTACTGTCTCCTATTCTACCAACCTACCGTAGTGACCGAGTTACCTGTACTGAAACTCGTTCAAGGCCCCGTATCACTTCCTGTTCCTTTATACTACACGACGTCAGGTACCCCAGTGTTTCTCAGCCTGTGTTGACTCACTGACTTGTTGTTTACCTTCTTTATTTAGGGAATAACATAATTCGGTGATTCTAAACCCCTAAATGGACAATGTAAACACTGATACGTCTACCACATAATGTTTACCATGAAATTTTTAGGTCTATCCTAAAATTAAGCCTAGTGTAAAATGAATGTCTAATTAAATTCCGTTCGACTGTGGAATTGTTATGGTTCAAAAGTGTAGATCCTCTTTAGTGTAGAAATGTAAATAAGACGAGAAGAAAATATTGGAAGTTATTTCAAAACAACAAAAGAAATACACCTAGGATGTCTAAAGAATGATTCAAATAAGGAAATATAAAAGTACGAAAATAACATAAAACAGACGTCAGGAAAAGACAATGTAACAGATAAACTAATAACGAACATGTATCTAATAAATGAAAACATTGAAGTAGAAAATAGTAGAGTGTCTTAGAACAAACACAGTAACCGAGTAACCAAAGTAATAAAGATCATTTATTGCCGTCAAAACGGAGGAAGGAGCATAACTATTAACCACGAACGTAGTGACTTTCCTGTTGAACGGAGACGTCACTTCTAGACCTGTCAAGGGACACCAGAAAGGACTCCAAAACGATTTCCTTCTGATTTGACCTCCTAAATCTTAAATTTTTTTAAAAAAAGTATCAGTTCTTTCCAATTCTGACAAGAAACCGGTTTCTGGGTTTAACACTTGTTCATTGTTGGGACTTAATACCTATTGAGACTCCTTCGTCTTTACGAAATTTTCAGGTGATTATTTGTCAGGTGATTATTTGTCGGAGTTAGACAAAGACTTTCAATCGTCACTATCGTGGACCGAAGACTTTTGGTCGGTTAATCCCCACTTTCGGTGTCTATCGGACAGTTACTGTCTGTTAAGACGGGAAGATCGGTTGTCGGGTAGTCGAAGTTTGGTCACCTACTTCGTGTCGGGCCGAGGGTACCGGTGTCCTTACGGTGACTTTTAGACAGTCAGAGACTTGTGAGGATGGAAATTTTCGGGTCGTTTGGGGCTTACGGACCGAAGGACTTTGGAATGTATTCTAGTCGAAACCGGAACAAACCCCTTTACAAGAAAACTCATGTCGAGAGGGTAAGTCCCTTTGGACTTTAAGTCAAAAAACACCCAAAAAAAAAAAAAAGACCGTAACCTGTCAAACTAAAAAGTAATCAGGTAATTGAAGGATGGAAAAGTTACGAAGTTTGTGACAAATACACTCGACGTGAACACTCACTGTCTGCATAACTACGACACTCTATTTAAGTTAGAAGAGTCAAGACCGTCACCAACGGTAATAGAAAATAGATAAACTTATGGTTTAAACTTTTAGGTGTACATTTAAAACACGACGTAAAAATTTTATCGCCAGAAAATAAATTATCCCTCCCGAAGGATCCACTACGATCACCATTTCTTGGGTGGACGGTTACGTCCTCTGTATTCTCTGTGGTCAAGCTAGGGACCCAACCCTTCTAGGGGACCTCCTTGCGTACCGTTGGGTGAGGTCATAAGAACGGATCTCTTAGGGGTACCTGTCTCTTCGGACTTCCCGATGTCAGACCCCCCAGAGTGTCTCAGCTTGTTCTGACTCCGTTGAATCGTACGTACGTAATCTATTACTTCTTCAGTAAAACTTCGAGAGTCATACGTTAACAAATGAGTTATAGTTTTTATCGTCTTTCAGTCTATGATTAGTTATGTATGGTTGTTGATTCGTATCCTCTACATAGGGAATGAGTTGATAATGGTTTCCTTTACTATTTTATTGATAAAGTAATTCTCTGTAAGTCTACTTCTTCTATTTTATTAACGTGGTCTTCGACATTATTGGAAAGTGTGGTACATAGTCATAGTCGGAAAGTCGAGTATACTAGATCGATTTCATGGGGGTAGCGAAATTTTTGTTTGTTTTTGTGGGAACAATGCACACAGAATAATTTTTTGTCCACTTTATAAATAGATTCACATCTCAAATAAACATTTACCTTATTGTGCTAAATACCTGTCCTTTTCTTTAAGGTTGTACTGTATCTACTGATTACACCGTGAGTACTGTTAAATTAGTGAACTTCCTAAGATAAGAAAGTGTTCCACCATGATTTAAGAGGAGGTCATGCCGTTCTTCACCTTAGTACACATCACAACATCTTCTCCCTTATTTTTAGTTGCTGTAATGAGAAAAAACAACCACCCGTAAAAATTTACAATAAGTAGTTTCGTAGTGTCGTATTGGGATTTCTTACCTTTTCGTTCAACACCGACTTTATAAAATAATAACATAACAGACAAAGTTGAAAGAATTGTAACAATTGAAAGTCATGTGACCGAGTATAATGATTAAACTCTTATAAAAGAGTCATTACTTACAAGTTACCTGTTTTCTTACTTTGTTTAACTGTTGACCTCTTCGATACAACATATTTACCTTGTACCTGACATTGACTTTCTGTAAAATATTCGTTTAAACCGTATTGTTTCTTAGTGATTCCTATCGGTTTCCTTTACGTTAATTTCCTTCTTCATACTTTAAATCTAGGAATCTTAAACAAAGTCTATTTACATAAAGAAAACGTATTCATACGTTATAAAAAAATTCAATTACAAGAATTTGTGTCCTCGAAGGGACCACCGAGTTACCATTTCTTAGTAGGTCGGTTGTGTCCCCTACGTCCAAACTAGTGACCAGACCCTTCTAGGGGACCTCTTCCTTTACCGTTGGGTGAGGTTATGAGAACGGACCCTTTAGGGTACCTGTCTCTTTGGACCACCCGATGTGAGGTGCCCTGGTGTTTTTCAGTCTGTACTGAAAATCGTTGGTATGTTGTTGTATAAGTATTCGTTAATCTTTCTTAATTTTAAATCGACTCACAGGAAAAAGATCAAACGAGTTAGAATATTGGTATTTCCTCCCGGTTAAGAAAAAAAAATTAAAGGGTCTTGAATTTAACGAACAAAATTTTTATCGTCGGTTAAGAACGAAATATCTATATTATTTAAACATGCCTAGAGAGTCGAAGGACGTAATTAGGACAAAGATGTGTCCTGTAAAAACAAAGTTGTCACGCCACAGGAAGTCTGACAACCTTACAAGTCCTTAGAGGTTGTAGATAGTGTGAATATTAAAGTCCAAATCTAACTGGATAAATCCATCGACCTCATAAACTTGAGTATTTTAAGAACACAGACCCGTTAGAAATGTTAAACCCCCTATCCTCTCTCACTGATATAACTGTTCATCCGAAAGGAAACCACCAGAGCCATAGAGAGATAGCGAGTTCCGGGTCCCTTTACTACAGGACCAAACGGATCCTGCCAGCGTCCAATGTAAAGAATAGGACCGTATTAATAATTATCGTGAACGAAAATGAGTTTTCACAGGGTCAAATCTGTTGTCTAATGTAAAAGTAGAAAGAGTACTGTCTACCTTCAATCGACTCTATGGCAGGGTAAAGAGAGAAACCGGGGTCGTGGGTGGAACCCTCTTAGACCGTCGGATATATGGTCAATTAAATCCCTCGTCTTAAGTACCGAAATTGGACCCCTCTTTACGCTGTCGTCGGTGAACGTCTTATTTTCTGACTATATCGATGAAGTGTAGGGACATTAATTAATAGGATGACCGACGGAGAAGACGGCAATAATGAATTGTAGAACGTCCCCAGTAGTCTCGACAACAGAAAGTGGATTTATCCTAATATACAAAACACACATACACACGCACACACACACACACACACACACACACACATAAAATTAGGGACCACCCACAATAGTAGGTACCGATTGGGATAGACAAAATTATAAGTTATAATTTGGATGTTATTGTTATTGATACCCGAAGGGTCCACCGAGTCACTATTCCTTAGACGGACGGTTACGTCTTCTACACTACAACTAGGGACCCAACCCTTCTAGAGGACCTCTTCCTTTACCCTTGGGTGAGGTCATGAGAACGGACTCTTTAAGGTACTTGTCTCCTCGGACCCCCGATTTTCGGTGTCCCAACGGTATCAGTCTGTGTTGAGACTTGTGTTGTTATTAATATCCACTCTACACTTTTGAATACACAGTCCGTGACAAATCGTGAACTGAACATAATTAAGAGTCTCCATCCATGAAAGTAAAAGGTCTATTCCTTTGACTCCGTATTTCTCCCTTTCATTAAATGGGTTCCCGACCTTCTGGGTTTCTCTCATCCGTCGAATGATTCTTGGGTCGTCAACCAAGGTCCCGAGTATAAAAATTGGTGGTGGATTCGGGAGTATAGTCTGTTATCGTGACAAGGACCGAAAGATCTCGACGAGACCCAAATCGTGAAGATATAATCAAGACAGTACAGACACCCCGAAAATTTACCTTTCTCTTCAATTGAGTACTCAAGTCAATTGATAAATTGACTTTTAAAAAAAAAGTTTGAGTCACAAAACAGTAAAATTTCTTTCCAAAGACCAGATTTCCTAATAAAAAACAGTACATCAGTCAGAGTTGGAATCGGTCGTAAACGTTTATACGTGTTTGTAAGTGTGTACTGAAGGGAGACGAAATAGTTAGATCTTTCGACCCATTTTTAGACCGTGTGTGTGTGTTTTTTCGTCCTTTAATATGGAACCTTTAAAGGTGTGTCGGGGACCTGTGAGGTGACATCCATATAATACCTAGTGGAGTCCCAGGATTAACACATAGGGAAATGTCATATATATTAGGGTTTCGTATAATAAATTTAGTCTTTCCTTGTCACTCTTAGGCTCCGGTTAAGGTAATAAAACGTTTATTCTTTTGATTAAAGTTTCTCTAGTTCACTAAGTGGGTAGTAGAGTGTCGATTAATCATATTAATCACTGTTCCGGTTTTAATGGTGGGTCATAGGATTGAGTCTCAAGAAAAGTAAGATAGAGGAACAGAGAGATAAACCAACGAAACCCTTGGCTTAATCCTTTAGTAATTTTAGTACAATAATAGATCTAAAAGTAGATCTTTACTAATAAAATACATCCCCACTAGATGTAGGCTTGGGTATAAAATTGTTTGTAATAATAGAGCTAAAATTTCCTTCGGAAATTTTCATTAATAGTATAGACAGTACCAAGGGACGTTATAAAAGGTCCAAAAGGACTCATTATATGTACGGACATGTCATTTGGTACGAAGAAAAATAAGGGTCTTATCGTAACTGAGTATAGACAAGTTTATGTAATTGTAAAAGTAGAGTTGACTGAGTCAACGGTTGTCGTAGTCCAAAAACACGGTCAAGGATCCCAGTAGACATAGTAGGGAGATGATTACTTTAAACTCTTCACTTTCGAAAAAAGAATTAAGAACATAAAGGACTATCGTTAACTGAAACACACAATGTCTATACAAGATCTTTAACGTTGTAAGCTTTTCGATTTCTTCTCCGAAACTCTATTTCCTTTTCCTCCTCTTAATTCTCTATGAAGTACTAAATAGTTCTCTAATTATAAAGTGTAAGATTGTCTTTATTTTTACTGGAAGAACCCTGAAAGGACGACCAGGTCACCAATTTTGAGTCACGAGGGTGACGCCCCCGTACCCAAGTCAGGAACCAACCTCTTGATTCTAGGGTGTTACGGTGTACCACGTTGGTTTTCTTTTTTTTCTGAAAGAACATGTTCTGGTTTTCCTCTGTAATATCTTCCTTTTCCCCCCATTTTCCCATTTTTATTCGAATACATAAAATAGGAAACAATATTCCTTCTTCATCGAGACCTATGAGTTATTAGAGATAAATCTCCGTGAATCCTTGATTTAAGATTTCTCAGACAACAAGTATTAATATTTAATAAGTATTTTCGATATTTAAGTTCTACTTTCCGTTATTAAGAATAGTGAATTATGGACATAGAACAGAGGAACTGACAGAGGTCAATCTCGATTACTTAGACACTTGTAAGAGAAACTCTGTAGGTCCAATGGGTGTTAAGAGAGACTTCCACGTGAAGAAACATTCGTCGTTTTGGGGAGTAAGGTATGGTGGGGATTAGTGTACCGAACGGAAAACGGAGAACTGTGACTACAGATGTCAACCTTCGTGGTCTCGTTATAGGATGGATGTGAAGACAATTAAGAGCGATTTTGTCGTAGGAAAGGACAAATGAATTATCGACAAAAAACGTGAGTGTTTAATAGAGTAAATAAATGTATTAACAACAGACAGTGGGGAAAAATCTCTTCTAAAAACGGATAGATAAAATGAGGTGTACGTTGAGGTCAAAGATCTTGTTACGGACTGTGGATCCTCCACGAACTTTTATAAACGACGTACTTATTAAATAAACCGAACGAAGTTCGAAGTTTCGTAGGACAGGAGACCTTATGGTTTCTCGTCGATGGTTGAAGTTGTGGGTGAAGTTAGTAGTGAACCTTTACAGGGTACAGACTTTAGAATTTGGGGTACCTTTAAGTAAGGTTAACGATGGGGGTTAAAGAACTCATGTAAAAGATGACGAAATAAAGTTTGTCGAGTCATGAGGGGTCAACATT
Organism: Capra ibex; assembly: GCA_006410555.1. NCBI lineage: Eukaryota > Metazoa > Chordata > Mammalia > Artiodactyla > Bovidae > Capra > Capra ibex. The sequence goes on along the minus strand of SJYO01018757.1, from coordinate 46,348,595 downwards.
GTGTTTACGAGGTGGTTAATATTATGAAGAAGCACGGAAGACGTCGACTCCGACCACTTTCGTATTAAATGTGGGTGATCGGACTAAAGTGACAGAGGGTGAGAGAGAGTTGGGTCCGTGAGACAGAAGAGACAAGGACGATGAGATGGGTTTGACGGAAACGGTTCCAGTGTCGGGGTGTTAGGGTAGTCTAGCATTTTTACAAAAACTTTTTCAGATATGGTTTATAATCCTCATTTATAATGTCGACCTCATTTTTAGTTACGCTGGTAAAATCTTTCGTTAACCATTTCAACTTTTATCTTTAGTGGTTGTTGCATAAGGGGATCTCTTTGAGAAAGTGTACTCGTGTCCTTCTCTATATATATCTATATATCTATCACTTGTCAACAGTGTCTCAAGCACGTACGAGTTAGCACAGACTAAGAACCACTGGGGTACATTCGACACTAGAGGAGACAGGTACTTTAAAAAGTCCGTTCTTACGACTTCACCCACCGGTAAAGGATCAGCTCCCCTAGAAAGGTTGGGTCCCTAGCTTAGGCGGAGAGAGCACAGAGGACGCAACCGTCCGCCGTAAAAAATAGTGACTCAGGGTGTCCTCCGGGTAAACAGTGTAGTAACAAGTGTTATCGTTTGTAAACTTTTAGTGGATTTACAGGTAGTTCTATCTCTGCACATCAACCAGGGGGTTGAAATGAAAGACAGAAAAGTAGTTATTAACTTGTCGGTTTAAAATCCACGTACCAGTGAATTTCTAAGGAAAAAGGTAAGAGAAACTGTCGACACTAGTATACTAATTCAAAATCGGTTATCTTACGTTCACTTTAACCTCTTGCCTTACAGAAGAGAAAGAAGAAAGACACTCTCCTTACACTTACCCAGGTGGTCTCGACCTCGACGGTAAGATTTGAAATTCCACTGGTCATACGTCTCTAGGTACGTCTCACTCCACTGTTCCATCTCCCTCTGACCCAGGGACTTAGACGACGACGACGACGATTCAGTGAAGTCAGCACAGGCTGAGACACACTGGGGTATCTACCGTCGGGTGGTCCAAGGGGGTGGGGACCCGAACAGGTCCGTTCTTGTAACCTCACCTAACGGTAAAGGAAGAGGTTATGTACTTTCACTTTTCACTTTCACTTCAGCAAGTCAGCATAGGCTGAGAATCGCTGGTGTACCTGACGTCGGATGGTCCGAGGAGGCAGGTACCCTCAAAGGTCCGTTCTCATGACCTCACCCCACGGTAACGGAAGAGGTCTTAAACACCGTGAGGTAAGGTTGTTTTTTGTTTCTCCCAGAATTTGTTCTATTATTGTAAAAGAGAGAGAACACACATCTAGGAACCTAGAAATCGGTTTGAAATAAGATCACTAGTTTTGTTACATAATTAATTCGTCTGAGGTCATCTCATTATTCATCTCTTTGTTTGGTCTTTTTAGATAGTTGTACCTATTTAGAGTCTTTGTATCATCACGATGTTCAAATATGTATAGACGTAATTTTTATACGTAAGTTATACGGTCGTTTAAACCTTTTGAGTCGTCACCGGTGTCCTGACCTTTTCCAGTCAAAAGTAAGGTCAGGGGTTTTTTCCGTTACGGTTTCTTACGAGTTTGATGACGTGTTAACGTGAGTAGAGTGTACGATCATTTCATTACGAGTTTTAGGAGGTTTGGTCCGAAGTCGTTATGCACTTGGCACTTGTAGGACTACGAGCTCGACCAAAAGCTTTTCCGTCTCCTTGGTCTCTAGTTTAACGGTTGTAGACGACCTAGTACCTTTTTCGTTCTCTCAAGGTCTTTTTGTAGATAAAGACGAATAACTGATACGGTTTCGGAAACTGACACACCTAGTGTTAGTTGACACCTTTTAAGACTTTCTCTACCCTTATAGTCTGATGGACTGGACGGAGAACTCTTTAGACATACGTCCAGTCCTTCGTTGTCAATCTTGACCTGTACCTTGTTGTCTGACCAAGGTTTATCCTTTTCCTCATGTAGTTCCGACATGTAACAGTGGGACGAATAAATTGAATATATGTCTCATGTAGTACTCTTTGGGACCTGGCCTTCTTTATGTTCGACCTTAGTTCTAACGGCCCTCTTTATAGTTATTGAAGTCTATACGTCTATTATGGTGGGAATACCGTCTTTCATTTCTCCTTGATTTTTCAGACAACTACTTTCACTTTCTCCTCTCACTTTTTCAACCGAATTTCGAGTTGTAAGTCTTTTACTTCTAGTACCGTAGGCCAGGGTAGTGAAGTACCCTTTATTTACCCCTTTGTCTCCTTTGTCACAGTCTGAAAAATATAAACCCCCGAGGTTTTAGTGACGTCTACCACTGACGTCGGTACTTTAATTTTCTGCGAATGAGGAACCTTCTTTTAAATACTGGTTGGATCTATCGTATAAGTTTTCGTCTCTGTAATGAAACGGCTGATTCCAGGCAGATCAGTTCTGATACCAAAAAGGTCATCAGTACATACCTACACTCTCAACCTGACACTTCTTCCGATCCGTGGTTTCTTAACTACGAAAACTTGACACCACAATCTCTTCTGAGAACTCTCAGGGAACCTGACGTTCCTCTAGGTTGGTCAGGTAAGACTTCCTCTAGTCGGGACCCTAAAGAAACCTTCCTTACTACGATTTCGACTTTGAGGTCATGAAACCGGTGGAGTACTCTTCTCAACTGAGTAACCTTTTCTGAAACTACGACCCTCCCTAACACCCGTCCTCCTTTTCCCCTACTGTCTCCTACTCTACCGACCTACCGTAGTGACTGAGCTACCTGTACTTAGACTCACTTGAGACCCTCTACCACTACCTGTCCCTCCGGACCGCACGACACTAAGTACCCCAACGTTTCTCAGTCTGTGTTGACTCGCTGATTTGACTTGACTTGACTAGTAATTTTGATATTCGTATACTTTTACTAAGTATTGTTGTAATTCTTTTGTCCTTCATAGGAGTCTCGTCCTTGATAAGACTAAGAGGTAACTAATTGGTCGATGTAATAGTAAATGTAATCGTCGTTCCTACCGGTTCTAGTTTGGTTACTTTTCGTTGAGTCAAACAAGACAGATCTCAAAGTTTCGACTAGACAGATGGGAACGAAATATTTAATGACGGTGACTTTGTTTTGGGAAGAGTAGAGACTCAAGGAGGACTTCGACTCTCGACTCTGTTCGATAAAGACCCTACATGGAGACGTCTGTACGGTCAGAAGTTATCTCATTGTCGTCCTCCTTATCAGAACCGGTGTTCATAAGTATAAATGGTTGATAAAGGACTCGTATATATGACTCAACCCCAATCCTTACGACTGGGACATTTAATTACACTCATTTTTTTTTTTTTTTCTCGAATGGTGTAATAAAAAAATGTCGACCCCCTTTTGACTCGAACTCTATGTCCCTTTCAGTTAAACAATCGGTAAAAGTTCAAAGGTCACCACTCTTATTACTGACGGTAAACAAGTCAAGTCAATTCAAGTCAGCAAGTTAACACAGGCTGAGAAACGATGGGGTACTTGGTGTCGTGTGGTCCGGAAGGACAGGTAGTGGTTGAGGGTCTCAAATGGGTTTGGGTACAGGTAACTCACTCACTACGGTAGGTTGGTAGAGTAGGAGACAACAGGGGAAGAGGAGAACCGGAATTAGAAAGGGCCGTAGTCCCAGAAAAGTTTACTTAGTCGGGAAGTGTAGTCCACCGGTCTCTTAACCTCAAAATCGAAGTTGTAGTCAGGAAGGTTACTTGTGGGTCCTGTCTAGAGGGAAAACAAGTCATGATCAGTTGGAGTCTATACGTCTACTGTGGTGGGAATACCGTCTTTCACTTCTCCTTAAATTTTCGGAGAACTACTTTCATTTTCACCTCTCGCTTTTTCAACCGAATTTCGAGTTGTAAGTCTTTTGATTCTAGTACCGTAGACCAGGGTAGTGAAGTACCCTTTATCTACCCTTTGTCATCTTTGTCACAGTCTAAGATAAAACCCCCGAGGTTTTAGTGACGTCTACCACTAACGTCAGTACTTTAATTTTCTGTGAACGAGGAACCTTCCTTTCAATACTGGTTGGATCTATCGTATAAGTTTTCGTCTCTGTAATGAAACGGTTGTTTCCAGGCAGATCAGTTCCGATACCAAAAAGGTCACCAGTACATACTTACACTCTCAACCTTACACTTGTTTCGACTCACAGTTTCTTAACTACGAAAACTTGACACCACAACCTCTTCTGAGAACTCTCAGGGAACTTGACGTTCCTCTAGGTCGGTCAGGTAGGATTTCCTCTAGTCAGGATCCATAAGTAACCTTCCTGACTACGACTCCGACTTTGAGGTTATGAAACCGGTGCAGTACTCTTCTTAACTGAGTAACCTTTTCTGGGACTACGACCCTCCCTAACCCCTGTCCTCCTCTTCCCCTACTGTCTCCTACTTTACCGACCTACCGTAGTGGCTGAACTACGTGTACTCAAACCCACTTGAGGCCCTCTACCACTACTTGCCCCTCCGGACCGCACGACGTAAAGTACCCCAGTGTTTCTCAACCTGTGCTGACTCACTGACTTTACTTGACTTGACCTGACTTGACTTGACTCAGTTATATAACTATGGTCTATAAGATATATATAAACGAATAAATTTTGTTAAAAGTGTTGTTGGGATGTAATAATTAAAATTTTGATTCCCAATGTCTATCGATTACCAGTGTATCCATCTTTCCTCAACTGGGATCTAAGACAAATTTCTCGACGGACTTAGACTTCAGATATAAGAACTTATAACATGATCTGGTAATTGGTAGTGACTGTTATAAACGAAAAGTATTCGATCAGTATACGTGTCCACTTAATTTCAACTGATGTAGTACGTTAATTTTATTACTCATGTAACATGTAAATCTCCGGTGACTTCTCAAATGGACAAAGGTTTGTAAAAGAGGTGTAAGAAGATACAACGATGATAAATACAATGAAAACCCAATTCACTAACAAGGATTTTATAGTCATTTCAAACAGAGAACACTTCCTTTGTAATAGTAACTGATTAGGTATCTAATCAAATTGTTTAATTTGACGTTGAATTAATGTTAGATAAGTTTAATCTAAGGGTTTCCTTACTCTAAGGACAATACATATGAATTCACCTATTACATTTTCAGAAAGTTCTTAGGCATAAGGTCCCTGAAGGGACTACCAGGTCTCCAATTATGAAGTAGAAGTTTACGCTCCCCACTCCCAAGTTAGGGACCACTCGATTCTAGGGTGTACGGAACGACTGTCTTTTTGTTTTGTATTTTGTCTTTGTTATGACGTTGTTTAAGTTATTTCTGTATTTTTCGAAATTTTTATTCAATTTATTCATAGTTCATAAGAGTCCTCCTTAGGATATTACCTCCCTGGACTTACCACTGTATGTGGTATCCCCAGGACACACGAGACACCCAAACCATAACTGTGACTTTTGAACTATAGACCCACGACCATACTTAGTTCAGAACCTGTGTCTCAAACTCCATTTTCTTCTCACACACACACGAACCGGTACAGACCGAGAAACACTGGCATACCTGATCTAACGGTCCGAGGAGAGAGACACCTCAAAAGGTCCGTTCCAATGATCTCGCACAGCAGTAAAGGAGAAGGACCACTAGAAGGACTGGGTCCCTGACTTGAGTGCAAAGGACGCTGAGGACGTAACGTGCACGTAAGAAACGAAGACTCGGTATCCTTTCGGGTGGTCTTCTCATCGAAATAACGAAACGGTCTGTTTCCCCCTGTATCGTCCGAGTACGGAGAGCACTGACATACAGGTTGACTCCTTCTAAACTGACCCTCAAAATATCGTCAACAAGGTCCTATCCCAACGACTATTCCTAATCCCACACACGTCCCGGACGTAAGGAAAGTACACCGGAGTTCACCAGAAGAGACCTTACTTCTTATGATTGTAGAAAGGACCCAGAAAGGTCCACCACAATCACCATTTCTTAGGTGGACGGTTACGTCCTCTACCATTCTCTACACCCAAGTCAGGGACCCAACCCATCTAGGGGACCTTCTCCCGTACCATTGGGTGAAGTCATAAGAATGGACCTCTCAGGGTACCTATCACCTCGGACCGTCCGGTGTCATGTACCCCAACGTTTCTCAACCTGTACTGACTTCGTTGAACCGTGTGAGTTGTCGAAGGTAAACAACCGCCAAAATCAAGATATTTCCCGAGTTTCTATAACAAGACACGTAGGGAACTCCACTTTGATCCTGGGGTTCTGCCGCAACAACAAAGTATCGACGAGGACCGAACAGAGACGATGGAAGGGAAGGGACTAATCATTGACAAATTTAGACGGGAAACCTTGAGTCCCCTCCAGTACCTCAGACCTCAGATAAGGGATGTTAATTCTTTGTCCCCTGTACCTTTCCGAAGGTACGGGTCCCCGGGTGTCCCAGGATGAATCAAAGAAATAGAGGTGGACTTTACGTTACAAACTCATTTAGAAATTATAATGGATAGCGTTAGAGGAAGTAGCAGTGTGGGTGGTTTTGATACGGGACATGTTTTCTTCAAATCGGGGTCTTCTAAGGTGGTAAACAAGTATTAGTATATCCGTATAAAATTGACAATTTCGATTCAGAGTACAGAAATTGAGGTCCTAGTAAAGAGGTAGTTTTCAACCTTTCTTTTTGTGGTTCTTCTTTGATTACTTCTCTATTTCTTGATAAACCGGACTAAGGTTTAAAATTGGTCGTGTCTGGGTATGTAGGTGGTTGACGGAAATACCGAAACCTACTCTCCTTCCCTTTTCTGTGCCTTCATTTTTCTACCGACCCACCCACTCGTAAGACGGAGGACAAACCGTTCCTCAGACAAGTTTAGTAATTTTTCTCGACCTCGAGACAAACGACTAAGGAGGAAGGAAGATCGGGGGACGACTAGACTCCTCCTTCCTCCCTACCGAAACCATTACCCTCCTTTTCGGCAACATTCTCTCGTTCTCCTAAGTAGAAGAGGTCAAAGGTCGGGTTAGATGAGAGTGGGACCATTGGGGATTCTCTTCAAGGTACGAGATTACTTTTGTTCGGGAGTAACGGGACCTGACTAGAGTAGAAACTCGGTTTCAGTTCAAACGACGGCAAGAGTGGGTGGCCAGGTCCTTTACGGGAGACCTTGATGAGTCTATATCAGTGTAGGAGGAGACGTATATTCGTATTAGAGAGTGTAGAGACTACTCAGTTCGTTATTGTTGTCGTTTGTGAATGTATATCAAGTCTGACACAGGGTTCGTGATAAGTTTCACAAGACCTCATTAACTAAATTGACAGTGGTATTAAAATCTATGATGATAGTAACTGAGGCATCTTTTGACTCCGTATCTCACAATTCTTTGAACACGACGAGAGAGTCAATCATGCATAAGTTCGATCCTACGGTATGACGTTTCGGACGTCCTAGAATCAAAGGGTTGGTCCCTAGATTGAGTAAGGGGCGTTATCTTCGTGGCAGGGTTGGTGACCTGGAGGTCCCTTTAGGGGAGTTCGATCCAAAAAAAAACTCAGATGAGTGAGTCAGTGACACAATGTGTTTGAAAAAAGGGGATAAAGGAACGAGAGACAGCTCAGGGAGGAAGATACTATACTAAGAGGTAAGGAAGTAGGAAAGGAGACTGAGTGTGAGGTCAGTCAGTTCCGACGAAAATTTGTCTTATTGACAAGTTCTGATTCACGCAACTCTTTCGTCCGAGACTCTGTTCTCAAAGATCGTACGTCCCACAAATAATTACTCGAGGGAACTGTAGTTGTGGACTCCTTCCACTTCTCCCGTTCCCTTCTCACGTTTCGTCTGGATTTTGTAAAAGTGTTAAAAACATCCGGATGACCTCATATTTAGTATTTTATAAGTAACCGATGAGACTTTTTACGTTTGGAACAAGTTAACTGACCTATAACCTGGACGATTGTAAAACTGACGTACTTTAATTAGTGTACACGACAAAAACAGGTCTTAAAGTCGATCCGTTTAAGTGGGTCTTGGGTAATAATTTTACAAATACTTACTACTATTACCTTTGATAAAATGACTAACTCCAATTAATTTTAAAAGACCCATATCGGTGGAGGAGTCTCTCGACTAAATAGAAATTTTTATTTTCCATACAACAAGAGTATTTACAATTCATTTTTTAGATGTCTAGGGGATTTTTCTAAGAATCTGGGTAATAGACACACGTTTAAGAAAACAAACAATCAAATTATTACGATGACGGCCAACTAGTTGGTTCAACAAAATGTCTCGAGACGTCATAAAATCGTTCAGACCTTTTATTATCTATTAATCAGGGATCCTTTTTTCCTCATCTTACGGTGTCGGGGGTGTTTAGACAATGATCAGTCTACGGACAATTTTGCCGACGAGGTTTGTGATAATTTAAATTTGGAACTTAGGAATGGAATAAGTAAAATAGTTGACAAGTATAAAGTTTCTAAGTATTAAACATAAGAAAATAAAAAAAAATGTAATAGTTAAAGTCGTTAGTGTTAAATACGGACCCCAACCTCCTTAAAAATATCATATGTATAATTTTTAGTACGTTTATATATTTTCGTTTTAAATACCCTCTCAATAAAAATTATTATTACTACTTATGTCTTTACTCCCCTCAAAAGTTTCCCTTTAATTTTCGTCCATTCAATTTTATTGTCCTTTAACTTACCTTACGTCTTCTTAGTAGATGGACGATTGAATTATATGAATAAGTTACACTTGAGGTTATGTCGTAGGAAGGAGGTGTAACAACAAACGTCTCTTCTATAAAATGTACCATTAAAGGTAAAACTTCAACTTAATGAAGGTGTTTCATTCGGTCAGTGTAAGAAGTCTACGGTCTGAAAAGTAATGTAAAAAGTTGTCCGGTATCGATGAGGAATGTGGGGAGTTTTAAGTGAAATGGAGGATCCTGGGATCTATTTTGAAGAACGAGAAACCCATCAGGTTGAGACAGAGAAGGTGTTTCGATTTAGTTAAGAAATCAATTAAAATGTATTTGTAAGAGGTACCTTCGTCGAGGAGGTATCAGTATGACTCTTTTCTCGTTTTCTCGACCCGACGACCCATATGGGTGCTCTTAATAGACATAAAACAAATTGGGAAAACTTGAGTACTCGATCTTCAGTTTCTTCTTAATTTTCAAATAGTTTATTCGACAAGGTACGTTCAGCAAAAGGGTACTTACTTAGGTTCTAAAGGACATTCTTAATGTATTACACGTAACGAGTAAAACGGTGTTCAGGAATAGAACGGATATTATGTTTCGACTCGGTATTCTCTCTGTGCAAATTTCTCTTCCAAGTCGACCTCCGGGACTTGGTTGAAGTATCGACATTTCCCTTTAACTGATTAGAATCTTTAAACGAAAAGGAAGGAACAGGATCTGGGCTAGGTTGACCTCCTTTAAGTGACCATAAAGTACTAAAAGGAAATGTTATTCGACACTCGTTCGACGTCTCCTTTGATCAGTCCAGTCTTGTCTTTCCTTTGACGGATCGTGGAAGCAGTCAAAGGACAACGTAGGTTGACTATCGTCTTTCCTCTCCTATACTACAACATTCACGACCGGAATCTAAGAATCTACGACGACTATTTGCGACGGTGGAAGGTAAGTCACCGGTCACTAAGTGTCAAAAGATGACTAGATTAGACCTAAGTCTGAAGTTTCTAGTGGGGAACTGATGTGTCTGGAAATTTTGCGAATACGGCACGTTCTATATCCTTCTGTACTTAATTTTATAAAGTCATAATGTTTGTCATGGGGAGAGGGGGGTCCTAGATCATTCGAGGTCTTTATATGTTCTAGAGAAAGATCCCTTTAGTCATGGAAGTTAGAAACCAGTCGGAGATGATGTCTGTAAAGGTACCGTCCTAGACCCCCTTACAGAAGACTAAATCAGACCCCGTCCCCATACAACCTCTGTGAAGTAGTCTTTGACAAAAGATTGTCCCATATACTGACGAGACGAGTTTTTAAGGCTACTGGAAGGGAACTAATACTTTATTTTAAGATTAGATAAACGTTTATTAAACTTTCGGAGCTTGTTATATCATGGATGTGTGGAAAGGTCTTAAATAGAGTTAGGTAGGGTGTTAATAATAAATATTTTTCTTTTTTTTTTTTTGTCAGATGTGTACCACAACGTTCGAAGTCTTGAACCCGAATCCAAGTCGACAGTCTGTTTTACTGGAGTGGTAAAGATAAGAGGAGAGATTCAGAACAGGTATTAAGTTTTGGTCAAGTTGAATGACAAAGTGGTAGTTCAAAAGGGACTGATGAGGTCCATTTTCTTCAACGAATTTGGAATATCATAAATAACATAGATGAAGAGTGAACCGATAATTAGTGAAGGGACTACCTCGTGTAAAATACGAGAAAACAACACGTTACAATAAAGAATTAAGAACATAAGAACAAAATTACGTTCACACAAAATTCGTATGAACATACGAAAACACCTCTTCCGTTACCGTTGGGCGAGGTCACAAGAACGGACCTCTTAGGGTCCCTACCCCCTCGGACCACCCGACGCCAGATACCCCAGTGTGTCTCAGTCTGTACTGACTTCGCTGAATCGTCGTCGTCGTCGTCATACGAAAACATTGTTGAAACTGTGTCTGTACAAAGTTGAACTCACGTTACTTTATTAGATCATGACTTTGTTCTACTAGCACAGAAACCCCCTAAATTTATCCGATCTAAGAATCCCTGAGGTTCTAAATATCAATTATCCTTTATGGAACGGATAAAATTGATTACTTAGTTGGTGTATAATTCGTTTGTTTGTATTTATTTTTTGACAAGACTTAAACGGACTGTCACTACATCCAAGAAGTCAATAATGTTTTCATGGCGAAACCCCGTCCTACAATTACCACCCCCTCCGACACTGACCCACCCCGGTCTCTCATATACCCTTTAGAGACATGAAAGATGAGTCAAAATGGATTTTGATGAGATTTTTTTTTTATTATTATTTCACATAAATTTTTTTGTTTGGACTCGTGGAGACCATAACTCAGTGAATACACGGTATGATCTAGTGAGTTGTCACAGACCAGGGGAAAGGGTGTGGTGTCAGTAAACTGTACGAAGGTGGTAATTACGTTATCCTTCTCTTCGGGGACACATGTCACAGTCGACTGTGCCTCCCTGGCGAGATACATGTCTAACCGACGTAACCTGGGACCTCCGAGACTGAAGTGGTCTCCGATGGACCTGACCGACTTTTAGTGTCTTTCGTTTTCCTTAGTTATGTCATCTGAAGTGGATCACTTTCCATCCCCTGTCCTCTTGGGTTGTTTATCTAACAGGAAGAAGGGTAGGTACTTATATACATAGTCCTTGATTGTGTTGTGACATTTGGTTGATATGAGGTTCGTTTTAAGTAAAATTTTTTTAGCAGTGTAGGAACTTGACAAGACCGAAGGATACCGGAGAAACTTGTGGTTTGTTAGTCGAAACAAACCAACGCTTCGACTCCGGTTGAGTCACTGCGTAATGGAGCATAAGTAAGAAGAAAGAAACCAAGTGAGGGAAAAAAGGAGAAGTGAGAATGAAGTGAGAAGAGACCCTAATGTGAGATCTACATATTCGACAATACAGTCCGAGACAAAAGATCCCTTAGCCTTGTAGACCGTTTTTGCTTTGGGACGCGAATCACAAGCCCTTTTCTGGATCAGGAGATGTCGACTTACGAAAAAACAAACAAACAAACAAACAAAGTAAAAGAAATTTTCCATTACGTAACAATCCCAAGTTTTTTTCTTTTCGTGTTCTCCCATTTGTCACTCTAAGGGGGAAGGGTACGTGTACGGGGACTATGAAGTACGGAAGGTGTACGACAATGAGAGGGTCTGTCTATAGATCCTTTGACAAAGTTAGTCATGCAATTTTTGAAGGTGTCGTAAAAACCAATGCATCATAAAGTTGTACCCCTACATGGCATTAATTGAGTGAATCAGATAATAACTACTTTGTACTCCACCAATGTGAGACTAGTATAATCTTTATTATACTTTTATTCATTGTAAGATACATCAACAAAACGTGTGGATAGACGTATAGACAATCCGATTTGTAGACTTTTACTATTAAACATCCAGTCTCTTATACACGTAGATGTATACGCATACAATAATGTATAGGAGTTGTCGTATCGTACAATCGTTCCTAAAACGAAAAATATATAAACCCATCACTTTTTACCACAGAGTCGTAAATTTAACATGAAGAGAATAATACTCACTCTAATTTATATTAGAATCTACAAGTTCTTAGTAAACAAAAAGGAAAAGACACTTGACGAACAAAAACTTCGGTGGAAGTGGTTCCCTTGTTAGAAACCTCGGAGATATAAATTTTGGGGACACGTGGTACTGAGTTGTGTTTAATTTGACTCCAGAAATTGTACTGAGAGTGATTACGACAAACTCTATAACGTCAAATACAGTAGAGATCCAACGTTTCAGACAGGGACGTGAGTTACTTAAGTGAGTGTCAGATCGTTATGTTCTTTTATTACCCCTATACCCTCATTTAGTCCGATTTCTTATACGTCGGTAGGGTTACTATTATGAGTTTCTCGTCCTGAGTGAACCGACTGTTCCCGACTACAAAGATGGGGTTTTGAGTCCGATTAACGACCCACTCGACGTCGAACGGAGAGATTCATGGTTCCAATTCTCCTCCTACCTCACAGGACCAAGATTTTCCGTGACAGGTAACTACTTTGGTCTGAGGTCGGTCGTCACCCGTCCCTACTCTGTCCGTCCCTGTAATGTTCATAACTCATTTCGATAAATGTTTGGAAAATTCCTGATCTACCTCTTGTCCTGTCTCCACTACAGATCTTTTCAGAATGTGGAAACTTATCCTATGTAACCTTGTTGGTCCATCTCTCAGTACCGGGAAGAGATATTTCCCTTATATTACTTGTTCCCAATCCTCCAAAAAGACACTTACTATTGACTAGTTGCCACCGGTCTATTGTCCCTCTTATCCCTCCCATACAAACACACACACACACACACACACACACACACACACACAATATATGTGTCCATTCTCCATATTTCCACTTATCTTCTTTACTTTGTGAGATTGATTTTCGAATAGAAGGAATCTCAAGAAGAGTTGATTCGAGTCTAAATGAATATATAAAATAAACCGTATCATTCTTCAGGATCGTATTTATACCGGATCCTACCCCGTGTCTGTTCGATAAAATCCCTTTTATCTTCTTCGAATACTCCAGTTTCTCTCAACCGGGGAAAATCAGTGTTCCGGGAAGAAGGAGAGTTTAGTTTTTATTTAGAGCCCCGTACTTCCAATTGTCCCTATAAACATTCGTGTCCCGTCGTGTCGTGACCCCCTACCATTTTTCGTTTTTGCAGAAATTTTTCATTCCTTTACAAATGAAGAAAATATCAACACCAATGATTTTAACAATCGTCTTTCTTGTTATTTTCCATCTACCCTTTTCCCCAGTCCCCTCACTTTAATCGATGTAATGTTTGAGATTACTATGGGTGAAGGATTTGCGGGTCACCTAAAATGATTACTTATGAGGTCTCGACATTGGTAAATTTTTTTTAGACGAACCGAAATTTTTCTTTTTTTTTATGTACTATTAATAAAAAAGTTTCTCTGTAACGGTTCCAAATAGGTACGGTTTTACGACTCGCTTTAAAATTACACTTTACTTGGTGTCTTTTCTACTATTATTCTCTCCGAATGTTTTCGGGACAGTAGACGTCTGTGTAACCGTGGGAGATAAGAAGAAAGTCGAGGAGGAGTTTGACAAGAGATTAGGACCTACAAATATAATAGGTGGAGAAATTTTAGGTTGTTGAACGTCTGAGGTCCCTGAAAAAATTTTCTTTCCTGATATAAGAGTTTAGAAAGGTGTCTCCCATTTTCAGTATTGTCTCCAAGTCTACCGGGGGACTACGGGATCTCGTAGTCGGAACGGAGTTCCTGGATTCGTTACCGGTCAGGTCGGTTAAGAAGGAAACATTACTGACGACAATGTAGAACAAACGAATTCCTGAGTCCTACTTAGTCCAGTTCTTGAAGGGTAACCTCATTCTCCCCTCCATCTCCGACCTACGTAACTCCAAGGTCGAGATCCCCAAGGTTCTCGATCAACCCTTCATTTATTACCTCGTCCGACTCTATCCACTCGACTCCAAGATATGGGAAATCGGGTTACGTCTGTGGAACTTCGTGGACTGGTTATCGGTAAGGGGAAGAACGGACGATTGTTCGGAGTTAAAACAAGTCCTTTTCACGAGTCATGTGTCCTATTCACTACTGACCAAAGTAGGTTAGTACCACTTGGGTAAGAGGAAACGGTTACTTACCAGATCCTCATCCGTACACTGGGGTTGAACTGGTAACGTCACATTCCTCTTCAACCAACTCCGGAACGTCCTTTCTAAAAAAAGGGACTATTTTATCTTTTCTACTCTATTGGGAAACAGAGGGAGGGGAACGAAGGATCTCACCAACGTCGGTAGACTGGAAGTGTTTCCCTCTGAGTGACACTTATGTTCCACCTTATACGGAAGAACTATTGTGACAACTTAATAGTTCGGTTGAAACTCTGTCCGAAGACCAGTCAGCATAGGTTGAGAAACGTCAGGGCACCTGACGTCGTACGGTCCGGAGGGACAGGTAGTGGTTGAGGACCTCAAATGAGTCTGAGTACAGGCAACTCAGCCACTACGGTAGGTTGGTAGAGTATGAAACAACAGGGGAAAAGGAGGACGGAAGATAGAAAGTGTCGTAGTCCCAGAAAAGTTTTCTCAGTCGAGAAGTTTAATCCACCGATTTCTTAACCTCGAAGTCGAAATCGTAGTGAGGAAGGTCACTTATAAGTCCTGATTAGAGGAAATCCCACCTGACCAACCTAGAGGAACGTCAGGTTCCCTGAGAGTTCTCAGAAGAGGTTGTGGTGTCAAGTTTTCGTAGTTAAGAAACCGCGAGTCGAAAGAAATATCAGGTTGAGAGTGTAGGTATGTACTGGTGACCTTTTTGGTATCGAAACTGATCTACCTGGAAACATTCGTTTCATTACAGAGACGAAAACTTATACGACAGATCCAACCAGTATTGAAAAGAAGGTTCCTCATTCGCAGAAAATTAAAGTACCGACGTCAGTGGTAGACGTCACTAAAACCTCGGTTTTTTCTCAGACAGTGACAAAGGTGACAAAGGGGTACATAAACGTTACTTCACTACCCCGGTCTACGGTACTAGAATCAAAAGAATCCAAAGACCAATTCATTCGTTGTTTGTGGGATACCAGAATCCGATGTTAAACAATCCAACAGACAAAGAACATCGACAATTTTGTAGGATTTTCACCATCTTTGGTTAGTCATTGTTCCCTTCATCACGACCCCACTTCAGGTTTCCCATTCTACTCGTCATTCACCCCTTCCTCTGATCCTCGTACAGTCTTACGTCACATCCCTTATCAACCCCTTTTCCAGTCCTGACCTTCCCACAGACCCGTCAAGGACCTTCTGAGGGAGTCACACGAAGACCGACGTACTTTGTCTATACTATCTGTCGAATTTCGTAGTCACGTCCGATCTACAGAGACTTTGGGAGGAGAGGGAAATAAAAAGGTCTGTCGTGTGTAATCGGGTCTGGGAACAGCTGGGAACGAACCTTAGCATGAACGAACCTTAAAGGACTGGATAGAGGATAGAAACCAGAGAGATGGGAGGTCAAGTAGTGCGTCTACCAACGGTCTAATTGATGGTTGGGACAGTGAAGGTATGAGACTTCGGAAGTAACCACGGAGTAAAATTTTCAGGTGGAAGCAAACAACAACAAGTCAGTGAGTCAGTACGGACTGAGAAACGCTGGGGTACCCGACGTCGTGCGGTCCGAAAGGACGGGTAGTAGCAGAGGGCCTCAAACGAGTTTGGGTACAGGTAACTCAGTCACTGTGGTGTGTTGGTGGAGTAGGAGACAACGGGAGAAGCAGAGGACGGAAGTTAGAAAGAGTCGTATTCCCAGAAAAGGTTACTCAGTTTAGAAGCGTAGTTCACCAGTTTCATAGTCTCGAAGTCGAAGTCGTAGTCAGGAAGGTTACTCATAATTCCTGACTAAAGGAAATCCTAACTGACCAAACTATAGGAACGACAGATTCCTTAAGAATTTTCAGAAGAGGTCGTGGTTGTCAAGTTTTCGTAGTTAAAAAGTCACGAGTTGGGAAAAAAAAAACAAGTCGAGAGTATAGGCATGTACTGATGGCCCTTTTGATCTCGAAACTGTTAAAGTGAAAGTGAAAAGTGAAAGTATGTAACCTCTTCCTTTACCGTTGGGTGAGGTCATAAGAACGGACCTCTTAGGGTCCCTGCCCCCTCGGACCACCCGACGGCAGGTACCCCAGCGTATCTCAGCCTGTGCTGACTTCACTGAATCGTCATCGTCCGTTTCATTACAGAGACGAAAAATTATAGGACAGATCCAAACAGTATCGAAAGGAAGGTTCCTCCTTCACAGAAAATTAAAGTACCGACGTCAGTGACAGGTGTCACTATGTATTTCGAGAAGTGGTAGAACGGTGAGTGTCTGTAAAGATTGACATCGAGGGATTCCTTTCAAGGTTCAGTATTGGAAAACAGAGTGGATCAAGAATCTTGATGAAGGGGTGGTGAAGTAATGGTTTTCTGGGTGAATTACTCAAAAGGATTTATTAAGAAGGGGTCTCTAATCTACGACTCCTGCTCAGTATAATGGACTCAGACTTAGGGTCAAGATAAAGAACGATTGAGACAGTTCAAACTGTTCGTCGAAATTAAAAAGATTCCGAGTCGAAGTAAACAAGTTTTTCCTTATTATTAACATGCCAATAAAACTTCTAGTTTACTGTAGTAGGTGGGTTGCGGAAAACTTATCACCGACCGTGAACATTCGTAAGTTCTATTCTACGACTAACCTTCATTTCCTTTGTTCGATTCCATCCGGTTTTTTCTTGAAAGGTTAGACACGTAATCGAGTATCTTACTTTTCGTGTCGAGGTATTAGTTCGAGTCTTTTCTGGTCCTGGTCCCGTTGGACCCTCTAGGTCTATCGTTCGTCCTTCAATAGAGAAAGTCAGAAAACAAAGGAGACGAATTCTAAGTTTAAGGACGTTCGTTCGTAAACTACCGGATTAAACCCGGTGCGGGTGGAGAAACAAACCGACTTTTTTTAATGAACAGAGGCCATCATGGGGTCTGAATCTCCTGACAGTGGTCTTCTTCCTCATTCCACTTTTTGTTGGAACAATGATAATGAACACTGACAGAACAACGAGATATAAACAATATAATACAATTACCCTGTTCCTAATATAGAATAGGTGGTGTAACGGATTTTAGGATTAAGTTGGTAATAGCTACTAACTCCAAACAACCAAAAATAAATTGTACTGACCTTTGTGACTAGTAAAAATAAAATTTCTTTTGAGTACAAATAATCTACAAAAATTTGAGTCTTTCGAACAGTTACTATTAATATTTCCCTATATTGCACCGACAAAAACTTCCTACCTTCTTCGTCTCATTTTTACTCTAACAATTGGTTTCTTTTAGTCAAAATCTCTTTTTGTCACCTCCGTTTCGTATCTGTTAACTGTGGTAGTGGTCGGACAGAAGACGCAGGGAAAGACTTAAAACGTATCTAAAGTGGGAATCTCCTACTTCGTTTTTTCCTAGTCTCCTTGACCGTCCTTTTGTTAAAGTTACCAAATTGATCCAGAAAAGTAAAGTAGAAGTCTCCCTCACAAGAAAACTGGATTCGTACTAGTTTTACCTCTACCACACAACGTAGAGATCCGGTTTTGGAATCCCTTTCATAATTGAACAGGGAAGAATATAGGGTGTAAAAGTTGGTGGTTAAACACAGGCAAAGAGGAAATGTTTGGTTAAAAAGGAAGTTGACATAAAGACAGTAATTTCTGTCGGGTTTATGTCAGTGGACTCGATGGTTATCGAATAAGAACGAGGTAAGAAAGGATACTTTAGTATCACCTCAGTTGAAGGAACCGGAGTACGGAAATATCAGTATGATTTTGAGGACTAGGTCTACACTCTCGTTAAACCGACTCTATAGGCACCTGGGAAACAGTAGTCACTACTACGATGGTTAGACTAACCCCTCCGTCTACCGGTCCGGGGAAAGGAGTGACAAAGGACACATGGGAAGGGGGTGTCCGACGTGTACACCTTTGGGACCGTTTATTTATACGTCCCTTCTGTACCAAAACCTATTCAAACAAATTCCTTTCTCATCTCTCCTTCCCCTCTCCACCCGGACTCTGTTTCAAAATCCCTTGTAATTTGTTCAGACTTTTCTTCGTCTCTTTATCTACAGTCCCTCCATTCTCACTTTGGTCCTTTTTACCGACACCTGCAATTCCCTCTGAGATTTTCCCGAAGGATTTCATTTCTCTCCAGTATTCGTTTTACACCCCAGATATCTGTAACTTTATAATAAATCGGAGATTTTCCTTCCGTTAAACTCGTGTATGATGTCATACCTACTTTGGGCTCCACCACCAAATCAGTAATTCAGCACAGACTGAGAACTCTGGGGTACTGACATCGGACGGTCCGAGGAGACAGGTACCCTAAAAGGTCCGTTCTTATAACCTCAGCCAACGGTAAAGGAAAAGGTCCCCTAGAAGGGATGGATCCTTAGTTGAGGCCCACAGGACGTGACGTCCGGCTAAGAAATGGCTGACTCGATGCTCCTACTTCGAGTTCCATTATACGATTTACTTTATTCGGTCAACGTTTTTCTATTCAAGACATCCTAAGGTGAGAATACTTCTTAAATCTCATCAGTCTGAGCCTCTGTCTTTCATCTTGCCACCAAAGGTCCCCGACGCCCCTTCCCTCGTACCCCTTAATACGAAATTACCCATATTTCAAAGGGAAAATCTTCTATTTCTCTCACGATGTCTACCTGTTACTACCACCATCGTGTGGTTATATTTATACGAAGTACGGTGACTCGACATGTGAAGTTCCCCTACTCTACCCTTTAGAATACAATATACACAAAATAGTGTTAAAAAATTTTCCCTTCGATCCAGTTATCTTAGTCTATAATGATTTGACAGTCCACATCCCTCTTGAGTGTATAGGGGACACAAATCACACCTTTGACGGACATTCTCACCCTCTCTCTGGGACGACTGAAAGAGCCACTGAGGTTATCAGTGTACATTTGGAGGTTCACCCGAAGGGGTCACCGAGTCACCATTTCTTAGACGGACATCACGTCCTCGGCGTCCTCTACGTCCAAGCTAGGGACCCAGCCCTTCTAGGGACCTTCTCCCGTACCGTTGGGTGAGTTCATAAGAACAGCCCCTTTAGGGTGTCTGTCTTCTCGGACCACCTGATGTCGGGTCTACCAGTGTTTCTCCTCCTCTATTGACTTCACTGATCTACGTCCAAGCTAGGGACCCAGCCCTTCTAGCGACCTTCTCACGTACCGTTGGGTGAGTTCATAAGAACAGACCCTTTAGGGTGCCTGTCTTCTCGGACCACCTGATGTCGGGTCTACCAGTGTTTCTCCTCCTCTATTGACTTCACTGAATCGTACGTGTGTGTTTGGAGGTACACATAAAAGACCGAGTATTGACTGAAAGACATTTTCACTCAGTACTGTATAAGTACGGGAGACACCAAGACTCAGAGTGAAGAAGGAAGAGGGGAACGGGAGTGACCCCCGAAAAGAGAGAGAGAGAGAATAAAACCCGACACGAAGAACCGAACGTCCTAGAAGTAAAAGGTTGGTCCCTGACTTAGGTTGGGAGCCGTCACTTTCGTATCTCAGGAGTGGTGACCTGGTGGTCCCTTGAGGGTAACCCATGTTAAAGAAGGGGGACCGAAGGAAAGACCGAGGGTGTGTATAAAGTAGTAAACCCCGTATTTCGAATTGTCCTGAATTCGAATTGTCCTGAGAGGGTCCATCTCAAAAAATGTAGAGAGAAACCGTTAGGTGTAGAGAGGGGACGAAGGTTTATCACCGATTCGTTCATGAAGGGAGAAGGTGGAGGTTTCGGTGGGGGAGTTAATAATTATTGAGGTAGTTTTTAAGAATGGGTAGTAACGGAAGTAAAGGTAATAGGTAAATTATTAAAAAACCATATTCTTACCGTTTTACGGTAAACAGTAAAGAAAACGTTGAGAAATAATTAAATTGTAAGGTATTCATCAATGTCTCGAAGATGAGGTATAAAGGTTATGTCCTCTGTGTCCTTTGGACCCAAGTTAGGGACCTAAACCTTCTATGGGACCTCTTCCCCTACCGATTGGTGAGGTCATAAGAACGGATCTCTTAAGGTACCTGTCGCCTCGGACCGCCCGACGTCAGGTACCCAACGTTTCTTAGTCTGTGCTGACTCGTTGATTGCATATGATGAGGTATCGTCCATCGTACATAAACGACTTCTATGTCAGAGAGCAGTATCTGAGTAACAGTTCACCCCTCTTTAATAGAGGAGGACAAGGGGTATGTTTCGAAAACGGGACTCCAATTTACAAATTTACATTTATCAACTCCTTTTTATGGAGAAATGTCTTTTAAAATGCGAAAACCCCTTCTACTATGTCATAATGTTCCTAAAGGGACCACCAGGTCACCGATTCTGAGACGTGGGAGTCACGTCCGTCAGGTCCGAACTAGGAACCTTGATCTAGGTTGTACGGGGTTGGTTCTCAAACTTACAGCGTTGATTCTCGGCCACGTGGGTGTACTTAACTAATTAAATTTTCTATGTATAAAAATTTTCTTAGATTTTTTTATATATCATGATGTTAAAGTCATCCTTGCGGGGTAACAACTATTTAATTATATCGTATATAAGTGGTGTAACCGGAACAATATACGGATGTCGTATTGAAGATGTTGTCTTGAAAGAGTCGAGGGGATGGGTATGAGATGTAAGGTTACTTTGATTTAATGAAATAAAAGGGTAAAGATTTTACGTTGTCTACTACTATTCTTTACGATAGTTAAATTATTTTAAAATCTCTTTTTTCCTATATTGGTGTCGTGTAAGTCTATCACTAACATTCTGTGTATGGCCAAAATGGTCAAACCTTTACAATTTTTTGTTCCCCCTTCTTCCTATTCACACGTAGAATTCAATTTTCTACCTGTCCCGAACAATGAGAGTCTTTTACGAAACATAAAGAACTCGAGGGTTGTGAACGAATACGGAAAGGAAGATAAACCCGAAGGGTCCACTAAGTCGTCATTTCTTGGATAAATGGTTACGACTACTACGTCCAAACTAAGGACCCAACCTTTCTAGGGGACCTTCTCCTTTACCGTTGGGTGAGCAGAAGAACGGACCCTTTAGGGTACCTGTCTCCTCGGACCACCCGATGTCAGGTATCCCACTGTTTTCTCAACCAGTGGTGATTCATGCGTGTGTCTAAAGGAAGACAAACTTTGTAGAGAGAAGAGGGGTGAGAAGGGATGTTGGATAGGTCTAAGATTCCTACGGGAGGAAGGAGAGTACTTGGGACAGGACTAGGATGGTTGGTTTACACTAGAAAACAAACAAGCAACCAAGTATGTTGTTTACATGTCTCACGGACGACGCACGGTCTTCGACAAGATCCGTTGTTCCTAATCTACCATCTGTTCTGTCTGTCTGGATCAGGACCTCGAATAGACATTCGACGTATCTTCGGTTACCTCGAATATACGATGTACTTCTCTGTCTTTTTTTACTTCATTTAATTGTTTACTTACTTTATTGGTATTTAACATTTCCTACGATACTTCCATTTGTTGTTACCGTTTGTTCCTCGACTCTGTCTCTTAAAATCTCCCCTCAGAGGAGATGCTATCCACCACTCCCTTCCGGACATGTTCCACTTTTGTATTCGACTCTAGACTTCCCTCTCCTCTTACTTTATACACCGTACCCCTCTTCTACAAAGATCCGTGTCCCTTGTCGTATACTCTTTCGGTCCTCCACTCCGACTCGAACGAAACAAACTCCTTGTCTGGAAAGGAAGGAAACTTGGAGGTCTCGTAAAATATAGAAGGAAACCCCAAATATGATCAAAGGAAATTAGTATCAGGAACAATAGTAAAAGAATAAGAGGGAAAGTACTGAATGTTAATCATTTAATAACAAATTACAAATGACTAACTAAACCGACACAGCCCAGAATCAACACCGGGTTCTCTAGAAGTAACCACGTACTCCCTAGAAAGAAACGACGGACACCCTAACTACCGAGACGTCGTGCACCCTAGAATCGAGGGACTGGTCGCTAGTTTGGGTGCAGGGGACGTAACGTTCCACCTAAGAATTAGTGACTTGGTGGTCCCTTCAGGGGTGTTAATCATTTAAGAACTCCCGTTCTTGACTCAGGTTAAATAGATACAAATAGAAATATCTCGGAACCTGTCATAGAATATGTTTGGTCTATGAGACATTACTATAAAACTTAAGGTATACTAATATTTAACCCCGATATAAATGATTCGGGTATCTAATTCAAAGTGTTATGAATCAGGAAGTGACTCGATGTGAAATTAACTTACGAAATCCCAAAAATTTTAAGAAAAAATTTTAATTAATTAAATAAAATTAACCTCCGATTAATGAAATGTTATAACACCATCAAAAACGGTGCGTAACTTTACTTAGTCGGTACCCACGAAACCCAAAAATGGTTTCCAACATTATTGTCACTATAATTTAAGTAATATCATAAATGACAATTTACCGTAACTTTTATAATAAGTCATATAATAAGTTACATGAGAGATCTTGAAGAAAAACCTTAAGTCACAATCGTTTTTAAGATGAAGACTTGATTAAACGAAGAAAGAAAAACTTGAAGTTTAAATATATTACCTAACACAAAGTAGAATGATAACACCCTCGATCTTTTGATTTTAAACTGATAAATTAAACTTGCTAATTCCGTCATATAAATAGATATACCAATATTATACACAAAAAGAAAAAGGGTTTAAGACTGAAAAGAGGACTATTACTAATTATCATGTCAAACGGTCGGAGACACGATTCACGAAATGTACTTAATAGAGTAAGTTAGAAATGTTTTTAGGACTCAAAATACTTATTCGTTTTGATTCTGAATCTTATTACAGTTCGTCTATCTTTCATGACCTCGGACCTACCTTTACAGACTGAAAGGGTGACACTCCACAAAATCATAGAATAGTACGCTCCACAAAATTTGTAGAATTATATTAAAGTCCTTTCTCTTCTTCTTTTTATATGTGTATACGAATATACCTACATACACATAAATGTATTTCAATAAATTTAACTTAAATGTTTATTTTATGTCATCTACAACTACTGGATAGAAACCTCCAGTACTACGAGTCAGTGAAACCGGTACGGAGAAACGTTGGGGTGCCTGATATCGGGTGGTCCGAGGAGACAGGTATCATAAAAGGTCCGTTCATAGGACCTCATCCAACGGTTAAGGAAGAAGTCTCCTAGAAGGGCCGGGTCCCTAACTTGGACCCAGAGGGTGTAACGTTCGTTTAATAAATGGCTCACTCGGCAGTATTACTCTATATATTGTTCTCAGGTGTTTTGGAAACTAATAAACTGTATCTATTCATCCTGGATTTTCTGTCTCATAAAAAATATGTCAAAATCATATGTTAACTCTACATTCTTTAAAATTCTAAAGAAGTCTTATACTTAAACCTGCTTCTTAGGGAGGTTCGAGTTTTAAGCCGGGTGACGTGACGTCATTTAAAGTTTTTCTCTCAAGGGTCGACGCGACGTCATTTTAAAGTATCTATTACAAAACAGTACAAAATTAGATTCTAACCAAGGATTGTCCCTTAACCTAGTACCCAAGGACCGAAAAAGTCTATGAGTTCAACTTGAGCAGTCCTCTTAGAACGTAACAAATTGTGAATTTATTGATATAAGACAGTCGGTTCTAACGGGAACGTAAAAATATCTTTGTCAAATATCTCTCTTCTTTAATAACCTCAAATAAGGGTTCCGTTTACGACAGAAAACCGCCCCCTGTCCCACCTCCCACCCCCCCTACCCATCAGTTCCGATAGAAAAAAAGTGAGTACTATTCTCAAATGTGGTCGTGACGATTCTTTTGTCCCGATAATTATATAATTCTTACCTTCTTTGACGGTCGTTTTACTTAAAGGGGAGTGGTCTCGACGTCTCCGCTTTTTCGAGTCGTCCTCTTGGACAAAGTCCTTGTTTGTTTCGGTGTCTTCCTTTAGGAGGGTCCCGTAAGTCTGAGTAAATCACTCTCGTTATCGAAAAGAAAACGTCCTTCTTGTCCACAAAGGGGTCTTTTTTTTTTTTTTTTTTTGGACGTCTCAGTGGAACGACTCGATTGTTAACCTTTAACCGTTTTAGCCCTAATAACTTCTTATTAAACCCTCTTTCCACCTTAAAAACGTGAAGATGTCGTAACACACAAAATCAATAGACAGTGATTCTAATGGACTATGATACTACCCCCGAACCTTTCCCCGTTTCATAACAAACGTTGATTTTTCTTTTACATCGAAAAGAGGGAAAGTAAGACCTTCCTTAATTATCTTTTTCGTGTTTAATTGACAATACATCATAGTTTCGTCAGTCTTAAGTTTACTTGTTTAAAATCATACCGGTTCCTGTCACCTTTTTTATACGAAAGATTTCTATTTTTTGCTACCGTATTTTACTAACGTTTTTCTTAGTTCTCTGTCGTCCCTGGTTCTCTACACGACCTTAGTCGTGGTCATTCCCGACGAATTAAGTCCGTGCACGAACAACTTTGTTTCCAAACAGTCCGTTCTTGATGTTCTACCAAGACGAGGAACAGTTTGAGATGCAACAATTACCTTACCTCCATCCTCCTCATTGGCTAGTTCAAATAGATTTACAAAGAGGACTTCGTGTTAAAGTTGTCCAACGACCCATAATCTCAGACGGTTGAGCTGAACCACTCAGAAAGTTTTGGAAAAAATCATAAAATAGTCAGTCGACTGTAAAGGACCCCCGGGAGATTGACGGTCGGTGACACGTCCCGACCCTCCCATGTCCCTACGTATTTTCTACCTTAAGTCTCTTCCTCAACCGCACTAATCCAGAGTCTTTGTAACAGAGGATGAGGAGTTGTGGGGGTCCTCTAACAAGCTGCACTTTCTTTAAATGATCTATAATTATTGTTACCTTTAAAAATTCCTGAACCTCAACTCTTAACACTTAACCCTGAGGTAAGAACTATTCATGTTAACACCTCCATTTCAGTGTTTAGTCCTCTGAGAAACCCTCATATCTAAATTCTCACTTCCCTCGACCTAAACAAACATTATACAATGGAAGGGGTTTCCCCGAAGGTGCGACCGAGTCGCTATTTCTTAGACAGACGGTCACTCCTCTGCACCCAAGCTAGGGACCCAGTCCTTCTAGGAGACCATTTCCTTTACCGTTGGGTGAGGTCATAAGAACGGACCCTTTAGGGTACCTGTCTCCTCCGACCACCCGATGTCAGGTACCCCAGCGTTTCTTAACCTGTATTGAACACTGGTCGTTCTGATCGTTCTCGTTGTTGGAAGAAGTTTCTATGAAAGTCAGTAAAGAGAAAGCTAATTAGAGGGGAGGGTACTTATAGGGTATAAATGGGAAGTCGATTCTTAAGACGAATATGAATGAAAGAGTGTATGTAGAGACTAAGGAAGTATAAACATATCATTAATTCTCGTGTCCAAAACCTCAATTCCTCTGGGTCAAAGTTTGAAACCGAGTCGGTGATCGACACTCAAAGTTAAGGAGTAGATATGAGACAACAATACCCTACGTTTTCCAATGTATAACATGTGACACTAAGACCGAGCACCGTCGATCGTCCATTTATTGACTTCTTTGTGGAGATATAGAGAGATGGAAATTTTATGGACTCTGTTACTCCACGAAACCAACAATACACAAAAACAAAATAAAACTCTTCCGAGTTGAACCTTTCCGACCTTAAAAGACTTTCGGACGTAAATGGGGTTGTGAAGGACAGACTTCCTAAGGTTAATGTGACGATCTGTTTTCTTCGGTGTGTGTTTGGAACACGAAAAGTTACCAGTTCAATTTAATGCCAAACCTTATTTCCGTATTATACCTTGGTCACGGAAACGGTTTACTGTATGAGACGGGACCTAAATGACTGCAAAACAGACAACAAAACCTCTTTAAAGGTTAATACGGTCAAAGAAGTCGTTTTTTTCACGGTCAGTAAAAGATTGCAGACAGTTTATACACAACCTTTTTGTGCATTTATCGAATTTAAATACTCCAGGTAAACCTTTGGAGTTTCCGGGTCTTAATGAACTTTACCATCTCAATGAAGAAGTTCATTTTTGAGGATAATGTTTGTTTTAAGCCCTTGATGTCACGGGTACGTCACAAACCGTTGTGTACATCAAAAAGACGAAACTACTTCTTTCTTCGAGTTGCATATTGGTACTCAGTGTCAAAAGATGTAGTGGAACGTATCCGTGGTTTCGGGAACTGTTGTCAGGACTTCTACAAAAAGGATAACGATGTCTTCAGTAGTTAAAGAGGTCTGAGTCTCTAAACTGAGTAACCCTAAATTTCTTTAAAAACAGTTCTTTACCTTCGTCTCATACTTCAGTAAGAAACTTTAAGGGAGGATTTTATTAAGGTGTCCCCTTTTCAGTAAACAACGAAACTAATTAAACAAGTTAACTTATGCTATTCTAAAAAAAAAAAAAAAGGTCGTATTCCGAGACTCCTGTGATAAAACCTTCGATTGGTTTTGTATGTGTGTGGTTATTTGAGGTGTTCGGGAAGACCGGTTCAACGGTGACACCCTCTTCTCTAACCTTTGTCTATTCTTGAAAGGGACACGACCTCCTCTCAGAGAACCGGGACGAATTCTCACTACTTTACACAGTCAAAGAGTGTTCCGTTTTTAGATGTCTGTGGACCTTCATGACGTCTTGAAGACGTTTCCAATCAAAATAAGTAAACTGGAATTTTAAATTCACACCCAAAATTAGTAAAAGAGTGACTATATTTGTCGTCTCTACTAAGTCTGAAACGTTTCTACTGGTTTGAGTAACTGGGTTCCTTTCTCCTTTACTACGCTAATGTAGTCGAAACTTCTTAGGATCTCTTTAGGTTACACAGAGTCGGATTCGGACAAACGATATCAGACGAAACAATTAGTCCCGAAAGAAAGTCAACAACCATTGTTTTGACAACAACAATAAATCACCAATCTATTACAGACTGAGTAACGCTGGGGTACCTGACATCGGACGGTCCAAGGAGACAGGTACCCTAAGAGGTCCGTTCTTAATCACCTCCCCCAACGGGGAGGGAAGAGGTCCCGTAGAAGGGTTGGGTACCTAGTTTGGATACAGAGGACGTAACGGCCACCTGAGAAATGGTTACTCGGTAAACCCTTCGGGATAGTTTTAATTTTCAGTTTTGTCTATCTTATCGTGTTTACTGTTTGTGACACAATATTTTTAATACGGTATTAAAAAAGAGAAGTTCAGTTTACTACTATCGGAAGAGTAAATTTAAACGAAACCCTTCCTTAAAATTAAAACAATAGAATATAAACGTGTGAACCTAATTAAAGTTTAAAGAAGTAAACATACTCATTTGTTCTTACCCTTTTTCTTTAAAAAACATCCAAAAAAAGATGCACTTCCTTTAGTCAAAGATTTCACTATTTTAACACACACGGGTTTAACCTTCCCTACAAATACACGTAAAAACACTCTGTCACTAGGAAAAGAAAGTAGACGAGTTACCTCCACTTACTGTGAGGGAGAGGTTTTGTAAATTCTTGAGATCTAAATTATTGGGACCTCCTCCTTTACCATTGGGTGAGGTTATAGGGAAGGATCCTTTAAGTTACCTGTCTCCTCGGACCACCCGACATTAGGCATCTCAGTCTTACCCAACCTATGTTGACTCGCTGACTCGTACCGTTAATTATACCGGTGGAGTAAAATGTCACGTCTGAGGTCTTGTGACCTTATTAACGAGTTTCAGTGTCGATCATTCACAATCTTGACCTTAAAGACACAGATTCTGGCGACATGAGATAACAGTAATTTCAAGAAGTCACCTTATACGTTGCCAGTGTATTCTTTCAAGAAACCTTAGTCTTGTTTTTTGTTGGTTAGTTGGTTTTTGTTTGTTTGTTTTTTGACTTTTACTTTCGAAAACAAGGTTTACACAATGATAACCTAAAAGAGTTGGAAGTGGAGGTTGGACAGATCTGGACAGTCGACGAACCCTTTGGGTAGGCGGTGGATGGAGTAGAACAAGGACGAACAAAAAGAAGAAATTACTGTCTACAGGGTCAAGGTTTAGGAGATCGTCTGAATTCACAGAATTTATTGGTTGTGACCGGAAGTGGACCCACACAGAGATAAGACATTTGGGTTTGGGATCAAAAAGGACGACACAGTAAAGCGGTAACAGACTTGAGACATACATTGTGACAGAATCAGGTAAACCCGACGAGTCTCATGGTATCTGACCCACCGAATATTTGTCGTCTTTAAATATAGAGGTGTCAAGACCACTGACCGTTCAGGTTCTGACTCCGTGACCGTCAAAACCACAGACCACTCTCGGGTGGAGGATAAAATATCTGTGAGTGGAAGGATGACTCAGGAAGTCCGTCTTTCCTGTTCCCTCGAGAGACCCCACAAAATATTCCCGTAACTAGGGTGAGTACTCCTGAGGTGAAAGTATTGGATCAGTGAATGATTTCGAGGGTGAAGGATTACGGTAATATAATCCCTAATCCTATATTGTTCACTTAAGATCCCCCTGTATTTGGACGGAATGTTACGTCCTCGGTATTCTCAGCGTCCAAGTTAGGACCCACCCCTTCTGGGGGACCTCCCCCCGTATCATTGGGTGAAGTCATAAGAACGGATCTCTTAGGGACCTCCATCAAGTCCTTTTCACACGCGGATGAAGATTCCTTGGGGTTCCCGTAAGTATCCGGGGGTCGGGTTTCAGGGGAGAGACGTTCATCCTTGGGACATCCAACTTCGTCTTCACTCACCGTAGTCCACCCACCAAATTCTCCTATTTGATTTTACCCTCAGTTATCATAGGTCCGCGTCGTAGTCAAAAGTGTCTGAGTCGAAGGACTTTTGTACCATCAGAGGTCGTTACCTCTTCTCGTTAATCTATAATGGGTACTGTCGACTGGTCTGTCTTTGTGTTCACTTCTTGAGTAAGGGACATCACTGAGGGTTCGTGCGAAACCCTTTCTGAAACGTCTTTCTACCCCTCCCGGGACCTTTGTGTCCAAGGTCTCACAATCCGTCAGTCGTTTATCCTATTTCTGTTGTCTTTGTGCAAATACTATTGGTATTTACTTCTTACACTATGTTTTAATGGACATATAATTCTAAATACTTTCGAAGGGACCACCGAGCCTCCCATTTCTTAGACGACGTTACACCCTATGGGTCCAAACTAGGGACTCAGTCCTTCTTGGGGACCTCTTCCCTTACCGTTGGGTGAGGTCATAAGAACGGATCTCTTAGAGTACCTGTCTCCTCGGACCGTCCGGTGTCAGGTACCCCAATGTTTCTCAACCTGTACCGACGCTGATTATGAAAGTGAATTTCTACGTACTTATACTTTATTTCCGATGTCTCTCTATGAAGTGTTACCAATTTCAATAACACAACTTTTTAATACCCACTAAAAGAAAGTAAACACAAGACTGAGAAAGCATCATAATAATATTTAAAATCTCAAAAGTGGGTGTTTCCATTACCCGTTTCTCTGGTAAATTAATTGTTAAAATAGAAGATATTCTTTTTCTCTTTCACGAATTTCTGGGATTATTAAAAAAGAAGGTAGGAAACAGTAAAAAAGTTCCAGACAGAAGTTCGATTAAGAGTAAGATTAAACAAGAAAGAAAGTTTATTTTATTAATGAGAGGGAGTCCGAGTTAATACTATATCAAACTCGGACAACACATAACGACCGGTCCCACAGTGACCTCACTCGGTATGTTTGTACGGATTTAGACTTGACCTTCATGCACTGAACGTTTTTTGTCGACTCTGTATGTTAAATGTTCTGTCGTCTTCTGTACTTAGTCTATGTTATCCTGTTCGCGACGAAGAGTCCCCTTTTTAACTTTTTGAATCCACGGTGTGAACTCCTGACTTCAACAAAATCTACCCTTTCGACCTTTGAACTAAGATCCCTTTCTTTATCTAATTAAGTGTAAATTACCCGAATGTTATGTTTATTTTTGATTTAAATAAAGACTTCTAATAAAAATTTATTTCCTAAGGAAACATCGAGTCACCCATTTCTTTGACGGACGTTACGTCCTCTGGGCCAAAGTTAAGGACCCACCCTTTCTGGGGGACATCTTCCTTTACCGTTGGGTGAGTTCATAAGAACGGACCGTCCGATGTCAGGTACCTCAGCACTCTCAACCTGTGTTGAATCGTTGATTTGGTTGGTTGGTAAAAATTTATTTAAACTCCTAAGTGTAGATAACACTTTATTTTACGAATTGAAAAGATTATCTTCAAATCATGGGTTCAATTAGAACGATACACATTTGTGATCTACTTTTAAAATATACAGAGAAGTGGTATTGATCTGATAGAGATTTTTGTTCACGGATCCGTCATTGGTTTATTGATTGAAGTTTAAAATTAAAAGTTTTATAACAGTACGTTTGTTTTAACGACTTCTTACCGCACCGGGTAAGTGTTAGACCGTTTCCTGATCTCTGATAAAGTTTTACAGAACTAAAGAAAAAAGGTGACAAATAGTTTAGTTAGTTTCTTTTTGTGAGCGGAAAACAGAGATGTACGTCTCGTCGACAAAAAAAAAAAAAAAACTCTGACCTAACGACGATTATAAAGTTAATTATAATTGTTCGGTAACGGTAAACTTTATTTATATAGTTGTCAAAATTTTCCACCCTGGAAGGGTCACCGGGTCACCAAGGTCACCAGGTGACCAGGACATGAAGGAGTCAGTCCCTCGATTCTAGAGTTTACGGTACGTTGAGTCTGTTTTTTTAATTTATTATTTTTACTTTTTTTTTCTGTTCAAAAGAAAGAAAGAAAAGAAAAGAAAAGAAAAAAATTCAATACTTTCCTCATCTCTATCGGACGGATGGAACGTTTAAGAAGGACCGATCCTATAAGGTAGTTTGGTACATCGTAAGGTACATCAGTCCCTAATGTTAAATTCCATGAAGACGTAAGAGATATCGTGAGTTGTGATCTGCGGATTAATCAGTGGTTATTCACGAACAACTGACCAGAAGACATTCTCTCATTGGACGGAACTAAAGGATATGGGAGGTGAAGAGAGTTGATCTTCAGGAGGCTCAGGAGAAGGACTCATCGTGTAAGTTTAAAAATGGAAAAAAATACCCCAGATGCCCTAGAATCAAACAGCTGCTAAGGTGGTCCCTAACTTGGGTCTATTGTCGTCACTTTCACGACTCAGGATTGGTGATCCGTATATCCACCACATGCCGTACGCACGAGTCAACACAGACTGAGACTTTAGGGTACTTGACATCGGACGATCCGAGAGGACACATACCTTAAAAGACCCGTTCTTATGACCTCACCCAACAGGAAAGGATGAGGTCCCCTTAGAAGGGTTGTATCCCTAGTTTGGACACAGAGAACGAAGAGGATATAACCATCCGTCTAAAAAATGGTGACCGTGGTGGTCCCTTAAGGAGTTTAAAAATAGAATACGTTAATCAATAAAAACTCAATGTTAGTCTAGAAAAAGAGGGGAGTACCCCTCCTGTCTCTGTAACGAACAATAGAAAGATGAGGAATGCACGTACCATGTAACATCTACGGTTTATCGATAACCAACATCATTATGAAACTTGTTTCACTAGTAACTTTTCATTTGTACTCTTAATCTTCTGAAGAAGGTGAAGGGTTTGGACTTTAATGAACTCTTAGTGACTATTTTATTTTAACTCCAAATAAAAATATCAACATGAATATTTATGTTCTACATTTTTCTTATTTTTATTCTTAGATATAAGTACACAAAACAAGAAGAAGGTCCTTTTAGAAATCTCTAGTGCTTCATGTACATAAAATAAGTATCATTGATAATGACTGGGAAGCGTAGACTTACAATCACGAACACTACTTTGTGTGATCCTATATTTGTGGAGAAAAGATTTATCTCAACGATTAGAAGGTCATTTTGACAAACATAGATAAAGAAAAAAGACTTATAAAACCGAGGAGAAGAATCTTTTGTCTAATAAAGAGAACTCGCAATATTTGAATCTAGAGACGGATGGATCTACGTAAAAGTAGTGTCATAAAAAGGTACTGAAAATATCAGTGTCACACGTCATCTTCCTTCTTGTGGTTGTAAATGAGTAACGGACAATTCACGGTTTCTGACGTAATCCGTGAAAATGTAAACCACAGAACTTAGGAGTATTTTCTGACGTACTGTATTCGGGTAAAATGTATACTACTTTGACTTCGAGTCTTTCTAACTGATAGAAAGAGTAACGGAATGTTGTCTATGATCTCGACTCTAAATTTAGTAAAGAGAAACTTAGGATATCAGGTCCCCAGGAGTTGGGGGCTCCCCAATCCTTGTCCCGACTCGTCGTCCTCCACTCACCACCCACTGACTCCCTTCGTCGTGGACATAAATGACGACGGGGGCAGTGAGCGCAATGGTGGACTCGAGAGGGGGACGAGTCGTTTGAGTTATACACATTACCCGAACTTAGTAGGTCTTTGGTAAGGGGAAGGGTGGACAGACACCCTTTCAACAGAAGATGTTCGGTCAGGGACCACGGTTTTTGTGACCCCTGACGACGATACCAGAAAGGTAACGTAGTACCATTTTGAAAACTCTTTAAATACGTTTTACTTTCCCGTATAGACTGAGGTAAATGAGGACTATCACTCATCTTCCATCACTTCCTCACTTCGTCAGGAACATTTTACAGAAACACAAAGATCCACATACTCTCCATTATGATTTTGTAAATCGTGAAGACTACGGAAGGTTAGTTTGATCGTAAACGTGTATCCAATTGACAATGCTCGATACCTTTCGTCAGGACTGACACTAGATGGATTGCCGAACTCAAAGTCCACGGGTCTCTTTGTTCTACAGGACGGGTTGTCGTCCAGAGGAGGAAGGATCTCCTTTTCGTGAAAGTCAACGTGTCTATTACATATAAAGTCCTGATGTTTTTGTTTTATATATATAAGTCTTTTGAACGTATAAATTATGATATTAGACGAAATTTTCCTACAAGATCTAAATGGTCCAGTTATAAAATATGTCCCAGTTCATCCAAATATTATCCTTACCGAGTGAATGATAACGGATGACGATGCAAGAAAAAGTGGTATCTGTCTTTAGACAGTTTTTTTTTTTTACGTTAGAATAAACATGAAAAGTAATTGGAGAAGAAACTGGAACTACTATCTATGATGGATACCAAATTCTCCACACTGAAGATATATACACACATATATATATATATATATATATATATAAATCTCTTTGAAATGTAAATATTATGACAGTTTTTTTAAGTCTGAACATGTCTGTCCACTCCATTGTTAAAATTTACGGAACTTTGTCCTATCACAAAACCTTATGTAAAAGAGAGGGAGAAAATTTATCATAATAATTCGATACTAATTGTACGTTATTTAACGTGTATTGATTTCACAGGTTAAGCTACAAAAGTGTGTACACATGTGGGTACTTTGAGTGGTGTTATGTCTTTTTTTCTTGTATAGTAGGAAGGTTCACATAAGTACGGAGAAAATTGAAAAGGGAGGAAGCCCGGGTTTGTCAGTGACTAAAAGAAAGAGAATGACGTCTAATTAAACGTAAAGGATATTAAAATATTTTTACCTTTGTATACCATACACATGAGAAAAAGCTAGACTGAAGAAAGTGAGTTGTATTAATAATACCTCAAGGAGGTGTGACAACGTATATATTCATTGATTAGGGAAAAACAACGACTCCTCACAGGATACAATTCATATTTATATGGTGTCAAGTACATAAATAAGTAAGTAAATGAGTTGGGAAAACCAAGTGGGACGGCAGGCGTGGTTTTAATGAAACAGATTAAACGTCAAAGACTAATACGGGAACCGTAAATGAGTCCATGTCACCTGGGGACGCTAAAGACTGACAGGACATGGGGAAGGGTGAATGTAAACAGTTATCGTGGGAGGACAAAGAACCTGTTGAAGCACAAGGGGTAAGGTGCACTAGGTCACCCTGAGAAAACTAACATCCCACCTGTGTATACTGGGTCCAACCTGGTCAGTCCCAAGAAGAAACATTAAAAGAGTTTCTTTAAGGAAAGGCAATCTAATCCCTGACACTTCCACACTAGGATTTCTACGGTCACTTGAACTTTTCTTAGTGCTCTCTTTCTCCATCCGTGTCTGACTTCGAGTTTACTTTCTACTTCATTGACACAAGACTCCGTCTGAAGGACCTAGGTCGACTACTTTTTCGAGTGAACCAAGGACCGGAAACGTAAAATTAATACACCTACGGACGTAGGTATGGGATGAATGCCATTCTCATTTGAGGGTAAAACAAAACCTCCCTTAGAGAGAAGGGTATGAGAGTCACATACCATAGGTGGGACCGAACTTCCCATCTCATACACACCGGTGAGTGAGTTAACGGAACCGGTGTCACTGTAAGTACCTACGTTCGATCCGATTAATCTCAGTCCAAACACGATGTCTGCAACAAGGGAAAAGGTACTTTCTAAACTTGGTCTTTCAAATCTTGATGTTTATAACGTCGGTAGAAAACTGGATTACTCACCTATTGGTTCCAATGATTTCCGTCTTGGTTTCCTTCCTCTCTTTCACCCACAACTGTTGAAGTACTCTTGAAGAACCTATCCTACAGGGACTTCGGACATGATGCAGACCAAAAACGACAATACATTTGTCGTTTTAAGGGGAAAACATATTTAATAAACATTCTTGGACGGACGGTCACGTCCTCTGTATCCTCTACACACAAGCTAGTGACTCAACCCTTCTAAAGGACCTCTTCCTTTACCGATGGGTGTGGTCATAAGAACGGACCCTTTAGGGTACCTGTCACCTCGGACCGTCCGATGTCAAGTACCCAACCTCTTCTCATCCTATACTGAATCGTTGATTTGTTATTGTGATCTAATAAACTTAAAGACAAATACAATGAATGTTTTCTTTTTCAACACTATATCTACAAAAAGTAAGTAATAGAGTTGAGGATGTTGGACCATTATACAATAAGGTTAAAATGGATACTCCTTTGAGAATCAATTCATTGGTTGGTTTTAGGGTGTCACCGTTTCGATTCTAACCATAAGTTAATGAACTAACGTTTCGCGTCCAGGAAACGTTTATGACGAAGTCCCGATGTTGTGATTGGACGAATCAGGACACGAAAAAGATCAAAAAGATAATGCATTTCAACTTATAATTAATTGTAAACGTTCAAAGAACACCGACTTTATTTTAATGTAAATATGCCGAATTAAGAAAAGGAAGAAGAGACGGGGACGAAAAATGGAAAGAACAGTAGAAAAAAGGGAAAAAACAAAAAGTAAAAAACTCCCAATTTGCGGATTGTAAAGGAGATCAGAGGAGAAGTATTCAGTATAGTTGAGATTTTACTAGGGTCCCAGGAGGGATAACCGAACCCATTCCGTTCAACCAAATAACTCTTTGAACGCGAACACTTGATTATTCATTCTGATCTTCCTAGTGTAGATTTTTGTTTAGTCGGAATATCTGAAGAGATTCTCACTTGGTCACCCGGTTTAAAGTTTCTACTAGTTTACTTTTCCGGTAACGTCGATGAGGGAGAGAGGAGAGTAAGAAAGTTCCTACTTTTTTCCAGTCATTAGTAAGGCTGTTCGAGAACCCTTTTACCGATTAACGGTGTAGAGGGAAGAATTATACGAATTCTCCCTTTTTGGAAATGTGAGGATTGAAAAGTGAAAAAAAAAGAAATATTCCCCTACTTAAACAATTTAGAATTTCTATCAAAATACGTAACGAAGCAAAGAGTCCTTCGAGTTTATGACTAAATGTCTAGTGGGGACGAAAAAAAAAAGGGTCATCTGTCTGGTAGTTAAATCGATTCTCGTCAATTATAGTGTTCCAAATTTTTTGTTTCTTTTTGATAAATTAAGGACGAATCAGAGGATTATCTCGGAACACACCTTGGAATGACCTTCGGATCTCTGATTTTGAGATCTCTGGTTTTTTTACTTCGTTAAAAGAGTTGTTGATCTCTTGTTGAAGTAAAATTTTACTTTACCAACTTTTGATACGGAAGGAATTGACGGTTCTGACTCAAACCAAAGGCCTAAACAAAGGGAACATTCCTGTGGACTGTAGTGAAAGGACTCTCGAAAAATATTACAACGGACCTGACATGGTTTATAGGACCTACGATAGATAATTGGGAAATGTCAATTTAAGTTATAAAGTTTGTAACTTTTAAACTTTTAATTATACATCTGTCCCTTCTTTAAAGGGAGGGGTCTAAACATTTAACATACAGATACCGCTATAAGACTATTACTAACATTTGTCTAGACTGAGACATTTGATTGAGAGATGTCAATTGAAAATTTTATTACCCGATGTCGGTATAGTAATACGTAACCATAGTTCGAGAAAACGTTTACAACCTAACCATGTTTTATAAATACTTTTAATTTCCAGCTCCACTCCGATCGACAAGACAAAAGTTTTCACTTTCACTTCAGTACAGGCTGAGAAACGCTGGGGCACCTGACATCGGATGGTCCGAGGAGACAGGTACTCTAAGAGGTCCGTTCTTATGACCTCACCCAACGGTAAAGGAAGAGGTCCCCTAGAAGGGCTGGGTCCCTAGTTTGGGCCCAGAGGACGTAACCTCAGTCTACGAAATTGGAGACTCGGTGGTACGACAAAAGTTTCGTACAAGTTTTTTTTAGGAACCTTTTATTGTAAAAAGAGTGATCAAAGTGAAAACAACAACAAAAAGTCAGTGAATCAGCACTGGTTGAGAAGCGTTGGGGTACCTGACNCCAGAGGACGTAACCTCAGTCTGCGAAATTGGAGACTCGGTGGTACGACAAAAGTTTCGTACAAGTTTTTTTTAGGAACCTTTTATTGTAAAAAGAGTGATCAAAGTGAAAACAACAACAAAAAGTCAGTGAATCAGCACTGGTTGAGAAGCGTTGGGGTACCTGACGGCTTGTGGTCTGAAGGGACAGGAAGTGGTAGAGGGTCTCAAACGAATTTGAGTACAGGTAGGTCAGTCACTACGGTAGGTTGGTAGAGTAGGAGACAGAAGGGGAAAAGGAGGACGGAAGTTAGAAAGGGCCGTAGTCCCAGAAAAGTTTACTCAGTCGAGAAACGTAGTCCACCGTTTTCATAATCTCGGAGTCGTGGTCAGGAAGGTTACTTAAAAGTCCTGACTAAAGGAAATCCTACCTGACCAACCTAGAGGAACGTCAGGTTCCTGAGAGTTCTCAGAAGAGGTTATGGTGTCAAGTTTTCGTAGTCAAGAAACCGCGAGTCGGAAGGAATACCAGGTTGAGAGTGTAGGTATGTACTCATGACCTTTTTGGTATCGAAACTCATATACCTGAAAACAGCCGTTTCATTACAGGGAAGAAAAATTATCAGGTAGATCCAAACAGTATCGAAAAGAAGGTTCCCCGTTCGCAGAAATTTAAAGTATCGACGTCAGTGGTAGAGTGAAAATACTTTGTATTGTAATGAAACGAGTTCATTATAATCCCCTACTATCAACTAACGACACCAATCGAATTAAACGAAGTAAGGATAACGTTTTTTTATTTACATGCTACGTAAACCGGATCGTTTTGTCTCTTCGCGTATCTGTTTTCTCGAAAAGGAGTTAAACCATTCAATTAAAAAAACTCCTGAAAAAATGTTAATAATTATTAACCTTTCCGAGGTCTTTAAGTATGTACGCCTTTTAACAAAACATCTGTCCATTTCGATATATAACTACAACATATGTGTTCACCAAGGTTTGAAAGGACGAGTCACCTTAGGTCGTCTGAATTTTGACGAACGACCCGAGGTAGGGTCTCAAGGACTAAGTCAACCACAGTCCACCCCGGACTCTTAAAAGCAAAGATTCTTTAGGGGTCCACTATAACGACGACGACCAAATCTCTAGTAGCAAACTCTTGGTGACTACATTCCGTTGACTTTTGGTCGAATTATTGTGGTCGAAGAAAAAAGGACATAGAGTAGACGAGTACAAAGTGCAAACAAAAGGTCCGATACAGTGAGAGTTTCACACTTAGTGTCTTTTATAAAAGACAGAGGTGGAGGTAGATGAGGGACGCGTTTCAAGTTACTGGAAGTTTAAGAGGGGAAGTTCCCGGGAGAAAGGACTCCGACTTCTCATATACAGAGTCCGAAGTTCTCTCGCCAAAGGGTTTGACGAGTAGTCGTTAACACACAAGGAGTTATAAAAGTATATACTGGACACTATTTCGATGAAATCCTAGTCTTGTAAAACCCTATGTGACCAAGTCGACCTCTCTTTTAATGAAAATCACAGTCCTGAAAAGTCTCGAGAATTATATATTTGCACGTAATACTTAAAGGTTTTCTCTAATTCATCAACCTAACTCAAACTTTAGGAAGAGTTGGGAAAAGGGGACGGTTTGAGACACACACGAGTCAACGGAGTCAACGTAGACCGAGAAACGCTGGGATACCTAATATCGGACGGTTCGAAGAGACAGGTACCCTAAGAGGTCCGTTCTTATGACCTCACCCAACGGTACCGACGGGAAGGTGGGGTCCCTAGAAGGGATGGGTATCTAGTTTAGACGTAGAAGACGAACGTCCGTCTAAGAAAGGGGTACTCGGTGGATCCTCCGGCTGGTTCGAGACGACGACGACGACGACGATTCAGTGCAGTCAGTACAGGCTGAGATACGCTAGGGTATCTACTGTCGGGTGGTCCGAGGGGGCAGGGACCATAAGAGGTCCTTTCTTGCGACCTCACCCAACGGTACAGGAAGAGGTCACGTACTTTCACTTTTAACTTTCACTTCAGCAAGTCAGTCCAGGTTGAGAAGTACTGGGGTACCTGACATCGGGTGGTCCGAGGAGGCAGGTACCCTAAAAGGTCCGTTCTCATGACCTCACCCCACGGTAACGGAAGAGGTTGGTTTGAGATCCTTTATAGATAATCCGTGTCAAACCCTCTACTAGATATTGAAATAGTAAATTGA
Organism: Capra ibex; assembly: GCA_006410555.1. Classification (NCBI taxonomy): domain Eukaryota; kingdom Metazoa; phylum Chordata; class Mammalia; order Artiodactyla; family Bovidae; genus Capra; species Capra ibex. The sequence continues at coordinate 46,309,182 of SJYO01018757.1, read as the reverse complement.
AATAAGATGTTCCAATCTTTTTTTTTTAGATATAATGTTGGATCCCTTTTCCGGTTGTACGGTTTTAGTACTGTACACTTAAAATTTAGCCAGAATTTTAATTAATTTACGTGCGTGGGTAATAAAACTGATTTACACTGAAAAAGAAAAGAAAAAAATGTTAACGTATTCTTATCTATTTTTCTATAGATGGGAGAATTTAAGAATTCCCGTGTCATGTCACAACAATCGGTATCCGTGTTGCAACATGTCGTCTAGAGACCTTGAAAAAGTAGAATGTATTAACTTTGAAATATGGGTGACTTATCGTAAGAGGTAAAGGGCGAGGGAGATCGAGGACCGTTAGGAAGAGGATAAAAGACGAAGACTTAAACTGACAATATTAAGTATATTTACCTTAATACTTCGTAAACACGAAGACACTAACCGAATAAAGTGAATCCCATTTCAAGAGACCAAAGTAGGTATTCATCGTAGTAAAGGAAGAAAAATTAACGACTTATTATAAGGTGACATACATTTATGGTGTAAACAAAAAATACACAATAAAAGATCTAATTTATTAAATGATTCAACTATGATTCTTTCTTGGGTACCGAAAGTCGGAAACAACTATTAGTTCTGAAAGGAGTCGAGTGGTGAATAGGACAAGATAGTTAAAGGAAACGTAATGATAAAGTAATCTAAAGAGTACTAGTACTCAAGACTTAAAGAATTCACTAATATATAAAAATAACGAACAAAGATGGTGATTGTTTGTCAAGGTATTACCGATATAGAACAACCACAACAAGTGAAGATATAAAAGTGACGGATCTTGTCACGGACCGTGTAGTCCTCATTAGTCATTTAAAAAGACTACCTTTCTTGTTTATCTACCTATGATAGTAATTGATTCGAGATCAATACTTTAGGAATAACATTATTTTCTACATCCTTCTCCTTTTCCATGAAAAGTGGTCGAAATCTACCCCGTTAATCTTATTAGAAAACTAAATGGTACCTCATTAAGATTATATTACTATCTTCCCCCTTAATAACTACACATTGAGTCCTACAATTAAACATTTGAATGAAAATAATGCTAAAGATTGTAATTATTCCCAGGTTTTTTTCTACAAGTTAAAAAAAAATTTATTCCGTTCATACACTATTTATAAACCATATATGCATCTAGAATATTTTTATGGTTGAAAGGACAGAAAGGTTGGAATTTTCTAGAGACTTAGTACGATGAAGAACGGTATAATGTTTCAAGAAACTGAACCTGTTTAAATTTTTCTCAGTTAATGTCAAAAAAAATTCGGGTGAACAAGACTTTTTGTCGAACAATATATAAATACAAGAACATACTATTCGTTCACAATTTATACACATCTCGTATTTACGACGATTGAATACCTAAGACCATTAAAATCTACATACCCTCACCAAACTACCTTTACATACTAAGAACTTATAATGTCATCTATGCAGGTCAAACCAGGTTGTTTTATTCTATTTATCCGTCTATAATAAAAATCCCTCTTTCCTAAGTGGGTCCTTAGGTTCTTCTATTGACAGTCTTCAGGAATCCTGTATTACACTAAACTTTAATGTAATTTTAAAATCATTCAGATAAAGACCCATAATGTTACCTTTTTATAAATATAGAGTGAAGTGGCCCGGAAAATACACCAAAATTAAAAAAAAAAGAACAAATCCAACAGATGTAGGCCAAAGGTAAGAGAAACGTCAGGAGAGTACTAGAGGGAGATCCCCCAATACAAAAACACAAATGAACTACGAAAATAGGAAAAATTTACTTTTTTCACCCAGTCATAATGAAGTCAAACAGAAGTGAAAGTGAGACGACAAGTAAGGACTTGATCGAAAATCGGAGACCCTTTCTTCTTTCATTTTTGTAAATGTCTTTGACCCGGTTGGAGAGAGGCCGGGGGGAGGAGGTTCTTTTGTTTTGGATTGGTCGAGTCGTTGTCTTCAAGGAAAGACAAGAGTGTCGTGGAAGATAAAGGGAAGAGTATTTCGAGTCCAAAAATAATATTAACGAATACCGCATAGAAAGTACGATCACTCTGAGAGTCAGGAAATTCCTGGATCATATAACAGTTTTTGTATTATATTTCCTCTAACATCAAATTGACTTATTTACGACGGACACACTCACTAACGACGAGAGCATAAGTGGGTCGGCGGGTGTTATTTCCTCTTTTCAACGTCGTTAGTTCGAGTTCACACCCAGGAAACTGTAGTCGAAAGATCTCTTGCTCATCTCTTGACACCGTTACCATAGATTTAATGTATTAATGAACCTATTAAATTCGGTGTCAAAAACACAACCACCCCCCTACAACTTTCTACTTCCCCGACTTGGTCAGTCTAAAGAAGAGGTCAGCGGCACCTGTCCGTGACGGATTGGAAGTGAGAGCACCCCAGAGTAGTGGAGAGGGTGGCGAGAGAGCGGTGGGGTCTTCGCCCCGTGAACTCTGTGCCCCGGGGGTGGAGCCCCACCCCCCAAAGGGCCCCTATGGGGCGGGGCGGAAGATCCGGGGCGGGGGTGGCGCCGGTGGCCGTCCCCAGCGCGACGGGCGCCGCTCGCCGAGTTCGCGACCACCCCCTTCGAGGGCGTCGGCCAGCGGAAAGAGACGACGACGACCACCAACCTCGCAAAGTTATTTTCAGAAAAGAGAGCGCGAGCGAGAGGGGGCCCTTTGTCCGCCTCCGCAGTTAGGCGTCGGCGGCTCACTCTTTCGCTGCGTGTGCGTCGCCGCTCGCAGATCAGCCGAGCCGTGGCAGGCCGCCGGGGTCTCTTTTCCTCGGGCACAGGCCGGGCCGGTGGAGTCGGCCCGCAGCCGCGGAGGGACGGGCGGAGCGAGGGTGGGGCCGAGGAGGTTCCCCTAATCACCCGGCGGGCGCGCTGAGCCGCCGGGCCCTCGGTACAACAGGCCCCCCGAACCGTTGCGCACTCGCTGGGCGCCGGGGAGGGCCTCCGAGTCTGAGAAGCCGCTCTCGACCTTCCGCCGACGCCGCCGCCTCCGGACGCGCAGCCTCCGCGGAGCCCAGCCGGTCGCCGACCCTGGGCCTGGACGTAGGCCAGCGGCGCCCGCAGCCGCCTCGGCGAAACGGAGACGCGGAGGGAGCGGAGGGGACGAGAGCCTTGCGTCGGGGGCGTGAACGACCACTCAACCGCCGGCCGACGCCGCGCCCCGAAAGGGAGGACGGGGCGGCTGGGGCCCGCCTCACCCCGGCGTCCCACGAACTCTGACCCCCGGCCCCGCTCGCCGACCCATCCCCGCACCCTCCGAGTCCGGGCCAGCCCTTCAACTCGCTCCCGCCGCGCCGCGTCCCCGAGCGACCACGAACAGCGGGGACCCCAGGTCGCGCCTGGGGCCCGTAAAGGGGCCCGCACCCCACCCCACACCCAAAGACTGCGAGACCGAGGAAGCGCCCTCCGCGGAAGTCGGCGGCGGCGCAGGCACAAACGACGGCAAAACCAGAGGCCCCCGTCCGGCCAGAGGGGCGCTCCGGCTCCTCCCCTTCTCCGTCTTTCAGAGGACTCTGTGTTTCCAGGGGAGCCGCCCCCACCTCGACGCCCTCGCCCGCCGCGTCGGGGCTCCCCTTCCTTCCCCGCGCCCAGGCGCCCTCCACCCACTTCTCCGCCGCCGACGGCGCAAAGGTCGAGGAACCTCTGCGGCCTCCACACGCGCCCACCCCTCGCCCTCCTCCTCGGGAGCGCACCCCTCGGCCGGCTCTGTTTCGAGCCCCGTCGGAGGGCGACCGCCCAGTGTGGGGACTCACAACCGGTCTCGTCTCCACCTCCCTTCCACCCTTTGGGGTCCCTGGCTACCCCTCCCCCTCTACTTCCCCGACGGTTCATGACAGCAGACGCAGCGTCAACGAAAAGAGTCCCAAAAACACGGGCTACCAAAAACGAGAGGTTGAGCCGACCTCTCGAGGTCTAGACGAGGGAGGGTAGTGGGGGAGGCACGGTGTGACTGAGAGGAAGCCAAAGGGGGAGCAAGAAGGGAAGAGTGGGTGAGGAAAAGCCCATTCGTCGTAATACGGAAGACGAACCCCTTGCAAACGATTACTGTCCTACAGACTCGAACAAGACTGGGACTTGACGGAACTTGAGGAGAAAGAAGGAGGGTGGGAAAGGAAAGACCCTAGAATATTACAGTGTACCGGCAATTGTTAATCGAAAAGAAGACGTTTTTACCGTTTTCGTACATCGACTTTAGATACCGCGAGGAGGAGATATAAATTACACAGGTGGTCTCTCTGCAGCGACCAGTACTCAATAGTGGAAAATGAATAATCGGTTTAATTGCAAAATCTATGTCTTCACCGTCTAAAACAAAACTCAAAACTGACAAGGATCCCGGTCGTTCATATAGGGACAGTCGGCGATCTAGAAGACAGTGAATAGTCCTTTACGAACTGAATCTGTTAACAAATGAGTTTGAAACGACCAAGAAAGAGCTCAGAAACAACTTCCTAAAGAAAATTTTCCGAGAATGCATTCCAGTCTCGTTGTTTAGACTTAATGACATAAAATCCGCATAACTGGTAATCTGTCTTCTTTTACTTACCCTAAAAATTCTAGAAACTACAGGACTCATTTCCTCCCGGAAGATCTTCCATCTTTAGTCCAAGTTGGTATGACATTCTTTTCCTGAACGATCGTAAATTAACCAAAACAAGACAAGAAAATATTCTAATTCATCCAAATAAATGATTTACAACTACAACGAAACAATTACTTCAATAAAGTCACAAACATAAGGATTATAGACATATGAAGGTATTTGTTACCCAACCTTGTTTTCTTTTTTACACCGATATAAATTCCTTAATAAAAAAAATTACCTGCTCTAAAGGTCTACATCTTCGCCATTGGTAAATAGACCATTTAATAGAATACCCGGTCCTTTTGACTACCAAAACTTACAACCTGAAGTTTCTTAAAACAGAAACTTAAATTTGACAAAATTTTACTGACATGTTTATATAATGACTAAAAAATCGTCGTTTTTATTTTTGTACAACTTTACACAAACTGTAGTGACAACGATTAGTTAGTAAAATTCTTATCAGTGCAGAACGACGAACAACGGTAATTTTACAACTGTGATATTTTTAACACTTTCCCAGAAGTCAAATCCCTTAGTCAGACTTAACTTTCTGAGGGATTTAAGAAACACTTTAATTGTCCAGTATAGTAATTATTAGTTACAAAATATATAAATAACTTTCCGACATAACTCCTATGTGACTAAGGGGGGGGGGGTGTATTAATAATCACAGATTAATCAATGTACTTCAAAATAGGAGTGATCTTCCTTTAGATGGGTTTTCAGTTGTTTCTAGATCCATCACCCTGAATGTCTACTTATTTTTATGTAAAGACATAGAAAGTTTAAAAGCGGACTGGAACATTTTAGTCATTTTTTTTTCATACCTCTTTCTTTAAGAACAATTTTTTAACAGAACAAGACTAAACGGACAATGATTTTCCTCCAAGATATTTTACACATCACATAAGAGTAGAAACCTAAGTCCAGGTAATTTTAGTGAAAACCACAATCTATAAACTTTATCACGTCGAACGGTTTACTCAGACTAATGGACTTCTTTTCTCTTCGCTATGTATCATTACTTTTCCGTTTTTCTATTTATCATTCCTTTCTACTTTAATCTTATTAATTAAGTCACATAATATCGCTAAGTCACACCATCACCATCGAAACATATGGTCGTTAGAACAAGATTATTCAGTAACCAAAATGGTTATCTTTTTGATTAAAAAAAACATCGTGTTTTATCGACACAACTGATTCCTTTAAATTTTCATATATTCACAACTATATAAATCAAAAGTAAATGGTCAAATCAGGATACTAATACCACTTTTCTCTACCGTACCTTTTAAATGACAGTTACGGAAACAAAAAAGGGAATAAAAGTCGTCGTAAAAAGAGGAGATAACCACTTTCTCACGATTGATTTTGTGACATTATAACACTTGTTACCGATGACTCTATCTGTAAGTTTTCACTTCTATTACTACAATGAATTATATTTTTTTAAAAGATACTTGTGTTAAAAACGGGACTATAAAAGAAACAATAACAGATTATAATGACTTATAAATATCCCGTAATGTAAAACTTAGAAATAATGACAAGACATCAGAATTATTTTTAATCTCGTAGTACTGTACTGTAAATATACCGAAAATATTAACATTAACATTACTTATATAACGACATATTATCTTTTTTCTGTATATTCAATTTAGGTCGAAGATTTTATGAGAAATCTCATAAAATAGATAAAATTTTCAACAGGGGAAAGTGTATCCACTTCCTTTTTGTCAAGAAACTCAAAACTTACACATCAAAGACGAATTAGAAAATTTACCTTTTTCATAAAATTTACATAAAACATTTGCTTCATACTGTGAAACGTAAACTTTACTACTTCTATTTGTCATCCAACTACCATAGAATTTTACACGAAATATATCATAGATACTTCATTTTAGTCGGATGCTATCTTTTGGATCATATTAAATGATCGTAAGTCGAATATCACAACCGTTAAAGAAACTTGACAACCCCTCTCCTGGACAATCTGACTGAAAAATTTTTTCTAAAGACACTCTATGAATGTTTTAATTCGGTTCTTAAAAATGACAGTAAGTACTTAAGAAACAGTAACAAAACGAGGGTTTAAAAAATCACCGTCAGTCAAACTATATACGCTTTATAAACTGGACTTTTCTCTTTGACAATTCCTGGTCTTTTTATATAATTTATATAGACTCTACGTCGAATGGAAAGGATCGGACAAAAGGAGAGAAAACCGGTTGAACCTTTTAGTCATCTGCAGATAGTCATTTAGATTATCCACCCCACGGATGATATTTATTACGATACAAGACGACATTGTATACTACAACTTGTGATATACATTCTTCTATCTAAATATCTAGGTACTGTAACCCTATTAGCTTTCAACAGATATTAAAAGAATTTCACAATTTTAATCAAGTGGAATAAACTTGTACATGGTTTAAAATAACACTATCAAAGTAGTAATTACTTTAGGTAGGTAAGTAGAGAAGTAGGTACAGACTTCATGTACAGATGGGACATGACAGTGACACCAGGCACGATCTTATGTTTCTACTCCTCTGACCGTGCATCTATAATGTCACGACACTGTGCACCTCTCTTTGAGAGGAAAAAAACTTCTGTTACAATGAAGGACCTTCAACAGAAACTAAGTAAGGCCGTCTCAATGACACTAGGACGATATCGTAAATACAGATGACATCCCGAGTTACCCCGGAGGGACCACCACGATCACCATTTCTTGGGCGAATGGTTATCCCCTCTAAATTCTCGTCTCCAAGGCCTCTTCCACTACCGTGGGGTGAGGTTATGAGAACGGACCTTTTAGGGTACCTTCCTCTTCAGACCATTCGACACCAGGCACCTTAGTGAATTCTCAGCCTGTGCTGACTCGTAGGAGTGAAAGTGAAAATACGTAACCTCTTCCTGTACCGTTGGGTGAGGTCACAAGAACGGACCTCTTAGGGTCCCTACCCCCTCGGACCACCCGACGGCAGATACCCCAGCGTGTCTCAGCCTGTACTGACTTCACTGAATAGTCGTCATTGTCGTTCCCGTCTCCAAGTCAGGGACCCAGCCCTTCTAGGGGACTTCTTCTCGCACCTTTGGGTGAGGTCATAAGAACGGACCTCTTAGGGGTTTCTGTCTCCTCGGACCGTCCCATGTCAGGTATGCCAGAGTTTCCCAACCTGTGTTCACTTCGCTGAATCGTGGGACACACCTTGAATTATGTAACACAACATTAATTAATAAATGTTCAGAAATGGGAAAACTGACGAAACACACGGTCTCCCTGGTACGAAAAATTTAAAACCATAAAGGGGGTATAATACATAACGAATTAACTCACTTACTTCACTACCTTAATCTCTTTTGGTGACTTAATCATTTAATCTCAGTCTAATCAATACCGGACCTTTATTCATTAAAACTATGTCATCTTTTATTTCTCGGACACAAAACACATACGACACAAAAATACTCTCATTAGACCTTCGTCAATCATCCGGTTAAACCTCCCCGTTATTGAACCATAATAACCCGGAAAATTTAATGTACACTCTATATACGTTTATTCTTTTCTCTACATTAGAAGTTTCTAAAAAGAAAATCTGTTTAATCTAGTTAATGTTATAGATATACATTTATTTTATACACACACACGTACCAGTCAACACAGGACGAGAAACGGTGGGGTACCTGATATCGGGCGGTTCGAGACAAGTACCCCAAAAGGTCCGTTCTTATAACCTCATCCAACGGTAAAGGAGGAGGTCCCCTAGAAGGCTTGGTTTCCAAATTGGGTACGGAGGACTAAGAGGACGCAACCGTCCGTTTAAGAAATGGTGAGATGGTGGACCCTTCGGGTACACTTATTTTTATTGATAAAAATTTCCAGATTTTTGTAACCAATTATAGTTCTTCTTCTAAACCTATTTTAAAGTAGGAATTAGGTTGACAAATCGACATCTCATGATCTGAATTTAAGTAATTTTATGTCTTAACGTGAGTCTTGTCACGTAAATTACAGTAAGGACAATTGGAATGTCAAATATATATATATATATGTGAAAAGTAACTTTAATGACATGAATTTATTTTTGACGAAAATAAGAGTTGAAAATTTTAATCTGTAAAGTAACTCCAAAAATTTTAACTCAAAATTTAATATAGAAACTATATCACAATATTTTTGCTCTAAACTCTTTAGTCTAATATCGAACTATTCTAGAACTACACTGTAAAATTTTTTTCAAAAGTGTTGAACATTCTAAAATACGAAAAAGTATAAGGAGTCAAATAATATACCGGAATTTCACGACTTTTACAAATATAGTCAATTTAAAAGTTCTACTATATATGGATGTAAAATAGTGAGGTCTTTGTCTTCAATCGTAACATAAAAAGTCATTAAAAACGGACATTCAAACACTTGTACTTAAAAACGGTAAGGAAGAGGTCTATAAATGTAAAGACAAAAGGAGACTGGGGAAAAAAAGGGTCCTTCGATATTTTACCAACTGTACAATTGAAAATCGATATTAAAAAACCTTTTTTGAGATGTTGAGTAAAGATAATACATTTCAAATCTTAACTAATATCAAAAAAAAAGAGTATTTCTGATGAAGTCATTATTGATTATTGATATACTAGAACTCGATCAATTTGAGAAGTCCCAGTAAAAGAAAACATTTTAACCCTTACTGTCTGGGATGAAATATCCCAATATCTTTAATTTACCATACATATCTTCTGAAACGCTTCATGGAACGTGGATCACTCATGAGTCAATCGCCAATAAAAATAATGAGACATAATAATAATAATGAGACCCTTTCTGAACCAATACTATGATCTTAACGAAACGTCTCGGTAACGAAGTCCAACTACTTACAGATTCATTCACTAAGTGTTCCTATTAACTCAGTTTTAGTAGAGACCGAAAAATTTGGGTATCTATATGGGGCACCTAAAAGATTATACGGAGGGTGGTTTAAACTCTTAGTTACACAATCACTCAATTCAAATGATTATCCACATACAACGTGGGAAATACACATAACCGTCCTCCCCTTATCGTATCTGATCACCTCATTTCATCCTATAAGTAACAACAAAGAATAGATTACTGGCAATCCTTATTTTGACAGTATTAGAAGGACTACTCGTGTAACTATTCGAAAAGGAATCCCGGTTGGTTTAAAAAGACCATTGGTAGACGGGACAAAGAGACACGATATGGTAAATAAACTGTAGAATTATCAGATCTGTCACATATACACGAAAGGAAGAATTACTCAAAATACACACTGAGTCTAAAAGACTTCAGTTTTATCTTATTGTCAATTATGTTGAATGGGTAGTTTTTTTCTTTGATCAAAACGTAAAAAGGTAGCAGTATTTTAACCGAATCTAAAAACGACAAATGACACAAAAATAAGAGAATAAACATCCAGTCACCGGAAATGGACTTGAAGTCTTCGTGTGAACAACTAATTTTTGTTGTTTTGATCTTCGGACTTACACACACACATTTTAAAGTTCGAGACAGGATCTCGTCGACTTAACCCTATGAGACCCAAACCCAAAAATTTCTTATAAAGTTCATTAAGAACTTAAAATCTCAGTAATCGTATCACAGTTCCCCTCCTTGGTGAGTATATTCAATTTCATTTCTGTTTCACCAATTTTTGAAAGTAGTAAGGTAGAATAAAAAAAGGAAAAATAAGACAAAATATAAAGGATCAAATTAACACAAACCCCCTTCCAAAAGAATCCAACTACATGTTTTCAGAAGACAAGGTCAATAAAATAAATGAAATCATTTACAAAAGTAGAACGTAAAATCAAACAAACCAATTTTCCATTTGACTCCCCTGAAGGGACTACCAGGTCACCAAATTCTGATGTGACGTCACCCGTACCGAAACTAGGAGCCAACCCCTTGATTCTAGGACGAACGGTACGTCACGTCGGTTTTTTTTTTTTTTGGGTCGGTTTGTTTTTGGCCATTTAACTCCGTGTAATTTTTAAAAGTTGAAATAAACTCGTATGGAACTAAACTTAGTCCGTCATGGTTCGGCGTTCACCAATCCTCATGAGGTGGTTATCCTCCTCCCACCTCCAAAAATATCTCTTCTGTACCTTCGTTTCTTTCCTTTAATTGAACTGACCGATCTCGAATTCACTAACGGAATAAATCCTTCGGATCAACCAACCAACAAGAATTCAAATTAAAAGACTCTATGTTCACATAACGCAGAGCGAATCCAAAATCAGACGACTGCATCTGATGGTTTCGTAACCTTGGTGGGGTCAGATTACGAGTAGAACAAGTTATTAAAATCAAAGAAAGGTCACAGAATGACAAAGGACGGAAATATCAGAGTTAATAATACAAAACTTTTAGAAAATTTATATTCTTGTATTTTATTACATTTTTTATCTGAAATTTAAGGAATGTCACCAATAGTAGAAGTTTATCAGGAAAACAGAAAAAAGTATAAACCTCAATTTATGAAAACGGGTCCTAGGAAAAATATTACATTCAAAAATACGATTATGATTAAGAATACCGATATTAAAAATCACCAATTAGTAGTTAATTAGTTTTATTAAATTTGTAAAGTATCACCAACTATTAATAATTTAATAGTGAAATTTTAAAACTGAAAATTTAACACGTTCCTGTCTGAGGTCGTACACTGCGTGGTGGGGGTAAAATGTAAAGGAATCCTACTCATCTATATGTCTACACCTGAAGGGTGAACTTCGGACACTCGGAAAAGACCATTACGGACAACATGGTCACGGCGGTTATTAATGTGTAGATAAAAGTCACTGTGATTATAAATTTTTATAAACGAAGACTATTAAACGAATATCTTTCCATTGGTAAAATAAACTTAAAGAAACTAACGATCCTACAACCGCAAACAACAAAAAAGGAAGGGAGACATAACAGGGGAGTTTGACGACCCCTCCTCTGATAATCGTAAGGGATTTAGGAATGTCGAAACAACAACAACAACAAGTCAAGTCAGCGAGTCAGCATAGGCTGAAAAACGCTGGTGTACCTGACGTCGTGTGGTCCGGAGGGACAGGTAGTGGTTAAGGGTCTGAAATGAGTCAGAGTACAGGTATCTCAGTCACTACGGTAGGTTGGTAGAGTAGGAGACAGCAGTAGGGGAAGAGGACGGGAGTTAGAAAGGGTCGTAGTCCCAGAGAAGTCTACTCAGTCGAGAAGCGTAGTCCACCGGTTTCATAACCTCGAAGTCGAAGTCGTAGTCAGGAAGGTCACTTGTGGGTCCTGACTAGAGGAAATTCTACCTGACCAACCTAGAAGAACGTCAGGTTCCCTGAGAGCTCAGAAGAGGTTGTGGTGTCAAGTTTTCGTAGATACGAAGCCACGAGTCGAAAGAAATATCAGGTTGAGAGTGTAGGTATGTACTGATGACCTTTTTAGTATCGAAACTGATCTCAACAATAAAACACTATAAAAGAAACATAGTTTAATGATGTATATTTCGAAAAAAAGAAAAGATTTCAGTCTTAAGTAAAACCACTAGAATACAAAACCCACTAGGTACATAAGAACATGATTACGGTCGAATAAAATTGAAAAGTGGTACAATATAGAAGGACGGACCATACCGTTCTATGACTTATAAAAGAGGGTTATTAAAACTATAATATATACACAAGATGAAAACATTTACTGTCGGGGGGGGGTTTTTTTTTTTCATCTATATTAACAGAGGTAAAAAAAAAAGTTTTGACCAGAAGAGACGATATTTTAAAATTGGGATTTATCCAGTTGCGTAGATTATTATCAACATAATCCTTAGTCCTATCTGAAGATAAATGAATCAGGTCTAATACGGTGCATTTCTCGTAGTGTCATTTTGAATGCATTGAATGCTATCTAAAATAGGTAAAGTACGAGAGTGATTTCCACCTGAATTTATCAATTGGACTTCTCTTACTTCCTTACTGAAAATCGGTTCCCATAATCCATCTAAAGAGTCTCCTCTACGATTTCTATTAATCGAGATGTATGTCTTTTCCCTTCGTAAGAGTCTGTTTTCTTCACCCACTTTTCCTCCATACTTATTTCTGATTCGTAATAAAATTTTCTTATATAAGAAATAGTTGGTGAACATCATATTATCCTTATCTCTTTATCCCCAACGAACACCCGTATCACCATCTTCTACTCTAGTCTCTCCCTCTATGTGGTCGTTCCTCAAACCTAAAATAAGTGGTCACCCTGTAAAAATCGATATTATATTAGAAAAGATGACACTCAAAACCCTTTCAAAACACTTGTCGACGTTCACTCGATGAAGACTCACAACTTACCCGTCGAAAAACACTACCTCCGGAATCTCCTAACGAAAGGATGAACTTTTCTCGAGGGACACGGGAATAAGAGACGAAACCAAGTGGAGTCTCTGTACTTTTAATAAAATGACCGAGAATCCTCGTGAACATACACCCAAAAATAAACGTCTGGGGACGGTAAAAATAGAAGGTTACTCTTACACAAGGACATACAATGTTTAACCAAAGTAGTAAAAGAACCCCTTTATCTTTTTTCATCATTTAAATATCGAACATCTTTATTATCTATGAAAATTAATTGGAATTCATAGTCGAATGTTCAGTTATTGTGTTTATAACACGAATATGTCTACTAAAACATCAAGAAATCTGAAATAGAAGCACGATTATTGTTTCCACTAAAATGTCGTGATATTAATAAACAGATTATCATTATGTCAATGCAAAACTCTTATCCCATTAAATTCGTCCATATCACCTCTTCCTTTACCGTTGGGTGAGGTCACAAGAACGGACCTCTCAGGGTCCCTACCCCCTCGGACCACCCGACGGCAGATACCCCATCGTGTCTCAGTCTGTGCTGACTTCGCTGAATCGTCGTCGTCGTCCATATCATGTAAAGTCGTAAAAAAAAATAATTTCGAACGTTACTTAAAAACCATGTATTAACAGGGATTCACCCTCGATAGAATAGAGTATCATATGAATGAGAAGTCTTTACTAAGAGAGGGAAGGAGTAAGATAAACTTGGGAAGTTGTTAAAAAAAAAATGTCAACGTCCGTAATTTTTAATAAAAGTTATAATTTTAATTTAAAAAAACATTATTCATTACACTAATACCCCGAAGGGTCCACCACGAACACCATTTTTTGGACGAACGGTTACGTCCAACCTGCATTGTCTACGTTAAAGACAGGGACACAACCCTTCTAGGGAACCTCCCCTCTCGTGGTGTTGGGTGAGATCCTAAGAACGGACCTCATAGGGGTACCTGTGTCCTCGGACCGTCCGACGTCAACCATCCCACCATGTCTCAGTCTGTGTTGACTTCACAGAATGAATCGTACGTGGGTCACACTAATATTTGGATCTTCATACATATCTCTGTGTGTTTTAAAAACAAAGGACAAAACGAAAGAAGAACAAAAAGGGGTATGCGGAAAATATCCGTTTGTAAAGAAAATCATAGGACGAATAAAAAGTTCACAAAAAAACGTTTACATTTATTTATATATAAAATCAAACCTCCGAAAAAAGTATATATTTCTAGAAGGAAATAAAAATTACCACCAACATGAAGATAACCGATATACCAGTGAGTCAAGACACCCCTAGAAACACAACAAAGGATAAAAGACGGTAATAAAACGGTTTACTTATTGTATACGAATAACAAAAGTATTCGTTTACCTATTAAATATTAGGTTCTCGTAAGTTGTTTGATTGTAGTACCGTAAGTCAGGATAATGAAGTACTGTTCATCAACCCCCTTTTCACCTTTGTCATCGTCTAAAAGAACCTGAGGGTTTTATTGACACCTACCACTGACGTCGGTATTTAAACTTTTTACGAAAGAGGAACCTTTGGATACTGTTTCCATCTACCGTATAATTTTACGTCTTTATAGTGAAACGGTTGTTCCCAGGCATATCAGTTTCGATGTCAAAAAGGTCATCAACACATATCTACACTCTCAACCTGGTATTTCTTTCGAATCGTGACTTCTTGACTACGAAAACTTGACACTACAACCTCTTCTGAGAACTCTCGGGGAACCTATCTTTCCTCTAGTTTGGTCAGTCAGGATTTCCTTTAGTCAGGACTTATCAGAAACCTTCCTACTACGACTACGAGCTTATGAAACCGGTGGACAACGTTTCTTGACTGAGTAACCTTTCTGGGACTAGAACTCTTTCTGACTCTTGTCTTCTCCCGCTGTCTCCTACTTTATCGACCTACCGTAGTGGCTGAGTTACCTGTACTCAACTCGTTTCAGGCCCTCTATCACTTCCTGACCCTTCGGACTCCACGACGTCAGGTACCCCAACGTTTCTGAATCACTCTGAACGTTCTGAATCACTGACTTGTTATTGTTATCGTTGTATCAGATTCTCGTTCATAAAGGGATTTTAAGGATACAACTTAGGATTAGGGGTCACATTACCATAAACCTCCACCCTGGGGATCCTCTACGAATACGGTACTCCCACCTCGGGAGTACTTACCTTAATCACCATTCTTTAGATGCTCTAGGGAACAAGGCACTTCTGTGTTACTCTTCTGTCGTCAGACACTCGACCTTTCACCCGAGAGTGGTTTACGACTGATACGTCATCGGAACCAGAACCTGGAGGGTCGGACATCTTGACACTCTTTTATTTAAAGACACCAAATATTCGGTGGATCAGATTTCATGAGACAATATCGTCGGACTTATCCCACTCTCTCAATTGAAGTCGTCAGTATTTAATGTAATTATTATGTCACACAACTCTTATCGTGAAATGGAGACATCAGAAGGAGGGGGTTTAATATTGGGTCCGATTAGTACTCCTTTCGTAGTCTGTTTAGAGTTAACTCCCCATAAGGTGTTTTATTGACTTGTCCTGAGAACTTTTGACAGTCCCAGTGGTTTTGACCCTTTCAGACTCTTTGACAGTGACGGATTTCATCGGACTCTTCTACTAATATGATATTACACCATACGACGTACCCTAGGACCTTGTCGTTTTGTTGTAATCTATTTTTGATTATTTTAGATTTATTTCTGAAATCAATTAATATTATACAGTCAAAACTAAGTAATTAACACTGTTTGGTACCATTATGTTCTAGAATTACCGTCTTCGATTCAAACACCACATCCCTCTGAGGCATGATAGAAACTTTTAAAAGACATTTAGATTTTGATAATATTTTGTAAATAATTTTTCATGTCTATCCACAAAGACATTAAGACAATCTACATAGATTTTTGAAAAAAAAATTCTTGACCATATTGAGTGTGACACCACAAACAGAGTAGTACTTACTGTAATAAAAAAATTATACAGATTACCCATAAATTAAATAAAAAGGAAAGACAATTACAAGTACAAGAAATAAGACAAACCAACAACCGGAAAAAGAACAATTAAAGTCCTCAAGAGATATTCCCATAATCGTGAATTTTTTTTAATTTAAATAAAAATTAACTTCCTATTAACGAAATGTCTTAAAGGAAAAGACAGCCTGTAGTTGTACTTAGTCGGTATCCATGTGTTATCGGGAGGAAGAACTTGGAGGGAGGGTAAAGGGAGGGGTAGGGGGAGGAGATCCAACTATGTCTCGGGGACAAACTTAAGGGACTCTGTATGTAACTTAAGGGTAACGGATAGATAAAATGTGTACCATTACATTCAAAGGTACAATAAACGAGGTATGTAGAGTAGGAGAGGAAGGAAGAGTGTCATAGGTATTCAGACAAGAGACATAAACAAAGAGGTGACTACGGAACGTCTATTTAAGTGGTCATGGTAGAAAGATCTAAGGTATACCTTAGATCAAGGGACTTCCCTCTAATCGGGAAAAACACTATACCCAACGTTCACAAATACATATCTAAGAGACTAAAAAAAGTACGTCTAAAAAGGAAAAAATATACCATCAAAAAATCACAAAGACCTAAAACTTTATATCAATCTTTTCAGAAGTGGTAAGGTTCCAACACTTCCTTAAGTAGGTATAAAAGAAGGTCATGAACACTAAAGGAAAAAATGTGAATCTAGAATTTTCAAACTTAAGAAGTCAAGGAGGGTTAATAACTCAGTAAAATTTACGAATTGGAAAAGAAAGTACGGACACATTCGTACGAACATTGGAATAACCATGAAATTTACTAAATAGCATCTTCTTTAGAAATATGTCAATGAGAACCACCCATACTTCAAAGCTGAAAGATCTTTTATGTAATTCGTAAAGTAACATAGAATTAAGACTTAGTGCCAAATTTTCAAAATGTCTTTACTTCTGAGAATTTCAAAGAAAAGTGACAATATGACAATATATAAATCGTCATAAAAAAGAAGGTCTACAAATAGTAACACCTAATAAGTATATAAATCAAAAATGGGGAAGGATAAAGAGGAAACTAAGGACAAATCTAATAATTTGGAGAGACACTAAATAGCAGATAGAAGGAATCTTGTGAAGTGAGCAAAATACCGGGGAAACTACAGTCATTAGAGAAATAAAGTAAAATGAATCTTTAATCAAAATTAAGTAATTCTCCGACCTTGGTCATCACAGTCGAACACAACGATTTATGTCCCACGACTAAAGAATGTGGTAAAACATATCGATAAGTACAAAAGGAGTATCATGAACTTTGATCGGAACGACTTGGCTTAAAATTGTCTGTAAACTCTTTGATAGACCATCACGACACCTTACAACCAAGGATCCTTTATGATGGGTTTCATTGGACCACTCAAACAACGAACACTATCATTTCCTCCTGTGGTGGAAAGGACTCAACCATCTTAGACGACCCTGTTCTCCCCACACACATACCCACTTTTCTTGTCGTCTCAATCCTTCCTCTTGCTTCAACCTTATAAATAACTTCTAAACTTTAGAAATTACGTCCATAAAGTCACATCCTCGAACTAATCTTAATCATCTCCAGTACTACAATATCAAATCCTAACTATCTGGATCATTTCGTTCCTAAAACTCCACTCTAAAAAAAAGGTCTTAGAACCTTTCATTTGTTAGTAAACGATGATAAATAACTTTTCAACTTGTCAGACTACAATATATGCCCCAAAACCACTTCAAGGACCTTACTTGTTACTTCAATAAACGTAAAGAATAGACGAACCCGTTCTCAAAGGACCTTATCATTTCACACAACGACTTCTGTCGACTTACACTACAATTACACCTGACATTTGAGACCCACGTCTACCAAAGTCAAGAGCCACGGGCAAGTCTTGGTGTCATTCAAACTTTTAGACAAACATTTTTCAGATTAGGAATCCGGATAGATGTTTCTGTCACGTAAGAGAACCACTTCTCAAACTGTAAAAAAAAAAGAGGGAGGACTCCTTACTTCGGATTGAAGTAATGACTCTGTGGATTCATCAACGAACATACATACTCTGACGGAGGGTTACGTCCTCTGCATCCAAACTAGGGACCCACCTCCTCTAGGGGACCTCTTCTCGTACCGTGTCGGGTGAGGTCATAAGAACGGACCTCTTAGGACACCTGTCTCCTGGGACCACCCGATGTCAGACACCCCAGTGTGTACTCAAACGTCATATCATTCTTCTTTATATGAACCCGGATTTCTCAAGTCACGAATTACCGACATGACACACACACACACTCACTCACTCTCTCTGACTACCACACACACTCTCTCTCTCCGTCCCTCCGTCGGTCGGTAGGCCGATGGGTGAGGTTGTCTCCTCACCGGTTCTCCATCTTTCTTTTGGTCCTACAACAATGCACCAGAGACCTCTACACCGCTATTTCTTTACCCCAGTCCTGTGTTTTGGGAAAGTACGGATTTTCCTCTTTCTGTATAACCGGGGTCACTACTTAAAAGTAAGTAGTCAAGAATATGTACATGTTTTTCTATCTGAAAAGTGTCTTGATAAACGAGTCAGTACTATGAGAAGTGTAATCTTAACGGATCACCCGTCAAGACAAACGTCCCATTAATAAACTTTAATTCTTATAAAAGAATCTTCAATAAAATGGTAGAACGGGACTGTAATGGGGTATTTTCAATAAATTAGAGAATAAAACTGACACTAACTCCTTTCATCCAGTAACCACATATCGGTCGTTAAAATATATATCACAGATATAAACGACGAGTATTAAACCCTCTTTCAATTGTAAGGACCACCGAGTTTACCATTTCTTGGACGGACGTTACGCCCTCCAGACCCAAGTAAGGGACCCAACCCTTCTAGGGGACCTCTTCCTTTGTCGTTGGGTGAGGTCATAAGACCAGACCTCTTAAGGTACCTGTCTCCTCAGACCGTCTGACGTCAGACACCCCAACGTTTCTCAGGCTGTCCCAACGAAAGTGAAAGAAAGAAATGTAAACAACTTACGGATGACACACGATCCGTGTATATATATGTAAGATTACATATAGAGTGTAAGAACAATTAAGGAAAGAAGGTTCGCTTTTGATTCTAACCAAAAGAGTTATAAGATGAAGAGTGAGAGGAATTACAGATATACTTCCTTTTTTCTAAACTTGAACTCACTCCGAATGCGACGGAAAGTGGTTCACTTGTACGATATTTGGGAAGTAATTGGTCTCGGTTTGAACATACATCAATTGTAAAATGGTGTCAACAATTAATCTATATCTTATACAATGGAGAATCGAAAACTCTAACACTGACACTTATCCATCATTCGTTTCACTTCGTTTCTTCTCTCCTAGATCCGGGAATAACAGACCTTAGAAATTGACCTTAGGTAAATTAAAGTGGATTTCCTCTATGAATCCTTAACAGTAAAATTTTATAAAAAGACACAGGAATATCCATTGGAAAAAACCAATGAAAAAATTTTTCCATGTAAAATGGTAGAAACAAGAAGTCAACACAAGTAGATTAAATCAAGGAATGAAAAGAACAAAGATTATACATTTCTAAAACATTTATTCATCTTAATCATCTGATCTTTTACGATCCCTCTTTTTGAACACCTTTTATGGTTGTAACATCGATACCCCCAATCAGTCCACGTTTAAAAGAAGACTTACAAAACTAACTTGAGAATGTGGGATTGGAGATGATATCTAGAATATTTCATTTAATTCACACGAACAATTAACTGACCAACAAATACGCGGGAGGGAGAATCATAACCCTACACTCGTCAAAGATTAAAAGGTAAATCGTTCATTACACCATATCTCCTAATTGAAAAAAAAAAGGAGTTTTTAGTGTTCTTCCGAAAAGACTATCAAAAATTTTAAACTCTAGTTGACTATGTACTAAGTAAGAATGCTTCTAGAAAGACCCCCTATAAAAGACAATAGAAATTTTGATTCACTGGTGAAACATTCTCACAAAAGGGGGGATTAGTCGGGAAAGAAGGGGGTTTCTTGTTGATGGTCTTCTAACCTTCCACGACCGTAAAAATTACGGTCACAACGACTCCTTTCAACCGGTGATAGGTCATCTTAAACAGAATGCTTTCGAAATTACTTCACAATCAAATTTTTTTTTTTCACTTCGATAATAACATAGTGTTCAATACCTTACTGTTCTATTGTGTAAGTCAATAGATCAAGTCTACAAATAACCTCTCTCTCCGATCTTTCAACAGATGTGTCAAAAGGAAAAAAATTTGTAGTTTTTGTTTAAGTATAAATAGAACACGGTTCATACCATTGTAAGAGTTACTTAGTACCTATTTTCATCTACTAAAACACTTTAAACATGAAGTATATTTTTGTATATTTATATATTTTGTATATTTTTGTTATGTAATAAATCATTAAATTTTTTACACACTAAAAAAAAAAAAAATTCCTCACCTTCAAAATAAAAAGATTATCGGCATCCTTACACTGGAAGATTTATAGATTTACACATAAAATGTACTAAGAAAAGGATTTTACGAAAAAATTGAAGGGAAGACAACTTCAATCCTCCACCAACCTTCTCACTTACTAATCGACTCGGAATGTCTTATAGAAATATAATCACTCCAGTAATAAACAATGGTACACTGTTTCACACTGGAAAACTTAATACACCCGATTGTAAGGACAAGTCAAATAAAACTCCACTACACCATAATATCTTTGAACATACATTAAATCCATATTTCATATCACAACTAAATCTTTACATGTTACTTCTTTATACTGAATTACGTCGTGAAAAACCCCCTATACTCACACTACTCCCATCCATCTCTGTGTCTCTAAAAAATTTACAAAGACAACAATCTCAAAAATTATCGCACTTTGAGTCCTTGAAAGGTAAATGTATCGAGTGAATAGAACCACTCATTTAGTCAAATCTTCTGGTCTAAAATCTAAAGTCCTAGTCAACTTGTATCGAAAAATCTGGTCACCGAAAGTTGGAAAAACCAGAGTCATAATTTTTTAAGAAATTAAAAATGTCATTAAATGAATTTCTATTGTTCCCAACGTTTATTTACTTTTGATAAAAGTTTTTTATGTCACTCTTCTCATCGTAACAAAAGTATAAACGTTTAGAGAAATTACAGATAGAGTCATCTTCTGTCGGTCGAAAAGTATAGAAAATATGAAGTCAGATAACGTTATAATACACTTTACATTAGACTTTTTGAGATGAAATACGAGTACTCTCTTTTCGATTTTTCCGTTTATACAAAAATCATAATAACATTTTTATGAAAACTGGAATTCTTGAGGGGCGACCACCGAGTCTGCTACTTCTTAGACAGAAGACACGTCCTCTGGACCCAAACTAGGGATCCAACCCTTCTAGGGGACCTCTTCCCTTACCGTTGGGTGAGGTCACAAGAACGGACTTCTTAAAGTACCTGTACCTGTTTCCTCGGACCGTCCGGTGTCAGGTACCCCCAGTGTGTCTCAGACTGTGTTGACTCGTCGATTATGTTCATGGTCGGGGGAAATTTCTAAGGTGCCTGGTGTGAAGCTCTTGGAGACGAAATCTCGTTTTCCTTTAACCTAGGATTAGGACGGGAACTAGTAGGAGAGACATAATCTATAAGAATCCCTGATACAGACAATTCGACATCATTACGTGACTTTATCATTAAGATAAAGAGCTTAGATGAGACCGACAGAAGACACTTCTCGGAACCTCGATATCCGAAACTAAAAATTACAAGGGGAGGACGAAAACCTTTACTATTCCGAACGATTGATATTCTTAAATCCGTTTAAACAATTGTAAAACTGACAAAAGGAATAAACATTTTTACCCGTCTCGTGAAAAATTGATGGTTGAGTTCAGAAAGTACTTTTAGTTTAATCTATTGATTTCAATATACGTCAACGATTATCTTAGAAAATAATTATCTTGAATCGTCTGTCTTACGATGGACTCCATACGAGGTTAAAACGTAACGGAGAAGAAATATTCAATGAGATCTCTCACTGAAAAAAAAATTTGACGAGAGGAAAAACAGGACAGGTTGTGAATGCACTTAGAAGGAAGAATCTAGATCCAGGAGGTTCCTTTACCTTAAAATTTTGTTCTTGTCGTTCTGTAGTAAACAGACGTCTAAAAGAATCAAAGTATGAATTTGATTAATCTTTGTTTACCCTTCTACGATGTATTTGCTACATATACTTTTATTCCTGTTGTATCACATGACGACGACTACGATTCAGCGAGGTCAGCACAGGCTAAGACACGCTGGGATATCTACCGTCGGGTGGTCCGAGGCGACAGGGGCCCTAAGAGGTCCGTTCTTGTGACCTCACCCAACGGTAAAGGAAGAGGTTACGTACTTTCACTTTTCACTTTCACTTCAGCGAGTCAGCACGGGCTGAGAATCACTGGGGTACCTGACGTCGGATGGTCCGAGGAGGTAGGCACCCTAAAAGGTCCGTTCTCATGACCTCACCCCACGGTAACGGAAGAGGCTGTTGTATCACATCCCTGATATAAGAGATCCATTTTCATCTTATTCCTTTCCTTTTCCTAATCATACACGGAATAAAGAATTTTCGACTAAAAATATTGAGGATCTTCTTTCCTTTAGATAATTCGTAGACACGCACGTACGATTCAGTAAAGTCAACACAGACTGAGAAACGTCGGGGTACTTGACATCGGGTGGTCCCAGGAGACAGGTACCCTAAGAGGTCCGTTCCTATGACCTCACCCAACGGACGGCACGGAAGGAGGTCCCCAGGAAGGGTTGGGTCCCTAGGTTAGGTATAGAGAAACCAGAGGAGGTAACCATCCACCTAAGAAATGGTGATCGCGGTAGATTCTTCGGGTAATTCGTGGGTCGGTTAAGTATAAATAACTCACTTCGTTACACAATTTGGGATAAGACCTATACAATCAAGTCTTGTTACTTGAACCATCCCAGAATGTGATGAACCCAAGGTCGACGGAGAAGACGACATTAGAACTCGTTCAAAAATTCAGTAGTCACTGTCGAAGAAATCTATATATTTTACCCCTATTAAATTTATTATAATGTCCCAATGACACTATCAATTTTCTTTAATTACATTTATTTCGTGATCTTATCTAACCGTGTAGTATAATAATTGAGGAAAAGGAGAATGTATTTTAACCCTTTCCTATTAAAGGAACTATTACAATTGAAGACCATCAGAGTATCTCTAAAATATAAAATTTTCCTAACTACTTTTTAATATATTACAGTTTCCGATTAAAACAGAGAAAAACAACAACGATCGGTTTCGTGCCAAAAATAATGAAACCGAACGTGTTCTCCTCTTTTAACTAATTTCCGGTCTGGAGAATTGTCCATTTTATATAAAATAGATCACTTTTAACGAGTCACCACAAGCTGAGAAACACTGGGGTACCTAATATGTCAGGTACCTTAAGAGGTCCGGTCCTATGACCTCACCCATCGGAAAAGAAAGAGGTCCCCTAGAAGGGTTGGGTCCCTAGTATGGGTCCAGAGGGAGTACCGTCCACGTAAGAAATGGTCGACTCGGTATTCCCTTCGGGTCCTTATAACCTCACCCTCGGAGAGGGAAGAGGTCCCCTAGAAGGACTAGGTCCTTATCTTGACCCCAGAGGACGTAACGTCCACCTAAGAAATGGTTGACTCGATGGTCCCTTCGTGTATAAAATGGATTTAAGTGTAATTATTAGAATTCATGAATAAAGGTGACTTAAATAATATCTGTGGAAGAATGTACTATTACGATCTCTTTGATCACCCGTCCCTTCATGGATTTGAATTTAGAGTAAACAACTCTCTTTTTAACAAGTAATTATAGTGACCCATGATCAATAAAAGACATGTAAGGATTAGTAAAGGGTCACATATCCCTTACGTATTTGAACACTCAATGGACCAATTGGAATACCTCTTAACGAGTATTAAAAGTATAACTCTGACTAAGTAAACTTGTTCAGAAAGTTCGTCAAGAACCATTTAGTTTAAAACCCAGTTTTGGTCACAGTCCAACTCATCATTTGATATTGTTAATGAGGTAAGATCTTGTTACTAATAACTCTTCATTCTCCTCAGAAAATTAGTCACTTTTAGTAAAAATTTAAATTAGGGAAGACGAATGTCTTTATTATCTTTTTCTCGTCTTTGGAAAAGACAGAAAAAAAAAAAAAGTGATTCCTATAGTTCTCTCTATCTTCACGATCACGTCACTCATGTGTCTTCCGTTTATGTGTAATCCCTAGATCCTTTTTGAATTAACCACAATATAGAGAAACCATTTTCTTCGGTATAAAGACCTTCGTCAACCGTGGTGTTTCTTCTCAGATAAAACCTGAGGAACTCTTCGTGAAACTACGAGGACCGTGAATTTTTTTGACATAATTTAGTTTATGTGAGCGAGTACCATTAATTTATTACCTGGGCGAGGGGTGGTACAAACTTATTTCAATCTCATTTTATATAAGACCTCAAGTCATTGTTACTCAAGTATGGGTAAAATGACTGAGAATGATGAGTACTCAAGACCTCTTGGAACCATCTATGACAATCCAAAAGAAAGGATAACTAACGTATGGATTACTGAACCTAAAATTAGTATATAAGTCGAACGACAATACCTTCGTTAGTATATTCACTTGTACACGAGTCCACGGATCCTCGAGTGATATTTGGAACACGGTTTCGTACTATTTTTGTTTTTAACTAAAAGGTCGTAATCCAGTTAAAGACATTATGAATAAAAATTAAAAATATACGTCATATATTCTTTCGAAAGGAGTCACTAGTCACGTTTCTTTATCTCCTTTTGTTATCTACTCTTTCTGATCTCTAGAGCAGTTCTTTTAATCTCTATGGTTCCCTTGAAAAGTACGTTTCTACCCGTGTTATTTCCTGTCTTCACCATTCCTGGATTATCTTCGTCTTATATAATTCTTCTCCACCATTCTTATGTGTCTTCTTGACATGCTTTTTCTTGAAATGTTGGGTCTATTAGTACTACCACACTAGTGAGTAGATGTCGGTCTGTAGACCTTACACTTCAGTTCACCCGGAATCCTTCGTAGTGATGTTCGTTTCGATGACCTCCACTACCTTAAGGTCAACTCGATAAAGTTTACGACTTTCTACTACGACACTTTCACGACGTAAGTTATACGGTCGGTTAAACCTTTTGAGTCGTCACCGGTGTCCTGACCTTTTCCAGTCAAAAGTAAGGTCAGGGTTTCTTTCCGTTACGGTTTCTTACGAGTTTGAAGAAGTTCGGTCCGAAGTTATCATGTACTTGGCACTTGAAAGTCTACAAGTTCGACCTAAATCTTTTCCGTCTCCTTGGTCTCTAGTTTAACGGTTGTAGGTGACCTAGTACCTTTTTCGTTCTCTCAAGGTCTTTTTGTAGATGCAGACGAAATAACTGATACGGTCTCGGAAATTGACACACCTAGTGTTCTTTGACACCTTTTAAGACTTTCTCTACCCTTATGGTCTGGTGGACTGGACGGAGAACTCTTTAGATATACGTCTAGTTCTTCGTTGTCAATCTTGACCCGTACCTTTTTGTTTGACCAAGGTTTATCCCTTTCCTAACAGTGGGACAAATAAATTGAAGGTACGTCTCATGTAGTACTCTTTGCGACCCGACCTACTTCGTGTTGACCTTAGTTCTAACGGCCCTCTTTATAGTTATTGGAGTCTATACGTCTATTGTGGTATGCATGTCGTCTTTCTCTTCTTGATTTCTCGGACAACTACTTTCACTTTCTCCTCTCACTTTTTCAACCGAATTTCGAGTTGTAAGTCTTTTAATTCTAGTACCGTTTATCTACCCCTTTGTTACTGTCTGAAATCACAAAACCCTCCGAGCTTTTAGTGACGTCTACCACTGACGTCGGTACTTTAAATTTCTACGAAGGAGGAACCTTCCTTTCAATCCTGGTTAGATCTATCGTATAAGTTTTCGTCTCTGTACTCAAACGGTTGTTTCCAGGCAGATCAGTTCCGACACCAAAAAGGTCACCAGTACATACCTACACTCTCAACCTGATTTTTCTTTGGACTCGTGGTTTCTTAACTACGAAAACTTGACACCGCAACCTCTTCTGAGAACTCTCAGGGAACCTGACGTTCCTCTAGGTTGGTCAGGTAGGACTTCCTTTAGTCAGGACTTATAAGTAACCTTCCTGGCTACGACTTCGAATTTGAGGTTATGAAACCGGTGAACTACGCTTCTTGACAAAGTAAACTGGGACTACGACCCTTTCAAACTTCCGTCCTCCTCTTCCCCTTCTGTCTCCTACTCTGCCGACCTACCGTAGTGGCTGAGTTACCTTTACTCAAACTCATTTGGGGCCCTCAACAACTACCTGTCCCTCCGGACCACACGACGCACGTACCCCAACGTTTCTCAGCCTTCGCTGATTCACTGACTTGACTTGATTATATGTCATTAGTTTAGAATCAACCATAGATGTATAAAGTTCATTATAAACGACATATTCTTACTTTATTCTTTTTCAAAGAGTCACCTTAAATTGGAATAAAATTTTTCTAGTGTAAGTGTCTCTATCCGACTATTCTAATATGTTATTTTAAAAACAAATTGACCTTATGACTCAAACCAAGAAAGGAAAAGAGACCAATTTAAGAAAACGGCAAATTCTTACAAAAAATTTGGACACATTTTTAAAATAATGTCAAACAATCGTGAGGTAAATCTTTCCTTTCAAGTTTAGTATACGGTCAACGTCAATTTTTTAACCAATGCAATTTCATAAAACCCAGTGCATCTACTAACGTACGAACGTCTAAGAAGACACACGTCACAAATTCTTCTGTTGACTCCCATATCATCTTCGAGACTGAGTAAAAAAGGAGACATTCCGATGACTAACTACCAGTACAGTACAAATTATTATTGGTCACTGATCATCAGACCAGAAATCAAACTAGAAGGAAAGGATGATCAACAACATACGGTCGAAATGAACATTAATATACTAAATTGGCTTATAATGGATTTGCTTATTTTAAAGTCACATATTCCTCTCAATGAAGACACTTTAGAGCCCTTCCTCAACTATTTCCGACCAACTACAAAAAAAATTTTTTTTAAATAAACCTTAATCTACATTCCTTCTGTTACTTTTTGGACCTTGCAAGTATGTTTAGAGTGTCAACCCGTAACTAACGAAAAGTCCACAAAGTCGACAAGAGAAGTTAAATTTTCTTTAGAAGATCTTTAACATCACAGACGTAACCGTGTACACAAATATATTCTTTAAGGTTAGAACCGAAAACAAAATGTCGTCTTCTAACTATTCGTGTAAACTTACAAAATTCAATTTTACGTATTCCATGTATGAACATTAAAAAAGGGAAAGCACTAAATAACTTAATGACTGAACTAATCACCTGACCAGGACTCAATCAAGTACTTAAGAATAAAAATCACTACTAGGGTAGGATAGACTCTGTAAAAAGAATTTAAGAGTGAACTTTCTTTCGTCATCTAAACTTCGTGAAAAAGTTTCAAATTGTACCTAAAACATCATTTTAACCTTATAAAACACTAAGGTATCAATCATGGTGAACACCAATATCGTTGTCAGTATTTTAAAACGTAAGATCGACAGAGGAAATTCTTTTGAAACATTAATGAATCCAAAGTCAAGTCAGTGAGGTGGCACAGGCCGAGAAACACTGGGGTACTTAACGTCGTGCGGTCCGAAGGGACAGGTAGTAGTTGAGGGCCTCAAGTGAGTTTGAGTGCAGGTACCTCAGCCACTACGGTAGGTCGGTCGAGTAGGAGACAGCAGGGGAAGAGGAGGACGGGGGTTAGGGAGGGTCGTACCATCGGGAGATTACGGACAAAAATCGAAACATAGGGGGGTGGGGGTTGTGTGTGATATTTTTATCGTTGTTGTCTTACCGAAGAAAATCTTAAAGGATAAGGGTTCCTTAGTAGACTACGAAGATTCCGTCTGAAAACTCGGTCATATTACCAAAACATATCTCCACAGTTTATAAAGTAAAAGACCACCTAAAATCTGACTTTGCACATTGTCAAGTTGTCAATATCGAACGAACCTTTTAATTTTCCCATAAAGGATAAATACAAATAGAAGGGAACCCCTCGACTTTTATGGAATATTCTTAATTATAGTTGTTCTGACCGGACGTAAGCTCAGACTCCTCCGTGTCACGGGCCTCTCCCGGGGTTTCGACAAAACGACCGACGGACAAGACCTCGTCGACTGATTGGTCGACGTCTCGTGTAACTAGCCCAGTATTAACGAAAGTAGGACCTCGTCTCGTGCAATTGTGTTAAATTTAGTTCTCGGTGTAATCTTCTAAGACTGGAATCCTATTGGAGAGTAAAGGATGGAAACTCTCTCCCTTGTTAAGGTCAGTGAAGGGATTGAAGATTGGTGTTTTATCGTGCCCTTGTATATCGGTGTAAATTTCTAACACTGGAGAACTGAAAGAAATAGGAAATATGTCCACCTAAGTCTTGTCATTTTCCTTATTCAGTATTACATGATAAAAACAACTCATCTCTTTAGTAGGGAGGGGAGATTGAGTTAAAAAAAAAGATAACCTTAGAAGGATCTACTAAGGATATCTACGTCACATCTATTTTATCATCTGGACTCTGACACAAACATTTGGGAGAGAGAAGGAATTTTTTTTTTTTTTTTTTTTTTTTTCGTCGTCTCACTGTCAAGAGCAGACAATCGTCTGGTGACAAAGAATTATACATGTCAAAACACACTAACGAAAGAAAACTATTTAGAGCCGGAGGGTAATAAGAGACTTATGAGTATGTCAGTGTCATCTCCAGAATAACCCGAAATAAAAGATCTCCAAAGTTGAAACACGACATTGAGTGTACTGTCGTTTCTATTAAAGTGTATACCTTTTGATATCTATTCTCTCCGACTCTTAACACTCGTCAAAGGTCAAGTATTTGACATTTTGGTAAGAAGAGAGAGTAAGTAATAACCCTCACTATAATAATAACTTTATTGGGAATTAACCGAGATTAAGTAATTCATATTAAGTCCAAAATTTAAAGTCGACAATCTTTAAGTTCATCAGTTCACGAAAACCTCCTATATAACTCAATCTTGTCTTATTCTTTGTTATCATCTTTAGTAATTTTTACAGTAAGTTACTCTGTTGGTTGCCTTTACTCCATTTTTATATAAGTCCACAAAAACATTTATAATTGTAAAACAACTGAATATATAAATTCCTGGGGTCGATAGATTGGTCCTAGTGTAGGAAACACAGTCACTACTGTAACTTGGTGGAGTTTAGAATCGATTTAAGAGCATCCTGGTTACTATGTATCAAGGTAAAGAATTACAGTCCTCAACACCCATGTAATATAAGGATGATCACGTTTCGATTGACTTAATATATTCCTAGTTTAATAACCAGAACCGGAATTGGTTTATGAAATTTGTTTGTACTATGATTATTGACTGAAAAAACCACCCCCCTATCATCTTAAATTTTTGTCAAAAATATTAAGGTGAAAAATAAAAAGTTTCTAAAAATGTAAGAAGTAAAGACAAATAGGTGATCTATATTGTATGGTCTATGGAATATAATAATATTATACAATCTATTACCGACACCAAATAATATGAATCTTGATTCCTTCGAAAGGTACACCTACAAATAAAACGAAAAGGAAGATACTTCCTGACTCAATGTAACGGGTATTTTCACTACTGTCTTAACTGGTCGATACATCATTCCCACCTCTTCCACTACCGTGGGGTGAGGTCATGAGAATGGACCCTTTAGGGTACCTGTCTCCTCGGACCATCCGACGTCAGGTACCCCAACGGTTCTCAGCCTCTGCTGACTCGCTGAAGTGAAAGTGAAAAGTGAAAGTGCGTAACCTCTTCCGTTACCGTTGGGTGAGCACAAGGACGGACCTTTTAGGGTACCTGCCCCCTCGGACCACCCGACGGCAGATACCCCAGCGTGTCTCAACCTGTGCTGACTTCACTGAATCGTCGTACACCATTTCCATTCCCATTATCGACACAAGGATATTATTACTTACACCGGATAAAAGAGACTACCCTACAGAATTGAGAACTGTTATGACAAGAGTTTTTCAAATAATTAATAAAATCATTGAAGTAAATTTTTATGTGACTGATCCTTCCGACCTATAGACAGCTTCCAAAGGATCCCCGGAAAACAGGAAGAGAAACAGTCTATAGAGAAGAGTCTCCACAATTTTATATTGGTCCTTATTAACTTTAAAAAGGATTGGTGAACACCTTAACTTAGACCTTAAATACTAAGCCGGGCCCCTCTTTACAAACATCCGGATACCTTCCTCCTTATAAATGTCCAAAGGACATTTACATGATAAACATCATAATAGATGAAACATATTTGGATCAAATATAAATTTTCTTTATAGTCTATTCTATGGGAGGAATCCTTTATCAAATAACTCGTGTAAAACCATCCTATCATTCATTGTAGACAACTGAACGTCTATTAAACTATACTGATTTCAACGAGATTCAATACTAAAAAGAAAATATTTTCTAATAATGTAAACGAAACTAAATGAAATGAGTTCTTATAATGAGTCAAAGTGTTTTTAATTTTCCTTTCCGTCAAACATAAAGGGAACATTTTACGTGTACTTGGTTGAATAAACACACACCCAATTACCTTTCTCGTGTATTCTAAACTTAAAACCGAAATAGTCACTAAATGAATCACATTACTGAAACTCAATGAATTTAAAACTCGAAAATAAAAGAGTGAACATATTACCCTTACTATTTATTATGGAAAAATAGAGTGTCTTAACAAGATTCTTTGTTCTACACTTCTGATATTTGAGATATTTCGATCCATGTATCGGTACATATTTTAATTCAAATTATTATGTGACAAATACTCCTACACCTCGTTGACCTTGTATGAAACGACCACCCTTATATTTTTACCACGTCAGGGAAACCTTTTGACCTGTAAGGAATCTTTCAATTCGTATGTAGATGGTATACTGGGATGTTTTTTCTAGACATGTTTTTACAAGGATCTTTGTAACGTTGAGACCTTTGTTTGACGCACAAGAAATTGTCCGATTTCTTCTCTTTCACCACATTGCGTAAGTCACCTTGTGAGAGGTCGTTATTTTTCGTTCGACGACCACGTACACACAATGAACGAGACAGTACACGTTGAGAAACGTCGGGACACCTGTCATCGGGTGTCCGAAGAGACACGTACCTCAAGAGGTCCGTTCTTATGACCTCAACCATCGGTAAAGGAAGAGTTCTCCCAGAAGAACTGGGTCCCTAACTTGGATCCAGAGGA
Organism: Capra ibex; assembly: GCA_006410555.1. Taxonomy (NCBI): domain Eukaryota; kingdom Metazoa; phylum Chordata; class Mammalia; order Artiodactyla; family Bovidae; genus Capra; species Capra ibex. The sequence continues at coordinate 46,277,685 of SJYO01018757.1, read as the reverse complement.
CGTAACGTCCTCTAAATGACAGAATCGGTGGTCCCTCCGGGACATAGACAGGAATGGACGAGTCATCGATTCAGTACAAAACACTGGGGTACCTGACATCGGACGGTCCGGGGAGACAGGTACCCTAAAAGGTCCGTTCTTATAGCCGTACCCAATGACATGAGGTCGCCTAGAAAGACTGGGTCCCTAGCTTGGGCGCTGAGGACGCAGAGGACGTAACCGACCGCCCAAGGAAATGGTGACTCGGTGGACCCTTCGGACCATGTATTTTACACCTAATTAAGGTGTCAGTGACACGACTCATTTCTTCAGTACACAATATTCTGACATATGAGAATGTACAAAGTCAAATGTACCTTAAGATTTCTTACACGATGGAGGTCCCCGAATGTCTGTCCTTCGACGATTACCTTTAGAAACTAGTGGAAAGATCGTGACACTCGAGAGAAAGTCACATGTTTCAAGTTTTTTTTGGGACAAATTCAGTGCTAGAGATCTTGTTCATCGTGGAGCACCTTGGGATCCTAAGACACCTTGGGGTAAACTTTTTGACATGACCGGCACGATTAATATTATTACGAGTAACTATGATTAACGAAATAAAGGAAAGTTTTGACCTTTACTACACAAAAATAATCTACGTATCTAGACACAAACACTCAGTGAAGACATTAACAGATAGGGGAGTTTATAAAAAACCTACACTTATTCAACACTCAATGATTAATATTTACAGACTCCCGACCGAGGAAAGTAATTTCGCGGACCCTATGACCTTACTATGTAGATCTTACAGACTAAATATTACACCTTTATTAAAAACATAGGTTGAAAGGTGGGGGTGGGAAGGAGGGACGTCGTCATGTACTCTCCTTTTGACTCAAATAGTTTTCTGACTTTGACGAAAAGATCAATCAAAGGAGGAACTACAACAATGGTGACATCCGATGAAACCAGACAAACGAAAGACTTTATCTTTTCATCATACACTAATCTCGTCCTAGTTGTTCGATGTCAGGATGTCGATTCTTACCGAAATGAAAAAATTTCCAACGAAAATTTTTTAAACCGTCTATGATATACACCAAGTGTTTCGGATTTGATAAAAGACATCCCATTATACGTCTATTTCAAACGACCGTGGACTTGATCTCTGAGGAGATTACATATCAATAAAAGTCAATAAAACTTTCATACGATATTTATAAAATACAAACAAAACTACACTCTTTTCTTAAATAGTATTTATATTAATAAAATTGTCGAAACTTGATATTAAATACATGATATTTTGAGTGGGGAAGTTTTACGTGTCACGTGACCAAAAATTATATAAACGTCAAGATGTTCGGAGTGATATTAAAATCTTATAAAAGTAGTTGGAGACGGGTTTTTATCTTTGAAACAGGGACCCCTGGGACCACCAGGTGACCAGTTCTTAGGTGGAAGGTTACGGCGCACTCCCCCACCACCAGATAGGGACAACCCCTTGATTAGGACCCACGGTGTTGATGACTCGGGAGTACAGAGTCTATCTCTCGGGTGCACGAGACCTCGGACGTACGAGGTTAATTTTGAGCTGTGTCGGTTCACATTTATTCATTTACTGTTTTGTTTGTTTGGGGACATGAGATAAGGAAGGGTAGGAAGTGATGAGTACGGAAACGAGAGACTTACAATTTACTATGACAAATCGAGTGATCAAACTTTACTTCAGTCCAATTAGAACTACGAGAAAGACCTCTTTCTATAAACAAACTCATTTATTATCCCATTTGTTTCGATATTCTTTTTATTTTCATCTTTAAATTCTTTGGTTTTATGAATATACATGAGACTTTTGATCACATTGTCGTCAACTGTTACTTTTTCAATAATTAGTTTCATATAAGACTCATACTAAGAATGTTATTCAGAATTTTCAGGTACTTTCTTAAGTACTTCAGTATCACATATCGTAAAAAAGGAATCACCAAATATATCACTACGACACAAGATGCATTTGTTGTTGTATCAACTACCGTAGAATCTAAACCACTTTACCACATACAAACTTTACTACATAGGAATTCAGTCAATAAGGTCTCTACGTCTTGTAAAGTTCGTTATTTTTATAATCAGCAAGTCTAATTCGAAACCAAATTTTCTTTTTCGATGATTGCAGACTTTCATTACTTTATCGTAAATAGATTTTAAAATCGTTAAGTCTGGAAAGTAATTAGGTGTAATTAGAAAAGGAACTAAAAACTTATCCACTCTCAAGTTTTAAATAACAACAAGTCAGCGACTCAGCACAGGGTGAGAAACACTTGGACAATTGACGTTGTACGGTCCTAAGAGACAGGAAGTCCCCAAACAAGTCTAAGTACAGGCAACTCAGTTACTACGGTAAGTCGACAGAGTAGGAGATAGTCAGGGAAGAGGAGAACGGGAGTTAGAAAGGGTCGTAGTCCCAGAAAAGATGTTCTTTTCTGGATTACTTAGTCGAGAAGTGTATTCCACCGGTTTCATAAGATCGAAGTTGTAGTCAGGAAGGTCACTTATAAGTTCCAACTAAAGAAAATCCTAACTGACCAAACTAGAGGAACGACAGGGTCCCGGAGACTCCTCAAAAGAGGTCGTGGTATTAACCTTTCGTAGTCAAGAAACCGTGAGTCGAAAGAAATATCAGGTTGAGAATATAGGTATATACTGATGACCCTTTTGGTATCGAAACTAATGTGTCTGGTAACAGTCGTTTTATTACAGAGACGAAAAATTATACGACACCAACGTCAGTGTTAGACATCACTAAAACCTACAGGTTTTTTCTTTTAGTTAGAAACAGGTGAAAAAGGGGAAGATAAACGGTTCTTCACTACCCTGGTTTACGATACTAGAAGCAAAAAACTTACAACTCAAAATTCGGTCGAAAAAGTGAGAGGAGAAAGTGAAAGTAGTTCTCCGAGAAATCAAGGAGTGAAAGACGGTAATCCCACCATAGTAGACACATAGACTCCAACAACTGTAAAGAGGGCCGTTAGAACTAAGGACGAGCACGAAGTAGGTCGGACCATAAAGCGTCCTACATGAGACGTATATTCAATTTATTCGTCCTACTGTTACATGTCGGAACTACATGAGGAAAGGGTTAAACCTTGGTCAGACAACAAGACACAGACCAAGATTGATAACGAAGAACTGGACATATGTGTAAAGAGTCCTCCGTCTATTCCACCAGACCATAAGGGTACAGAAGTTCTTAAAAGTTGTCAAACAACACTAGGTGTGTCAGTTTCCGAAACCGTATCACTTACTTCGTCTTCATCTACAAAAAGACCTTAAGAGAACGAAAAAGCTGCGCGATCACCTACAACCGTTAAACTAGAGACCAAGGAGACACAAAAGATTTAGGTCGAACACATAGACCTTCAAGAACCAAGTCTATGACGACTTCGGATCGAACTTCCTAAAACTTGTATTAGAACGATCGGACAATTTACTCACGTTAACAAGCCATCCAACTTGTAAGAAACCGTAACGGAATGAAACCCTAACCTTACTTTTGACTTGAAAAGGTCAGGGCACTGGTGACGACTCAAACGGTTTAAACGACCGTATAACTCACGTCGTAAAAGTGTCGTAGTAGAAAGTCCTAAACTTTATCGCGTCGACCCGGAGACGATGGAAACAAGTATCACTACAAAGGAATTCCGGGTAAACTAAAACATAAGGTCTCACAGACCTAGATCCACTCACTAATGTGTTAACACCGATAGATTCAGTAATTCTAGAAAAAACATATCAAGAAGACACATAAGAACGGTGGAGAAAAATTATAGAAGACGAAGACAATCCAGGTATGACAAAGACAGGAAATAACACGGGTAGAAACGTACTTCACAAGGGAACCATCGAGATTAAAAGAACTCCTCTAGAAATTAGAAAGGGTAAGATAACAAAAGGAGATAAAGAAACGTAATCAGTGAATTCTTTCGAAAGAGTAGAGAGGAACGGTACAGACCTTGATTTTAAACATACATCTGTAATTTAAACTCGGAAGTCTCAAAACGACTTGAGAAACTCTAAGAGTAAAACAAAAAAATTCCAGATATACAACGGATTAAATACCTCATGTCTTTACCACCAACCAAATTTTAAACCCAAAATTTTATCTAGGGAAGTAAACCAGAGCTAATAAATTAAAGGAGTGTTCAGTACTCTTCCGAGTTTATCGAAATAAGTCGATCTCAAAACATTAAGACTTATAAACGTCTTATAATTTGTAAAATATAAGAATTTATAAATCTTACCTCTTCATTTTAATATCCACCATGACGGTGACTCGACATAAAAGACAGTCGAAGTCAGAACCGGAAGATTTGAAACAAAACAACACACATAAGGAGAAAATGGACGACCAAGGGACAGTGTAAGACGGTTATCCTCTATCGTCAAGTCAAGTCAAGTCAGCGAGTCAGCACAGGCTGAGAAACGCTGGGGTACTTAGCGTCGTGTGATCCGGAGGGACAGGTAGTGGTAGAGGACCTCAAGTGAGTCTGAGTACGGGTAGCTCAGCCACTACGGTAGGTGGGTAGAGTAGGAGACAGCAGGGGAAGAGGAGGACGGGGGTTAGGGAGGGTCGTAGTCTCAGAAAAGGTTACTCAGTTGAGAAGCGTACTCCACCGGTTTCTATCTTCACCCTCTGTCATTTCGTTTTTCCTCCCAGTCTCCTAAACGAAGAGGAACAAACGTAAAGAAGGACAGACACAGAGGTGTCTCTATCCTGAGGTGATCCCGTCTTCATTATCACCGGCTACCGAGGACAAACGTAAAAAGTCCCCGGGAGGAAGTCCAAGAACCACACGAAGTTTCTTACGAAAGAAAGTCTCTACCAGGGTCCAAGCATCCCAAAGAGATCCGGAAACTCCAAATTATTAAGGTCCAAACGAAACAAAGAAAATCAAGACCCCCAGTATCGACGAGGAAATCTAGGATAGTCAGACACAGCAGAAAAACGGAAAAGTCAAGAGGTCAAGGACTAATTGTTGAATTTAACTTAAGAGAGACAATTTTAATGACAACAGGAAAGACAAAAAACTAACTAAGGACTGGTTATGTGTCCAGTTTTATTATCCAGAAACGTTTAATTTCAGGACCTCTAGGTTAATCCGACGAAAAGTAAATCATCAATAACTCGGACACTTCAGTCAGACGGTCCGGAAAGAAACAAGAGAAACAGGTGATAGTCTACAGGAGTTATCACCAGGGTCTCGACGAACTCTTAGTAGTAATAGTGTGAAGTAATAACAACAACCGAAAAGAAATAAAGACTGAAGTTCCGGTCAGGAATCAAGGATTGTGTCCTAAACACATATGACCTACGAATCAATCATGAAATTTATTACTTGCACGAAAATCTATTACCAACGTTTCCCGTCCTCAGTACTATTTTTAATAGACTACTTCCCTTCCTAGAATAAAACTAATAATAACCGTAGACTTCGAGGAGTCTATAACTCCTCAAATTTGGTTTATAATCATACTGTACTCCCTAATATACGATGGGCAGGTTTTCTGTGTATGAAGTTCGGACTGACCTGGAAAGACTAAGTCAACAAGACTAGATCAACAAGTACTCTAACTTATACGGATCAAGAATTATCGTGTAGAAGTGGTTGACAATATGTTGAGACAAGGTCCATTCTTAGGTTTAGTACTATGGAAAAGTCCAATACTCCGGATCGTACAGAGTGAAACTACTTTGGAAGTTCGAAGGGGAAGGTGGAAGTAATATAAGTCTAACTCGGGATAAGTCACATGAAAGTAGTAATAATACATTCACATACGAATTATGTCCCATCGGGCCTCTCAAAGGTCCAGAGGATCAATTTCGACTAATGTCATATGAAGGGAGTGGTCATATACCATACTAATAGAACCCGATGTAGTCAGGGTCAAGATTTGAGAACCGAGGTAACACTATGTGGAACAGTATTCTGGGCAATCACGTTCAATGGAAGGAGAGTCAAATTTAGTTTGTTAAATTTAGATATCAATTTGATAAAAGGTTTTACTCTCAAAACCCCTTTAGAAAGACAAGGACAACATAAAGGAAAAATCAACTCCTAGACAACTCGTCTAGGAGTCGAACACACGAATTCGGTGAGTCAGCACAGGTTGAGAACTCTGGGGTATATGACCTCGGACGGTCCGAGGAGACACATACCCTAAGAGGTCCGTCCTTATGACCTCACCCAACGGTAAAGGAACAGTCCCCTAGAAGGGGTGGGTCCCTAGCTTGGGTCCAGAGACGTGACGTCAGTCTGAGAACTGGCTGACTTGACTCGTCGAATTGATACCTGTTAAACTTACAGAATCGTTATGACTGTAAAACACCCCTTTCATTTATAAAGGAACTTTACAGAATTACGAACAATTCCTTATATATATATATAAAAAGGGTCAGAAACCTTTAAAACTACCACTAAACCAAACGTAAACTAGAAAAGAAATAAACGACAAACTTAAAAATATAACAATTTAGTAAATTTTTAGTTAATACAACCAATAAAGATTAGAACTCAAAAATTACGTATTATCATACAATTATAATGTAAACTACAACAGAGGTTTACGATTCTGTAACACTTTAACACTTTTTACAAGTGTGTATAAGACTGAAAGGAGAACCCTTATACCATCCTTAAGACGGACGAATTTTTCTAATCCGTACGGGTACACTAAACTAAATCGATCACTTCATACTGATTTTCACCGTGAGATCTACCTTCGAAATTCTCTATCGTAATTTACATAAGAAACAGTATGACAAACAAGGGAAGGCCACCATCGAAGTTGAAACCTAACCAGGAACTTCTCAACCTCGTCTCGGCGTCAGGTAGGAGTTCCCTGTATCTCGTACTTTCTTGTTTCAGAATCAATAAAATTCGGTAGTTCGAACGAAACAACGTCATCGTATTGGATCAATTTGGCATATGAAAAAACATCATTGTTGTAAATAAAGTGGCAACAAGAGGGTCCAATATACACAGAAAACTTCAAATCGGATTCACAAACATTATTAGTCATATTCAATATTTCGCTTAGATGACCCTACTAATCGACCCACGAAAGAAACACACGTCTTATCATGTCACTGTGCATCATCTCACAACCACCCGGTCCTTACCTTCTCTTCTGTTCTTGCCCCACTGTGTGGTAGACTTTTTCTGGTCTAAAGTATCGACCATCGAAATTTACGCCAGGTCAACAAAGACCTTTCCTTTGAAAGATTAGGTAGGCTGTCAAACCTTTGAGTCAAAACTTTCGAGTGGACAATTCACTGATCAGATTCTTATATGTCGATAAGTCACCATCCTGATCTTTTTTCTTTAGTCGGAATAACTGAGATCGGAAGAAAGGACAAATATTAATTTTCTAAAACGAATAAGAGAACTCTAAAAACTAGGTAATACGAAGAGTAAGGAATGAAGGGGGGAGATTTACATAATTGTAAAAATTGGTCGAACGTGTCTTACTACGGTCAGCATTGATAATCTAGTACTAAAAGGAGAGACCTAACACGTACCAGACGAATAGATCACACATATATAAGTATATGTAGTTATTTTATCATAGACAGTTAGGTCAAAGAGCCCGGAACGATCATTGAACGTAGAAGGACACACAAGAGGAACGAAGAGGGATTTACCATTGACAGTAGGACTCGAAACATAAAATTAGAAGATTTAAAATGTTTTTAATATTTAAAATATTAAAATAGGACATACAAATGGACTTGTTATATAAAACATACCAAAAACAAAACAAAAACAATTTTTTTATATGATTTACATCAGAGAACCTGACTGAAAGAGCCAATTTATAGTGACTGTAAGTAAGAATGACGGACACGAAAGCCAAGTAAGTAGACTGGTCACATATCAGAAAGACGTTCAAATGGCAGCAAACAGGTAAAAGGACAGACATCTGTAAACACAATAAAGGTCACAATACGACAATATCTGAAAACACTACTCATGAAGACAAGGATAAAGATAATTTGAAAAGAGAACCTATACATGGTTCCCATTCTTGTCGTCCTAGTGTCCCATAAGTCACAAATTGAAATCTTCTACCAGGAATTATTTAATTAAAGACGACAATATTATTACGACAAGTGAATGTCAAAACAAAAAAAAAATTTGGAAACTGTCTGACGGTCTCCAAAAAGATAGAATATTGAAAAGACCTTCTTGGTCCCTCTTATTATTACCGCGAACAACATCACTAAATCTATTGTTTAATACCACCAAATTTGATTCTGGACCGTCATCTTTATCTCTTTTCTCCCACTCTAACTCTTTACACTCGCTATATTTTCCTTGTACTAGATTGAACTACTAGTATAACCTATGACGACAACTTCCTCACCTTTCCCATTTCTTACTGAACTCAAAGATCAAACACACACTTAGTTTCTACATTTATATCAATGGAAAAGACTGGAACATCAATTTTTCACGAGTCTAGTTAAAAAGAAGAAATCAAAGACATGGTAGTAAAAGACTAAAATTTTTTATTTCGCAAAATGGAGTACTCTAAACCATCCTATGATAAAAAAAGACATGATTACGAATTTTTTGTTCATTTGATGACGTTCTTATTAAACTTTGACACCAAGACTATAATAGTCAGTCAAGTCAAGTCAACGAGTCAGTACAGACTGAGAAAACGTCGGGGTGCCTGATATCGTACTGTCTGAAGGGACACGAAGTGGCAGAGGACCTCGAACGAGTTTGAGTCCAGGTAGCTCAGCCACTACGGTAGGTTGGTAGAGCAGGTCACAACAGGGAAAGAGGAGGACGGAAGTTAGAAAGGGTTAGTCCCAGAAAAGGTCACTCAGTCAAGAAGTGTAGTCCACCGGTTTCATAACCTAGACGTCGAAGTCGTAGTCAGGAAGGTTACTTATAAGTCCTGACTAAAGGAACTGCTACCTGACCAACCTAGAAGAACGTTAGGTTCCCTGAGAGTTCTCAGAAGAGGTTGTGGTATCAAGTTTTCGTATTTAATAAGAAGTCACGAATCGAAAGGAATATCAGGTCGAGAATATAGGTATGTACTGATGACCTTTTTGGTACCGAAACTGATCTACCTGGAAACAGCCGTTTCATTGTAGACACGAAAAATTATACAACAAATCCAAACAGTATCGAAAAGAAGGTTCCTCGTTCGCAGAAAATTAAAGTACCGACGTCAGTGGTAGACGTCACTAAAACCTCGGGTTCTTTTATTTCAGACAAGGTAACAAAGGGGTAGATAAACGGTACTTCACTACTCAGACCTACGGTACTAGAAACAAAAAACTTACAACTCAAAAATCGGTCGAAAAAGTGCGAGGAGAAAGTGAAAGTAGTTCTCCGAGAAGTCAAGGAGTAACGAAAGACGGTATTCCCACCACAGTAGACACATAGACTCCAATGAGTATAAAGAGGACTGTCACAACTAAGGTCAACACGAAGTAGGTCGGGTCCTAAAGTGTACTACATGAGACGTATCTTCAATTTATTCGTCCCACTGTTACATATCGGAACTACATGAGGGTAGGGTCAAACGTCGGTCATACAACAAGGTACAGACCAAGAATGACAATGAAGAACTGGACGTGTGTCCGAAGAGTCCTCCGTCCAGTCTACCAGACCTAAGGGTAGAGAAATTCTTAAAAAGTCAAACAACACTAGGTACTTCAGTTTCCGAAACTGCATCAGTCACTTCGTCTTTATCTACGAAAAGACCTTAAGAGAAACGAAAAAGACACCGGGTTGTCTACAACAGTTAAACTAGAGACCAAGGAGACGGAAAACATTTAGGTCGAACTTGTAGACCTTCAAGAGTCAAGTGCATGACAACTTCGGATTAAACCTCTTAAAACTCGTAACGAAACGATCGAACACTCCACTCACGTCAACACATCATCAAAGTTGTTATCAAGTGAAATAAAAAAAAATTAACTTTTATACTGTCGTATAAATGTCCTCTGAACCTTTTATATCTTGTTTCAATATATATCAAGGTAGTATATAATGTTAATAAAAAATTCATCTATTCAATTCTAAGAAACAACCTAAAATTATATTTTGAGACTTTTTAATTATCTTACGTATATGTCTTTTCATCATCTTCTTATATTATCCGGGCTTTTCGTGACACTCGGTCAAGTTGCATTAATTCTAAATATATTAAAAGTGTTTTATCACACGTTTAAGAAAAGTGTTAGTGTATCTGATATTCGGTCCTCTGTGACCTTGTATAGGTCCCTGTATTTTGTTCCACGTTTTTAAAGTACCGGATTTCCATAACTTTAGTATGTCTTGGAAAATAATCACACTTTAATACAATCCTTAGTCATAGTCTTCTATAAACTTTTATTGGGTGTATAAAAGTTTACTTATAAAGTGAGAAGTACTTTATTTACACTATCTATGATGTGTTTCGACATTTTAGGGTCACAAATGAAATAACAAATTCGCACCATCTAGAGTTTCCAGTTTCATTAAATTTCGAGTCTTATTAGTTCAGATGACATTGGAAGTACACCAACATGAGACTCTTTATGTCATGAATATACGTTTGGGTTCTAGTCCACTATATCTTACCATTAGTCTTAACGTAAGAAACAAAAAATTAATGTCACCTCTTTAAATTAAAAAAATCTCATCGCTACAAAATGATCGATGTCCCTACTACTAGCTAAAGTTCACAGCCTCTATTAACCGTCTTGTTCACAAAATTCTCGTCGAGAAACATAGAAATTTCTTGAGGACCAAAATATTAAATAAAAGTTCAAAAACAAATTTAGTGTCTCTTAAAGCATGTTGTTTAGATCGACTTTACTTATTAATTCTCTTAAACTAAATAAATGTTTCTTTATTTGTAATTACTCTATTATGTAAAAAGTCTATGGTAAAGTAAAGGTGTAGAACCGACGACAAAACTACCCGGAAAAGGAAAAACATATATTGGTAAACACATAGTTTTACTCCGTGATGGAGTTCACTAATGTTAACGAGAAAACCAAGACGAGACTCATTCTGGTAATAACAGTTTTCGTAGTCTACTGTAAAGAATTATCTACTGAAAGACTTAAGTGACTTTGACTTGTCGACAAAGTTTGTTTACGGGAAAGACACTCCTAAAAAGTAGACGTTTAGTCAACTACCAATGAGTACTACCTTCATAGATGTAAAACTCGCTAAAAATTTAGCCCAAAATTAGTGTAAAACTTAAAATTGAATAAAGGGTAGTCTTATACATAGTTGTTACGTACAAATTTCTTTTATTAATTTTATTGAAAATAACAACAACAAATCAGTGACTCAGTACAGACTGAGACCGTAGGTGACTTACTAGTCCCTTCTTACCACCACTTCTTAGACGGACGGTTACGTCCTCTGTGTCCAAGCTAGGGACTAAGCCCTTCTAGAGGACCTCCTTCTTTACCGTTGGGTGAGATGAGAAGAACGGGTCCCTCAGGGTCTCTGTCTCCTCGGACCACCCGACATCAGTACCCCAACGTTTCTAAACCTGTGCTGAATCACTGACTTGTTGTTGTTTTATTGAAATTCTCCTTTGGATAATGGTAGATTGCCTCTTCCGTCACCGTGGGGTGAGGTCATGAGAACAGACTTTTTAGGGTACCTACCTCCTCGGACCACCCGACGTCAGGTACCCCAGNCCTCGGACCACCCGACATCAGTACCCCAACGTTTCTAAACCTGTGCTGAATCACTGACTTGTTGTTGTTTTATTGAAATTCTCCTTTGGATAATGGTAGATTACCTCTTCCGTCACCGTGGGGTGAGGTCATGAGAACAGACTTTTTAGTGTACCTACCTCCTCGGACCACCCGACGTCAGGTACCCCAGTGATTCTCAGCCTGTGCCGACTCGCTGAAGGGAAAGTGACAAGTGAAAGGACGTAACCTCTTCCTTTACCGTTGGGTGAGGTCACAAGAACGGACCTCTTAGGGTCCCTGCCCCCTCGGCAGATACCCAAGCGTGTCTCAGCCTGTGCTGACTTCGTTGAATCGTCGTCGTCGCAATGGTAGATTTTGCACTTCTTAAACCCTCTAATAAATATGGTCAGTCACATAATTATAAGTCGTAATTCTTCGGGCCATCTCTGAGGAACCACTGACCAAATATAAAGTAGACTCAAACACGACGAGTCAGCACAGGTCGAGAAGCGCTAGGGTGTCTGACATCGAACGGTCCGAAGGGACAGTCACCCGCGGAGGTCCGTTCTCATGACCTCACTCACCGGTAAAGGAAGAGTTCCTCAAGAAAGAGTGGGTCCCTAGTCTGGGTCCAGAGGACGTGACGTCCGTCTAAGAAATGGCAGACTCGGTGGTCCCTAGTACTCAGTACAGTACATGGATATCCCCAAGGTCATATTACTTGTTTTACAAAACTAGAATGTTGGCATTATTTCAATCGGTCAGTTTAATTTAAAGTGTACTATACAGTGTAACTACTTTGCTAAAAGTGTTTTTCACGTCAAACTGACAGGAGAACCAACTTATTTAACGAACCGAAAACATTTTTAATATTTTTACTAATTACATAATTGGATCTCAATGAGTAAACGACATGATGTTGAAATAGCAAGACTTTTACTATACTGTGGAAGGGTTCGATTCAAAGAATACCCGTCTCAAGTATAGAATAAATAGAAAGATGGAGTATAACGGACCCTGTACCATCCCGGAGAAACACTTACAAACAACTTACTTACTTATTTTGTAACATTGTATTCCCATTTAGAATTCGTCTAGTTTTACTGTCACTAGATTTTGAAAACGGTCTACTATCTAACTGAAATCTATCTTTCTAAAACCCAATATTTTCTACTGAACAGAGATACTAAATGAAAATAAGTGACTAAGTAAGTAAGTAAGTTTGCTTACTACCTACGGACAACTTACGGTCCAAAACCCGATTTACGATCCAACATGATTTATTTTGCTAACTGTTTTGTAATTCAGGAATAAGAGTTCCTCTAATTTAAGATTACCTCCAATAGACATTATTTGGTCATAAATCTTACAGTTCGTCATTCCGTTAAGTCAAGTCAAGTCAAGCCAGCGAGTCAGTACAGACTGAGAAACTCTGGGCTACTTAGCGTCGTACGGTCCGGAGGGACAGGTAGTGGTTGAGGGTCTCAGATGGGTTTGGGTACAGGTATCTCAGCCACTACGGTAGGTTATTAGAGTAGGAGACAGCAGGGGAAGAGGAGGACGGGAGTTAGAAAGGGTCGTAGTCCCAGAAAAGTTTACTCAGTTGAGAAGCGTAGTCCACCGGTCTTACAACCTCAAAGTCGAAGTTGTAGTCGGGAAGGTCACTTGTCGGTCCTGACTAGAGGAAATCCTACCTGATCAACCTAGAGGAACGTCAGGTTCCCTGAGAGTTCTCAGAAGAGGTTGTGGTGTCAAGTTTTCGTAGTTAAGAAGTCACGAGTCGAAAGAAATATCAGGTTGAGAGTGTAGGTATGTACTGGTAACCTTTTTGGTATCGGAACCGATCTGTCTGGAAACAACCGTTTCATTACAGAGACGAAAAATTATACGACAGATCCAACCAGAATTGAAAGGAAGATTCTTCGCAGAATTAAAGTACCGACGTTAGTGGTAGACGTCACGAAAACCTCGGGGGGTTTTATTTCAGACTGTGACAAAAGGTAACAAAGGGGTAGATAAACGGTACTTCACTACCCTGGTCTGTGGTACTAGAATCAAAAGATTTACAACTCAAAATTTGGTTGAAAAAGTGAGAGGAAAAAGTGAAAGTAGTTCTCCGAGAAATCAAGGAGAAGTGAAAGACGGTATTACCACCACAGTAGACGTATAGACTTCAAGAACTATAAAGAGGGCCGTCAGAACTAAGGTCGAACACAAAGAAGGTCGGGTCGCAAAGAGTACTACATGAAACGTATAGTCAATTTATTCGTCCCACTGTTATATGTCGGAACTGTATGAGGAAAAGGATAAACCTTGGTCAGATAACAAGGAACAGGTCAAGATTGACAACGAAGGACTGGACGTATGTCCAAAGAGTTCTCAGTCCAGTCCACCAGACCATAAGGGTAGAGAAAGACTTAAAAGGTGTCAAATAACACTAGGTGCGTCAGTTTCCGAAACCGTATCAGTTATTTCGTCTTCATCTACAGAAAGACCTTGAGAGAACGAAAAAAACTACTAGGTCGTCTCCAACCGTTAAACTAGAGACCAAAGAGACGGACAACATTTTGGTCGAACTTGTAGACCTTCAAGTACCAAAAACATAACGACTTCGGACCGAACCTCTTAAAACTCGTAATGAAATGATCATACACTCTACTCATGTTAACACACCATCAAACTCGTAAGAAACCGTAACGGAAAGAAACCCTAACCTTACTTTTGACTGGGAAAGGTCAGGACACCGGTGACGACTCAAAAGGTTTAAACGACCGTAAACTCACGTCGTGAAAGTGTCGTAGTAGAAAGTCCTAAACATTATCGAGTTGACCTTAAGGTAGTGGAGGTGATCGAAACAAGTATCACTACGAAAGATTCCGGGTGAACTGAAGTGTAAGGTCCTACAGACCGAGATCCACTCACTAGTGTCGTAGCACTAATAGACCCAACACTTCTAGAAAAAACATGTAAAGGAGACACATAAGAACGGTGGAGAAGAATTATAGAAGACGAAGACAATCCAGGGATGGTAAAACAGGAAATAACTCGGGTAGAAACGAGTAAAAGAACTTCTCTAGAGATCAGAAAGGGTAAGACAACAAAAGGAGATAAAGAAACGTAACTATTAACTCCTTCCGAAAGAATAGAGAGGAACGATAACAAACCTTGAGACGTAAGTTTGCCCATATAGAAAGGAAAAGGGGAAACGAAAAGTGAAGGGAAGAAAAGTGTCGATAAACATTCCGGAGGAGTCTGTCGGTAAAACGAAAAAACACAAAGAAAAAGAACCCCTACCAGAACTAAGGAAAGAGCACATGTCACAGTGCATGGAGGTAGGTATCCGAGAGATAGTCTAGATCAGGGAATTTAGATAAAGAGTGAAGGTGACACATTAGTATTCCCTAAACTAAATCCAGTATGGACTTACCAGATCACCAAAAGAGGTGAAGGAAGTTAAAGTCAGACTTAAACCGTTATTCCTCAAGTACTATACTAGGTGTCAGTCGAGGGACAGAACAAAAACGACTGAGATATTTTGAAGAGGTAAAACCGACGTTTCTTATTTTAGTTAAACTAAAGTCACAGCTGATAGACCACTACAAGTACACATCCCAGAAGAGAACACAACAACCTTCTCCCACAAACGATACTGGTCACACAAGAGAACCGTTTTGAGATAATCGGAAACGGGACGAAGTAAGACATGAGGTTCCAGTTTAAACGGACAATGAGGTCCACAAAGAACCGAAGGATGAAAACATAAGGTCAGGGAATTTTACTTTTCCTGTAGAAAAAACCCACAACCAAGATCTTCCAGAACCTCCAGAAATATCTTGGTAAGTTGAAGTCAAAGAAGTCATAATGACCAACCCCGTATCTGAACTTAATGGCACTATAATTTACCAAACGGAACCCTCACTTGTCTCAAGTAAGACAGTAAAAACTCTAACGTAGGTTCATGACGTAAAACCTGAGAAAACAACTGATACTACCGATTAGGTAAAGAAGATTCCCTAAGGACGGGTGTCATCATCTATATTACCAGTAGACCCAATTTAAGTGGATAAGGTCAGGTAAAATCAAGTGGCTAACAATTTTACAGCTACAAGTGAGAACGGTAGAGGACAAACTGGTGAAGGTTAAACAGAACTAAGTACCTGGATTGGAAGGTCCAAGGATACTTTATAACGAGAAATGTCGTAACTTGGAACGAAGGTAGTGGTCAGTGTAGGTGTCGACCCACAACAAAAACGAAACCGAGGTAGGAAAGTAAGAAAGACCTCAATAAAGAGGTGACTAGAGGTCATCGTATAACCCGTGGATGGCTGTACCCCTCAAGTAGAAAGTCACAGGATAGAAAAACGGAAAAGTATGACAAGTACCCCAAGAGATCCGTTCTTATGACTTCACCAAACGGTAAGGGAAGAGGTCACCTGGTGTAAGACAGTCTGGAGAGGTGGTGCTGGTCCGGTAGAACCCACCGGGGTGTACTGTACCGAATCAAAGTAACTCAATTCTGTTCCGACACCAGGTATACTAGTCTGACCGATCAACAGACACTAAAACCAAAGTCAGACAGACGGGAGACTAGGGGAGAGAGTCACGGATGACAGAATGAACCCAAAGAGAATGGAACCTACACCCCAGAGACCTCGTCGGTACTTCTCTCTGGGGTGCAGGTTCATTCCGTTACTTCCTTTAATTTTGTCCGTTCCCCCTACCTTACACATTGAACCAACTTCTCAACAGTCACAAATATGTCCCACTGGTCCCTCCACTATAAACTCATCTTGGGTCTTCCTTCAATTGGAATTTGCACAGACACTCTTCACGTAACGGTCGGCTCCTCCTCCTTCTCGTTTCCGCTCTTAGTGGTCTCTGTCCACGACGATCTCATCTCACCCACCTCATCGCACCATCACCTACTCCGATTTTTCCCCTCACTGTCTCGTCTGTAGGTCCCCGATCATCGGTGAATTCCCGAGACCCAAATCGACAACTTACTTCACGGTCAGCAACCCTCTAAAACTTTTTCTCTACTACAATAGCTACTGAATTATACAAACGAGACCGACGACATATCTTTTATACGATACCCATCACCCCGTCCCTCCCCCTCACACCACCCACCCTCACTCTTCTGGTTAATCCTACGAGGTTTATCACATTCGTTACTCTACTACCCTGAAAGGAGTCCTAAAATCGTCAAGACCACCATTCTTCACCAGTTTGGCACCTATATAAAACTTCCTCGGACGTCAAAAACCACTATATAACTAAAACCCCAAAGTTTTTAGCCTTCTGTTGGTCTCGTCCACTAACTGAGATCAATGGTAAATGACCCTATCACTTTCAATATTCTCCTCGTCCCAAACCTTCGTCACCTCTATGTCACAATAAAAAGAGGAACTACAGAAAGGGTCTACGATCTGAAAATTAAGAAAACTTATCGATATGAGTAAATACATTTATCCAGAGGTACTGTATCAACACCCCCTTTTCGACTTTATATTATAAACTATTCTTTTGTCGGATCAAATCCAGGATTGAGACAATGTCGAAATCAATATTAATGAAATAAAGTAATGACCATAGTTTACAAAACTCACGTCTTAGTCTTAAAAGGGAAGTAATCCCGAACCCTAGACTCGGTGGACACTCTGAGTCCTTTAGAGAAGTACCAAATTTCAGGTCGGTTGTCATTTTGAGATTCTAGAGACAAAGTGTCGACTCTACGACCACAAGACCCGTCGGCTCGGCAAAAGAAAAGAGAAATCGGGGTGAGGACCGAAAGGAGTGGAGACCTCTTTCGTAAGTGGATTACTGATGGACATATGGAAAGACATCACCGTACCTGAGCGGGGAACACCTCTCAAAAAAAGACAATCGGGACGACGTGACAGGGGTCGTAAAACGTCAGGACGTAGGGGTGAGGGAACAATTATGTCACAGTCATGAATCTTTCTCAGGACAACTCTTTCATGTCTAAACGAGGTGTCTCGTGACTTCGACGAGGTCCAAAATCACAGAACGGTCGGAGGGACTTGATCTTTCCAAGAATTGTCAACCCGACCAAAGGGGGAAATTATCGTCCAAATGAAGAGGAAAGTGACACTGGGGTCGGTGATGACAAAAGTAAGGACGTTTCCCGATCAAGAGCGATCCTTAAATTAAACAAATAACTAACTAACGTAGAGTTGACTCAAAATTTTTGATACTAAAATATCAGAAAGATCCAACAAGAATAACAATTTCACCCTCGTTGTCATCAGAAAACATTCAAAGATGTAGGGTTGGTATTCGTCATCAGGATCATAAATGAGAAAACACAAGTCTTAGTAAACATATCCAACTGACAAGTTTGACTTTGATAAATCGAACAAAAAAATTATTTCAACATGATTTATTCCACAACTGGTATACATCCAAACCAATTTTTTGACCATTCTTATGTACGACTGTGTTGTCAGCTATAGAAAATAACATCATTTTATATGTATTGTATTTCATATGGCAAATTTGTAAAAATTCACATGTTAAGTCACTGTTATTATGTAACTTTTTCAACATATTGACAGTGGTGACAGATACAGGTCTTGTAAAAGTGGGGTCTGTTTTTGCGACATGGGAAATCTGTTATTGAGTAGTAGGGAAGGGAAAATAAGGAACCATTGGAGATAAGACGAAAGACACATATACTTAAACGGATAAGATCTATAAAGTATTTTCAGCTTAGTATGTCATACAGGAAAACACAGACTGACTGAAGCAAATCGTATCACAAAAATTCCAAGTAACGAAGGAGGTATCGAGTCAACTATTTCTTAGAACTGACGTTACGTCCTCTGGACCCAAGCTAGGGACCCAACCCTTCTAGGGGACCTCCTCCTTTACCGTTGGGTGAAGCTATAAGAACGGACCTCTTAGGGCACCTGTCTCCTCGGACCGTCCGATGTCAGATACCTCCACGTTCTCAGTCTGTACTGACTCGCGTCGCGAGTACTAACTCATACACAGTCTTGAAGAAATGTAAAAATACTGTGGCATCACAAGTAAGGTAACACACACACAAACACCCACACACATAAAAAACACATCCATATATACACATATATATGTACAATAGGTAAGTGAACAACTTGTGGACACACAAAAATGGAAAACAGATAATACTAATTATGACGATAACTGTAAACACTTTTTCATACTCAGGGACAAAAGTTAAAAAAACCCATATTGGGATCTTTACCTTAGTAACCAGTACGCCAATACTCCTTGGGGGTCTGTCCACAGGGTCACCGACGTATAAAATTTGTGGGTCGTCGTCGTCATGTGTTCACAAGTCACACAAGTGTAGGAGTGGACGAACGGGAAGGAAGAAGGGAGGGTAGGAGCGAAAGTATTATCGACAGGATCATCCACAAGACACCATAGGGTGACACCAAACTAAAGGAAAAGAGATTACTTATTATTACAACTTGTAGACGTTACAAACGAGTCTAGGAAAAGGGTAAGAAATTTTGACAAAAAACAACAACTCAACTTCGAGAAATATAAAAAGCCTATCATTTGAGAATAGTCTATGTACTAAATGTCTATAAAAGAGGGTAGGACGTCCAACAGAAAAGTGAGAGAACTATGACAG
The DNA here is from genome assembly GCA_006410555.1 of Capra ibex. Classification (NCBI taxonomy): domain Eukaryota; kingdom Metazoa; phylum Chordata; class Mammalia; order Artiodactyla; family Bovidae; genus Capra; species Capra ibex. Next base: position 46,258,324 of record SJYO01018757.1, on the reverse strand, counting down.
ATATCTACGTGTTCAAAAATCAATATTACAGATTAAACAGTAAAAACATATATATACTCAAAAGGTCAAAAGAAACAATGACTAAAGGTCAAAGTAAAGTATCACTAGTCTTTTATATGCAACATACTAAAGTCAGAAAATTTTACATAATCCCAAACAAAACACCAGAATGATAACAGACAGTGTCTCTTACAAGACAAAAGTAAACTCTTGTCACACATAAGAGGACAACAATCCTCCTCGTAAGATATATACAGACAACTCAGACAATGAGATCCATATATCACAACAAGTCAAGGAGATAAATAAGTAGGAGACAGACTAAGAAGACAGGTCACAACTTTTACCTTATAACTTCAGAGGTTAATGATAACATCTTGACAGACTAAGAGGAAACTTAAAACAATCAAAAATGAATCACATAAAAGTCGGAGACAACAATTTACTTCTACAACACTAACAATACAGAATTAGAAAATAGTATCACAGAAACACAGAACATTGGAAATACAGGTCTCTTCCGCTACCGTGGGGTGAGGTCATGAGAACGAACCTTTTAGGGTACCTACCTTCTCGGACCATCCGACGTCCGGTATCCCAGTGATTCTCAGCCTCTGCTGACTCGCTGAAGTGAAAGTGAAAAGTCAAAGTATGTAACCTCTTCCTTTACCGTTGGGTGAGGTCACAAGAACGGACCTCTTAGGGTCCCTACCCCCTCGGACCACCCGACGGCAGACACCCCAGCGTGTCTCAGCCTGTGTTGACTTCGCTGAATCGTCGTCATCGTCGTTGGAAATAAAGTGATAAAACAAGATAAAAAGACTGTTTTTTAAATCGATAAAGTCGAGAGAAAACCAATGACAAAAGTACCTTATAGAAATAGGAAAATGAAAGTTAGAATCATAGATTTTATTCGGATAATATTTGTCGTGTATCTACCTGGTATAAAATTTTAGGTAAGACGGTTGGAGACGGAAAGGTAACTTCTCAAATCAGATAAATGTAAATTACATCGAAGGAAACATCGAGTCGACCATTTCTTAGACAGACGTTACGTCCTCTGGGGCCAAGTAAAACATCCAGTCTTTCTAAGTGACCTCTTCCCTATTCCGATGGGTGAGGTCATAACCCGAAGGAACCTCAAGTCAGTCATTTCTTAGACGGACGTCATGTACTCTGGACCTAAACTAGGGACCCAGCCCTTCTAGGGGACCTCTTCCTTTACCGTTGGGTGAGGTCATAAGAACGGACCTCTTAGGGCACCTGTCTCCTCGGACCGTCCGATATCAGGTACCCCAAGATTCTCAACATATGCTGAATCTCTGATTTGGTGGCGACTATTCCTTCCTAAAGAAGACAAATCGATGAAAAAAGATATATAGAAACAGAGAACAAGGAAGTAAAGAGACAATAACGGGACAAAATGTGAAGGAACTAAAAAAACATCAACTAAAAGAATGAGAAAAGGAAAAAGGGACAGGACACTATAAAGATTTTCATTAAAAATTTAAAAACCAACACGTCCCAGAAGAGACTACACGAACCCGGTGAGAGACCAGCTCGCGTGTCCAAAGACAGGACCACCGAAGAGAACGACGTATCACACCCGACATCCGACGTCATCGACACGTACCCGAATCAACGAGGTGTCGTACACTCTAGAAGGACGTTGTCCCTAACTTAGTCACAGGTGACGTAACGTTCCGTCTAAGAATTGGTGTCCCGGTGGTCCCTTCGGGAGCCATTATAAAAATTCAATTAAAGAATTACCCATGAACCTTTGATCTTAATTGAAGATTATTGGATGGAACTCATTATGGTCGAATTGGAGTTATCATATATTTGTGAGACTATACATATTTATATATAAATATTTATCATGTAATTGAAGGGACAGATATATAATAACAGTGTCTAATGGAGAAATATGTAACACACGGGTAATCCAAATACAAATGGTAAAAACATTCACACACACACACGTAACAGGAAATTTAGTATATCCTTTCTCACCCCCCTTCACTTCGATGTTTGGTTTTCATGTTACTATGATGGAAAATATTGATGTGTATGAATTGGAGATGACCATCAAGAATCAAAAATACCGAAACTCAATGGTAGCTTACAGGAAAGTAAAGTTGGATGTTGAAAGGGTAATCGTAAAGAATATCCCGTCTAGATGATTATTACTTGGAGAATTCGAAAATAGACTTTACAGATAACTAGAAAGTAAGAACTTCTTATCAAACGGTTTAATCTTAAGAACCAACTGGTTAACAAAAAGAAAAAAAAAAGAAAAAGTCTGAAATTTATGTAATAAGAGTCACGGTCGACTAGAAGTACATAAAAGAGTACGCTGTAGTTAACAATTAGAATAACTCCCAAGGAAACAAACACAGTTCAACGAAGAGAGGTCCACGAAAGTTTAAAAAAAATTAAAAAACAAAAACCCAAAACTGTGAAACTTATATTACACAGCGTCGTACCTAGAGAAACTCAAATAGGAAGAACCTCAAACGACTCTCTAAGAACCTACATATACAAGTACAAAAAGTAATCTGATCCCTTGAAAGTTAGAAATGAAGAAGCGAAAAAAAAAAAATTTGGGAGAAGAGAAAGAGAAGAGAGGACACTGACCAAAACACCGAGACGAACTACTACAAGACATCCAGGGAGTCCGAGATAAGTAAAGAGAAGAAATAAAAAAGAAAGACAAGGAGTCTGATCATTTAAAATGAAAGAAAGTTCAAGTGACTAGAAAAGAAGACAGATGAATTCAGAGAGCACTTAAAAAGTCAATGACATAAGAATCGAGATCTTAGATGTAAAACGGCACGATTCAACGAAGTCAGTACAGGTTGAGAAACGCTGGGGCACCTGACATCGGGTGGTCCGAAGAGACAGGCACCTTAAGAGGTCCGTTCTTATGACCTCACCCAACTGTACGGGAAGAGATCCCCCTAGAAGGACTGGTAGTTTGGGTGTAGAGAATTCAGAGGACGTAACCGTCCGTCCAAGAAATGGTGATCACGGTAGACCCTTGGGTCTTAAAATAGTAACCAACGAAATATTATAGACAGAGAAATAATTATGATAGAAAGGTATGTAACAAAAGAACCAAAGGAAATCAAGAAACAAGAATCGAAGGAAATTGATCCTCGTATAAATCCCGTCAAATGAATTATGGAAACCGATAATGTTTAAGACCAGAAGGAGTTCCAAAGACACTTTACGAAAAAAAGAATATTTACCCGGTACGAAAGAAGAACAAACACACGACACACTAAAAACAACTCTAGACCTGTAACATGATATTACACCATTAACATTTACTCTATGAGGATGTGGTACCGACACCCACAAAGAACCGACAACTCCAGACGAGGGTAGGTAAACACTGAAACGGTTTAATAAAAACGTTTACACATAAGGACACACACCAGTGACTTCAAAGACAAGGTAATAGAAACGTCAGTCCATCACTAGACTACTTCTAGAAGAAATTATGAACCGAGTTCGTTATTGTTTTTTTGTAACGACAGAAAAATTTGGAGGGTTGTCTACGACCACATCCGTGTGGACCGTCAGGTTTTCCCGGAATTCGCACAGATGTAGACACAGTCAGACGGTTCCTCAAACGGTCTGACTGGTTTTAGACGTCGAAGGTAAAAAACACACAGTTTCCAGGGGTGACAGAAGGGACCGTGGTCGGTCGACGAGATCCTTACGTCCAACGTAACGTCGGCAGAGACAGCAACCTTGGTCCGACTCCTCACTCGTCACAACTGACCAACCGTGTACACCAAGAGGACAGTCCTAGTCGTCGAACAGGGAAATCGTTCGTGAGGGGACCACCAATGTACCCAAGTCAGTTCACTGTCTCCAGACTCTATCAACCAAGACCAGGAAAAGAGGGAAACGACCAACCAAAACGACCCCACCCCACCCTCGTTGGGGTTCTCGAAGGATGTCACTATAAAACGTAGACTTCGCAGTGTCATAATATAAAAGGGAGATTACACACAAACACTCATCTGTTGTCAGAAACCATCCACAGAAAAAGAAAAAAAAGGACCAAACACACAAACTGACGAGTATGAAAGTTTACTTTTCTGAGTCAGAGTATAAACTTGTGTATTTTCTAATTCTATGAATTCACCACCTTTTTTGGGTATCCGTACTGACTTTAAAATAAAGTCACGAGACAGTTAGAAAACATGTTTTGAAGCACAAAATATGTTTATTCTTTAAAAATATAGATCACTTTTTTGAAGTAAAAATCAATAAGGAGATTCATATCGATCGGGTTCACAGGATCTTTCACCATAAATAACACTAAATTAATAATTCCTTTTTGATAATCTTTTAAACGAATGACAGGTGAGTCACTTAAATAAAGTAAATGTACAAATTATATTTTGGTGTCACTGACTTCTTTTACAATATTTCTTCATTTATTTCGAGAGAAACTCTTCAGTATAATTGATGATCTATAAAACCTTTCTAACTGTCGTCGTCCCGATTCACTTTTTCATAATCAAACAGTGAAGTTAAAACGTAATTTTAAAAAAAATTTGTTTAAAATAAAAAACCGGAGTGACACACGGTATATCCTAGGATCAAGGGACTGGTCCCTAGTTTGGGTACGGGGGACGGAACCTTAGTCTCAGCATCGGTGACCTGATGGTACCTTCAGGGAGTCAGAACCTAAAATTAGGTTTGAAATTTTACGAATTAAACAAGACATACATTTAAATCGAAGAAATGGATTTTCTTTCAGTATCGAAAAATTTTTGTTAAAAATCGAAAAAGGAACTGAAATTGATGTCAATAATCATTCTTTAACAAAATTCTTATAAAGTTTCTATATTCGTCTCTTAACGGAGAGTTTAGAAAATTAATCCTTTTCAAACCAAATTTTCCATTTAAACTCATGTTTAAGAAAAAAAATAACCTTTATGGTTTTCCCGGTGTTTTACTGTCGTAAAAATACCCATTTATGAGTATCACTTCCTGGATCAACACTCAAAAATATCGAAATATATCGAATTTTTGTCATCGTTGTCATTTTTTCTATCTTCACCAAAGGGTAAGGACACCGTTTTGAGTCAACCATAAGGTCTTACCAATAGACATATAAGACATTCATTTACCTTATACCCGTATGGAGTCTCAATGACATCTAAACCAAGGTCTGTGACGTAATTTCACTCGGTGTGTCTAAAAAAAGGGGGTCACATATATTTTGAATATAAATGGGATATGACATCAGAACATTCGCACGTTATCGTAATACAGATTTTTTACTCATACATGTGGTATTAAATTTTCATGACGATTTTTTACGATAATTGGACTCGGAAGTCACTTAAGATTAGAAAAACGACCTCCTACAGACAACTGACTACTCCCAACACCAAGAATTTCCAACCCCACCGACACCGTTCAAAAATGACATTGTTGACTACACAGTACGACCCCAGGTCGGGGTCACCTAGGTCCCTTAAGTTTCGCCCCTGCCGTAACCGTTCCTTTTTTGAATAAATAAATAATTATATTCTAATCTAATCCTTCTTTATCACATCCTTTTAATTCACCTCTTTTCTCCGACTTATTGAACCAAATGCACCTTTCGGTCATTTCAAGGTCTGTTCCTCGAACGTGGTAGATGCAATCAGGTAAACTTATAACCTCTCACGGGACGGAACCCGAGAGAGAGAATGCCTAGAATCTTCGGCCCTGTTCATTCATCTGTACCGCTCGGAGGTGCGGGGTCTACCCTTAAGTCGGACTTTAATCTCATTTCTCCTCTGTACCCCCTTTGGTCAGGAAGGTTACTGACCGGGCCGGAGATAACAGATCTTTCCGGAAAGTATGGAAAAACTAACATGTATCTCTAGTTACCCATTATGCTTCAATACGTCGCAATCGTCGGGTCTGAGAATAGTTTTGGTCCGAAAAGAGAAACGTATGGATTAAAATATGTGTTCAGAATCCACTAAATGTAGTAGAAGGCCGGTTTTCCCGGTTAATTGTAAAATGTCGGAAAAAAAGACTATTCCCAAACAGTTGGTCTTCTGAATAAACACCACCACAAGAGTTTCAGACCACGGTGAGAGTCTTTTGTGATTTATTTCAATGTAAGAATGTATCGTTTCTATGTCGTTAAATATTGTTCATTTTCCTCATGTCACTAAATATTGTTTCCTTTCATTAATTGAGTTTTCAGATCACAACGATTGTAGTCTTGATAATATATAGAAAAAGGTATAGGGCAAATGTGACTAATTGTAGGAGGGTCCACGGATTTTCTATTTCTTATACCTCCAGACCGTCGTTAGTAACTCAGTTGTCACTTTTGGGTAGTGGTTATACTAAAAATTGAGAAATCTTTTCCGAGACATAGAAATTCTACGAAATTCGAAAAACGGAGAGCGCCAACCCCCTGACATTCGTTAAGTGTTCGACATTCTCCAGGTCCCCTTGGACAATCCGTTCGATCTCTCACTAGTCTCCCCCAAATTGACTTTGTAGGGAAAGTTTACGTCTTCTGATTTCGGGACTCAATTGAAAAAGGTCTCTCACAGTCTTTTCATCTTTTTATGTTATTCCGTCCGTCTAAGAATAAAAACCCCCATGTACGAGTCCTTTATGGTCCCCCTTTTGGACTCCAGACTAATCGGAACGGCAGTCTCGAGACGGCGTACTGGAACAGTGCCCACCTTAAGGAGTGCGACCGAGGACCGTCACAGTCAACTAAGAAGGAAAGTACTGGCTAAAGAGGTATCTTATGTTACGACATACTATCGTAATAAGGGTGTCATCTTGAAGAAAGTTCTAACTTGAGTCAGGAGAGTCTGAGAAGACGAGAAAATAGTTGATTCAAATACACCATAAGTCTTAGTAAAGAACAATAAAGTTGTTAGAAGTATCGTAGAAGTGGTCCTCTTCTAAAGAGAGTTCTGGTGAAAGAAACGAGTAGAAATTCTTCGTCGAGGAGTTGACAATTTAGAAAAATAGCACTCTAACGTCGTCAAGTCAGTATAGAAATCTAAGGTAAAATTAGGATGAAGAGACGATAAAGATAGTTTAGACGTCAAAGAAGGAGGTGACTTCAGAAGCTGGAGGAGTCTCAGTAGGTACTTCTAACCTTAGTTGAAGACGGTCTGGAGGACAATTATAGAACGGAAGAAGGGTACTTAGTTCTTACAGAAATTACTATAGACCTTACTACTTAGGAAAGAACTTCCAAAATTTAAATAAAACAGATCTAGGTAGTCCCCTTAGTGACACATATCGTCGACATCGACATAATTTATATAAATTCTGTACTTTTAGTTTTAATGAGAAACTAGGTACCCGACGTCTCACCTGCAACACAATCGTCAGTGCTTTGTAAGTAGAGTAACATGTAGAGGTAATCTCGAGAACCCACTGGTCTACGTAACAGTCACTCATCATTATACGACGACGATTCAACGAAGTCAGCACATGCTGAGACACGCTGGGGTCTCTACCGTCGGGTGGTCCGAGGGGGTAGGGACGTAGGAGGTCCGTTCTTGTGACCTCACCCAACGGTAAAGGAAGAGGTTACGTACTTTCACTTTTCACTTTCACTTCGACGAGTCAGCACAGACTGAGAAACGCTGGGGTACCTGACGTCGGGTGGTCCGAGGAGGCAGGTACCCTAAAAGGTACCTCACCCCACGGTAGCGGAAGAGGCCACCATTATACTTTCCTTAAAAAAGATTCGTCATCCAGAGTTCTTCTCATCCGAATTTTATGAGTCCTTTGGACAACATTTGTCTACACAACAGTAGGTCTGAAACAACAAGGAAAATGTCTCGTGTACGTCTCATCAAAACGTATTAAGAATTCCAGAGATCCTAAAACCTGACCATTTACTTGTAACTAAAGTCGAATTTCAGTGGTCGACACGATCGGGGATTGTTCTCCCAGTCGGACAAGAATCTTTGAAACTCCGGTCCGTAACTAAAGAGGAGGTCACTTTTAGGATCTACCGTAGAAGAAGGTCATCTTACGGCAAGACAGATGTAACTTTTAGACAACACATCACACCGGTGGAAGTAATTAATAGAATTGATCTATAAGATTTATTGAACGATGTCGAAGATATCGTTATGAACGACGAAATGGAACATGGAAAGACCTCTATCGTAGAAAAGAATTTGAAGTACTTGGTCGGAAACGATCTTGAAAAGATGTCGAAGGAATGGAAGAAAGTGGAAATATCTTAATCTCTCTCAATCCCGGAACGACACCTCTTCCGTTACCGTGGGGTGAGGTCATGAGAACGGACCTTTTAGGGTACCTACCTCCTCAGACCACCCCATGTCAGGTACCCCAGCGTGTCTCAGTCTGTACTGACTCGCTGAAGTGAAAGTGAAAAGGGAAAGTATGAGACCTCTTCCTTTACCGTTGGGTGAGGTCACAAGAACGGACCTCTTAGGGTCCCTGCCCCTCGGACCACCCGACGGCAGACACCCCAACGTGTCTCAGCCTGTGCTGACGTTGTTGAATCGTCGTCGTCGTCGTCGTCGTCGTCGTCCCGGAACGACACTAGATCCGAAATCGAATTCCCTTACACCGACCGAACTAGAAGGTAGATCGGATGATTTTGAAAGAGGTATAGTCTTCATTCCGACAAAACTAAAGGAAAAAAAAGGAAGAATGATACATACAAATGACTTCATATCAACTGAATATTATAAAGTTCACATGTCGTTCCACTAAAGTCAATATGTATATATAATAAAAACTCTAATAAAAAGTAATATCCAATAATATTCTGTAACTGATATCAAGGGACACGACATGTCATTTGGAAACAACGAACAACGTATAAATAAAAAAAATTAATCTTTAGATCGTAAGGTAAGTATGATTCAGTTTCTTCTTTAGTTTTACAGTATTTAAAAAGTCAATCCGTTTTTAAGTATGTAAAAATTTCTGTATATATATATATAGTCGTCTCTGTAATGAAACGGTTGTCTCCAGGTAGATCAGTTCCTATACCAAAAGGGTCACCAGTACATACCTACGCTCTCAACTTGACACTTCTTTCGACTCGTGACTTCTTAACTACGAAAACTTGACACCACAACCTCTTCTGAGAAATTCTCAGGGAACCCGACGTTCCTCTAGGTTGGTCAGGTAAGATTTCCCCCAGCCAGGACCCGCAGGAAACTTCGACTTTGACGTCATGAACCCGGTGGAGTACGCTTCTCAACTGAGTAACCTTTTCTGACTACGACCCTCCCTAACCCCTGTCCTCTTCCCCTACTGTCTCCTACTCTACCGACTTACCGTAGTGGCTGAGCTACCTGTACTCAGACTTACTTGAGGCCCTCAACCACTACCTGTCCCTCCGGACCGCACGACGTTAACTACCCCAACGTTTCTCAGCCTGTACTGACTCGCTGACTTGATTGATTTAATGTTATTATGTACTTTTTAGTGACTAGTGTCCAATGATGTTGTTTATATGATGGTTACTTTTTCAAACTTTATAACACTCTTAATGGTTTTACCCTGTGTCTCTGTGTTTCACTCGTTTAAGGTAACCTTTTACCATGGTTATCTGAACGTCCAACGACGTTTGGAAGGTAATTACATTTTTGTTTTGTTTTGGGTGTAATAGACAACACGTCACTTTGTCTCACGTTACTTTCTTCCATACGGACATCAATATAAAAGTCCTAAATTTTCTTTTTTTATTGGACTTCTCAAAAGAAATAACATGTCGTCCGTTAGGGTCTAGTTTAAATCTGAGGCCACTATTTCATTCGGTTGTGTAATGTATAAAATTCGTGAACAACAACTTTCACTAAAAAGTTGTAAAAGTAGACGAACACACATAAACCGCCTCCTTCCCTTTCTCCGTGTCAAATATACTTCAGTAAGACTCATAGTAAATAACGGGAAAATGGAAATTTAAAAAAATTAATTAACTAAAAATTAATTTCCTATTAACGAAATATCTTAAAACAACAAAAGACAGTTTGGAGTTGTACTTAGTCAGTATCCATATGTATACAGGAGAGGAAGAACTTGGAGGGAAGGTAAAAGAAGGGGTAGGATGGGGAGATCCAACTATCTCTCGGGGACAAACTCAAGGGACTCTGTATGTCGTTTAAGGGTAACTGATAGATAAGATGTATACCATTATATTCAAAGGTACAATGAGAGAGGTATGTAGAGTGGGAGAGGAGGGAAGAGAGGTACAGGTATTCAGACAAGAGATACAGACAAAGAGGTGACGACGGGACGTTCATTTAAAAACCATGGTAGAAAGATCTCAAACATAAATACGTAATCATATCCAATAAAGAGAAAGAGAAAGACTGACTGAAGTGAGACACATTATCCGAGATCGAAGTAGGTGGAGTAGTCTTGACTGAGTTTACACAACGAAGAATACCGACTCATTATAAGGTAGCACATACACATGGTGTCAAAGAAGTAGGTAAGCCGACAGTTACCTGTGGACCCAACGAAGGTACAAGATCGATAACATCTATCACGACGTTACTTGTAACCCCATGTGCACAGAAGAAGTCAGAACCAAAGGAGTCCCATATACGGATCTTCACCCTAACGACCCAGTATGCCACCAAAATAAGGATCAAAAAATTGCTTAGAGGTATGAGAGAAGGTATCACCAACATAGTTAAATGTAGGGGTGGTTGTCACGTTCTCCCAAGGGAAAAGAAGTGTGGGAGAGGTTGTAAATAACAAACATCTGAAAAACTATTACCGGAAAGACTGACCACCTCCATAATTGAGTAACATCAAAACTAAACGTAGAGAGATTATTACTCACTATAACTCGTAGAAGAGTACATAAACAAGAGAAGAAACCTCTTTACAAACAAATCCAGAAAAAGGGCGAAAGACTAACCCAATAAAAAGAGTATGACTCAACATTTTCAATGAACATATAAAACCTTTAATTGGGAAACAGGTAGCAAAGTAGATGACAATAAGAGAGGGTAAGACTCCCGACCGAAAAGTGGGACGAATATCAGAGGAAACGACACGTTTGCGAAAATTCCATTAGTCCAGGGCCAACAAAGTCAAGTCAGGGAGTCAGCACAGGTTGAGAAACACCGGGGCACCTGACGTCGTGCGGTCCGAAGGGACAGGGACAGGTGAACAGATAAATGGACATTTTAAAACTAGATCGATACCGTTTTTTGACCTCTAGAAAAACTGTCGATCTTTCCGTATTTTCAAGAAAACCTAATATGTACGTGTGTATATAAACTTACCTTATATTTACATAAATACATAAACATATAAACACAATTCACGACACTCACTTTTTTCCTTCCTTATCTACCCCAGTCCTTTCTCGGGAGATTTCTCATTGTCATTATGAATCCGACTTTAAACTAAAAATTTTATGAACAAGTCATTGTCATTATTATTAAAGTTATTGTCAAACTTTTATTAACAAGAGAGACATCTACCCAGAATTTTTGTAATTTTGGTTTGTCAACGTCTCAAAATTAAATCCCAAATAAAATTTAGTGTCGTGTAAATGAAGATTCCATTTTTATCAAAAAAGTCACCGTACTTAATTTATATTTTGACTTATAAGTTCGTAAGTGAGATTTAGTGTAAGAATGGTATAGAATTAGAAGTATTTTCACTACCACATTACTACGATTTCGACTTTGAGGTTATGAACCTCTTCTGGGACTACGACCCTCCCTAACCCCCGTCCTCTTCCCCTACTGTCTCCTACTCTACCGACCTACCGTTTTGACTGAGTGACCTGTGCTCAAATTCACTTGAGGCCCTCAACCACTACCTGTCCCTCCGGACCACACGACGCTAAGTACCCCAACGTTTCTCAACCTGTGTCGACTCACTGACTTGACTTTACTTTCTAGGAGTGTCAAGGTTTATTTTCAAAAACGGTTTTGTCTTTTTTATAAAATAGGGTGAAGAACTCAAAACCAAAATTCTTTAGTCATTAAATCGGGACGAAATAATATTATATCATCAATTACATTTATCATTAAAAATGAAGTGCTTTTCACAAAATAACACCGTAACATACATAAAAACAGTAGTCCGATTACCCTTTTTTCCAACCATACGTGTTGAGTTGAATCTCTCTTAATCTTTACAACCATTTAGAAATTAAACCCTCATAAAAAAGAAATTATTACTAGATCCGTCACAACTACTTTAAGAAATTGTAGGCACAAATGACTAGTAACACTGAATTAATTTTCCAATGCCAATGTCGTACCTTCTATTTTTATCCTGGAAAAACTCCAACACTACACAAAATAATACTTCACAGAAAAGAGAATGATTATACTTAATCTTTACAGAAAGAATTAGGACTGTCTAATCTTTTATGTATATTTCAAGAAGATATCTGATCTTAAAAGAGGGGAGAACTACCTTTACGGATGATAAGATTCAATATTTGTCTCTCAAAGAGAATGATAAAACAAGTTTTTCGTAACATACTTCTTTTTCAATTCCGAATACACTAAAAGGAGGTAGGAGGAAAAACCATGGGTGAATTTTGATGGTTTTAAATGAATTTTGAGATATAACCGTCATAGGGTTCTCTTTATGTTACGTTCGTGGTATGACCTAAAAATTTCATAAAACGTCCGTATAAGTCAATCATCTTAATCAAAAACTATATGTAAAATAAATTGATTTATATAGATCTTAAAATTTTTTAGTAATACGTATATTGCTAAAAAAAAGTGTAAGAAAATTTGATGATTCGGAAATTTTAGGTCACACATAAAAAATGAATGTCATGTTCCCTCAAACCTAACAGATGAAAAGTCTACCAGTCTTACCCAACAAAGACACAATACACTTAATTAAGGTATTATTGTGTAGACAATATTAAAAAAAAAATTAAAAATAACAGTAGATTTTACTCTCCGTCCATGTACCAGTCGTTTAAAAGTCTTTACCACACATTCTAAGAGTTCACCATTACAAACATATTAATCTGTAATCATTGGTACACTGACCTTTTCCGCTACCGTGGGGTGAGGTCATGAGAACGGACCTTTTAGGGTACCTACCTCCTCGGACCACCCGACGTCAGGTACCCCAGTGATTCTCAACCTGTGCTGACTCGCTGAAGTGAAAGCGAAAAGTGAAAGTACGTAACCTCTTCCTTTACCGTTGGGTGAGGTCACAAGAACGGACCTCTTAGGGTCCCTGTCGCCTCTGACCACCCGACGGCAGATACCCCAACGCGTCTCAGCCTGTACTGACTTCACTGAATCGCTGCATCGTTGGTACACCGACAAACTCTTTTAACCTCAGTTTTTCAACCATTAACACTCGCTCATCGAGAATCCCGAAAAACAAACCTATGCGTCTAAAGAACTTCCTCATACACAACTACCAAGGATCCTATGAGAGTACGAACTATTAAACGTTTTCCCGTATCTCTAAAAATTTTTCGACAATTCGTATACTAATACAAAATAATCTCCCTTTTTATGAATTCTAGTTTCAGTCGTTTCCCCTTTCCCACACATCCCGTCTCAGGTTCTCTTTGCTCCATACTTAAAGTCAATAAGAGAGGATCACCTCAACGTACTGTCACGAAGTAAGAAGGGTAACAGAACACACTGTTGCACAGTCTCACCACGATTGGTCCCTTCGAATGGACTTAGAACCACACGTCTCCATAAAAATCCCCAGTTAATGTATTCGCACCTTCATGGATGTACCGACAGAAATCAATGAGTCAGAGGTCGAAGGGAATAAGAAAGAGAGGGATCTCCAGTTTGACTGTCCGTACGTTTCTATCCCTAAATGGTATTAAATGTAACAATTATATTTAATAACCCACACCGGGTTCTAAAGTCCATATGTTTCTTTAAATAGTCCGTCCTATAACGTCCTCAGTCTCCAATAGAAGGTCCTCGATCAGAATTCACTAGGGAGAAACCTTACACGTCTCAAACTGGGGGGGGAGGGTTTGAACGTCTTAATCGGGTAATAACGTGTCCCACTAAGACCTCGAAATCTTTCCTTCCCACACAGAGATCATATTTAAGGATTTCTTTGATTTCCCATCTACTCTAACCGTTATCGAGTTAAGTGGAATTTATGATAACAAAAAATTTGTTTATCGTACCTAATGACTGGGAGTCCCATCTCGATTTACTTCTGACTGAAACTTTTCATTTCTTAGATTGTAAATCCTGTCGAGATATCAATGTCTAAAGAATTAACCTTAGTTAGAAACTCAAATGACTGACGGAGGATATTTAAGTGGAACAAACAATTTTATATATAATAGAGGTAGATTAGGCATAGACTTGAAGGTAATGACAGATACTACTCTCCTTAATCATAGTTTGGTTCCGAGGAACCTTCTTTTCAATACTGGTTGGATCTATCGTATAACTTTTCGTCTCTGTAATGAAACGGTTGTTTCCAGGCAGATCACTTCCGATACCAAAAAGGTCACCAGTACATACCTACGCTCTCAACCTGACACTTCTTTCGACTCGCGGCTTCTTAACTACGAAAACTTGACACCACAACCGCTTCTGAGAACTCTCAGGGAACCTGACGCTCCTCTAGGTTGGTCAGGTAAGATTTCCTCTAGTCAGGACCCACAAGAAACCTTCCTTACTACGATTTCGACTTCGAGGTCATGAAACCGGTGGAGTACGCTTCACAACTGAGTAACCTTTTCTGACTACGACCGTCCCTAACCCCTGTCCTCCTCTTCCCCTGCTGTCTCCTACTCTACCGACTTACCGTAGTGGCTGAGCTACCCGCACCCAAACTCACTTGAGACCCTCTACCACTACTTGTCCCTCCGGACCGCACGACGCTAAGTACCCCAACGTTTCTCAGCCTGTGCTGACTCGCTGACTTGACTTGACTTCCGAGGAATAGTTCCCGAAGGGAGCATCGAGTCAACCGTTTCTTAGACGGACGTTACATCCTCTGGGACCAAGTCAAGGACCCAACCCTTCTAAGGGACCTCTTCCTTTACCGTTGGGTGAGGTCATAAGAACGGACCTCTTAGGGTACCTGTCTCCTCGGACCGTCCGATATCAAGTATCCCAGCGTTCCCAGTCTGTCCTCAATCGTTGATTTGGTGGTGATTCCGAGGAATAATCTGATCCCTTTTTCATATGAAACTTCCGTAACATCTCGAAGACTCAGTCAGTTCTGAAGTCCTCATTTCTAAGTTCTCTCTCTCTCTATGAGACACGACCTAAAGGAGAACTTTATAAAAGGTGGAGAATTCGAGAAACCCTATTCTTCTATTTTAACTCGTCACATACTCTCCACTCGTTTTATACTGAACTCCCTCAACTCACCTCGAAAGTCATCTAAAACAACAATGAAAACAGGACCCAAACGTCGACCGTAACAAACTTTCCGGTGTGACAGCCTCACCTTTGTTTTCTTCATCCGGTCAGAAATGACATAGACTTTGAGTCAGAGTTTGGTCGACACAAGGATTAACCTGACTCCACCAGACGACAATGAGACCTTCTCGTCCACCTTTTTTTGATTTAGGAAAGATCTTCTTCTTTTGTAGTAGGTCTCGAAGATGTAAAAAAGGATTCATAAAAGTACATCAGTAAGTGTATGTTACACATCATAAGACACATCATAAGACATTTTTTTAATGATACGTACGTCATCCTGGTTGTCTTCTTTTGGTCGTCAGCTTTGTCCAATATGTCTAATAAGTATCCAATACATTAAGACCTCGATATCGTTCTCGAAATTTCATGACATTGATTGGATCAGTACTTTTGTCTGTCGTACCACTTCTTCAAGTGACCTCTTGAACTTAGATATCTTTCCTTAGTTAATTCTTATTTCCTGACTTTCATCTCATCGACTTTAATTCTTGGGTTATCTAGTCAAATTGACATCAAATCTGTGTCGACTTTTCTCCTAATCAGTTGACCTTCTATCATCTTTTATAAGTCGTTGTCATTAAATAGAAATTCTTACATTTTGTCTTAACCATTTTGTATTATAATGAATGTTTAAACATAAACTATGGGGGGGGGTCGGAAACTCGTCTGTTTTTAATAAGTAATATTTATGGAATACATCAAACAAATCGTGTGAGTCGATGAACCTCACTTCAGGACCTTACTTTTTCATTCGTTTTATGAATGGTTAAGTCTTATCTATAGGTCTCGATCTACCAATTTGTCCATAAAATTGTATAATCACAATCTTCTAAGAATGAAAATCAAGCCCATTACCAAAATTATACGAACCATTAGACCATTTGACCAAATTAACGATTCAGCACCGGCTGAGAACACTGGGATACCGATGGGAGAACATCGGACGGTCCGAGGAGACAGGTACCCTAAGAGGTCCGTTCTTATGACCTCACCCAACGGTAAAGGAAGAGGTTGTCAATTCTGACATTTAATCCTTTCTTCAATACCCATTTATTAACTCCTGAACTAAAACCGTTGGCCATGGAACAAATTAGTATGGATTCTGAGGTGACACTTAACATGGTAACCATATACATGATGATTCTTTTCTCTTTCGACAGTCAACATCAACTGTAACGTAATTACACTATGCAGAACTAAAGTCTCTACAATTTTACACCCCCTTTTCCATTTACTATTGGAATCAAAATTTAGAGTCAATACAGTAACAAACAAAAGTCAGTTCCTTGAAGAAACCCGGATAAACGAATAAACACTTTAACCCTATCATATCAGATGAGAAATCTTAATCCTTCCGATTTACTTAATTTTCTATGCTTATCAGAATACCTCATCCGTAAAACTTTGGACAATTAATCTGAAAGTAAAAAAAGGAAGATTTTAAACCGTAACAATACTATCATCCCTCTCTGAGGACTGTTGACTACCCTACCCCACTCCCTTGTCTTGGGGTCATATAACCGATTTATTCTTGAATTCTTTTAAAGACGACCACGACAAATTATTTAACAGTCTGAAGTAAGAAATAAGAGAGGGACGAAGTAACGAAAGTGGACAGAATAGAGGAGTCAACACAGATGTCTATAGTGACTAAGGTTATGCTACTAACTATAAATATTACTACCTTGATTGTGTAGTTTTATTATTATATAAAAGTGACTTCACCGAAAATTTCTCAAGTAAAATCCTTTTAAAGATTAGGAAGATTCAAATTAACACTACGAATTTTAGACAGAAATCAAAACATCTTAAGAACGAGAAGACTACTACGATATATGTATACCGTAATTAGTTTTACTTACCTATAAAAATTCCTTCTCCGATCTGAAACACTACAAACTACGTGTACTCTTAAGAATGAAATATGCATAAAACTTCTAAGGGTCATTTGGGTCTTTTTGTAACAAGAACTCGTCATTCTATAAGTATCGAAATGAGAACACAAGTAAGACAAGAGAAGAAAGTCCTAGAAAGTTCAGTGTAAGTCAACTATCCTACTTTTTTAAATTCTCTTCCGATAGGGAGTGCGAAGCTCCTTCGGTCTGATAACTACTTAGTAACAGACTTGACCGACTCGTTTACTGATAACTTCTTTTGTCGTCGTTTCTATTACCATTTATAAACCCACTCACCCCACCCTTCCTCTCTGCGAAGAGGGAACTTAACGAGATATTTAGGTTACGGGCGGATGAAAGGACCGATCAGGATATCGAGGGAGGGCGAAGAAGAAGCGGAGGAAGGGATCGAATCGCGGAGACTGACCGAGTGACCTGGCGGGGTAAGGGTCGGCAACAGCGAGACGGACCAGAGACTGTGACTGCTTCCGATACAGGACGAACAGAAAGGTACAAGTCACCAAGAACTTACTGTCATGAAGTATTACAGGATCTATGCATGGATGAAAATTTAATTGTAAATTTACAAAAAACAATAAGAATATTAATTTCAATGATGTCGAATCTTCACGTCTCATTCAAACACTTTAAGGCCCCTTAAGGGACCGACAGGTCACCAATTCTGAATCGTGAAAGTGACGGTTCCAGAGCCCAAGGTAGGGACCAGTCCCTTGATTCTAGGGTGTACGACGCACCACACAGGTCCTTTTTTTCAGACAGTTTAAAGACAAGCTCTGGAGTAGTGTCTAAATATTGTAATACATACGTATAACTGACAGGTGTGTCTGGTGTTCCAAAAAGTGTACTGACTTAGTATGATAAAAGAATAAAATATAACTGGTTTCTTAGATAGGTATCATAACTCTCGAGAATATCATTCTATCCGTATATTATAAGGTGTTCAACCCGTCAAGAAAAATATCACATCAATCATGTGTCTACAATTAAATTTTATTTTTCCTAAACAATTTAACTTACGTAATATTACGTTTTAGGACTACTTTAATATCTTATTCCGATGTATAAGTTTTGACTTTATCGGGATCCCTACAGTATTATTATTCCTTCCGCGCATGTCCTCACCGACGGGCACACAGTATTACACGTCTAAGAGACCTTTCGGAAGGCACGGCGACGGACTTTAAAAGGACAATCTCTAAACACCGTCACCCACCTTAGTACTTAAAGACATGGGGGAGACCGACTTTACATTTATAGGAACACTCTCTCCCTTTCTATTTTACTTTTCGTGAGACCTACAATTCAATTTTCAATACCTAACCTTAAACTTTATATGTAAATATATGAATTATCAACGTACTGAGACCCATTCATTAAATAGCATGGGTTCGAAGTCAAATATGACAAAAGAAGTCTCACAACAATGAAATGAGTCCCAATAGACCGAGTATTATGTCTTTGTATCTACTCAACCCATCTTTTAAATTATTAAACCAATATTAAATGAATGTACATTCTCCCTTTATAGAATTTAAACTCTAAACTTAGTTTAGAGTTTCGACTATAATAATACAGAAGACGAGGAGAACGGTCCTCTTTTTAGGAATTTAGAGAGACTAGAGGAACTTAAGAACTATAATTAATTCGGGACATACAAGTAAGAACCGGAGGTACTCATAACGATCGATAGACGGTTACTATGAGTCTTCATTTCATCCACGTCTTATGAGAAGTACCTACCAAAGATCCTGTGTAAGAACTATCCTTAAACTGACGTTCTGTTTTATTTAGAAGAAAATTTTTTTTCACACTCAGTTTCTTTTACATCTATGAAAAACCTCTCAATTAATCATAAAAACTAAGTTTTGTAAAAGACCTTATGAAACTATAATTGACAGAATTTTGTACGAATTAAATATCACTTACCACTTTATAAAATTTTTTAAAACTCCATTTTATCAAATAATTTTAAATGAAAATAAGATTATCATTATAATTTTAATCATTTCTTCTCTTTTTATCTTTGATGAGTCAAAGGAGATATTTAAAGAGCTTAATGAACTTCATTATGAACTTCCACAGTATTATCTGTAACTAAGGAGAAGTCAACGTCTCTAACGACCATCGTATCCGATAGAGACTTAATATTAGACAATAACAAATAAGGGACACATATTTCTTGTACCCTGTCAAAAGTGTTTCTAAGTCATAGAAAAACCAGTAGATAGTTTCGAACTATCGACCAAGGTTGTATGAGAAAGAATTACCTTAAATAGAATCTCCCATTTTTCGAGGATTCTAGTCATTGTGTATGGCAGATAGACTCATACCAAATTGTTTGCTCTTCTCTCTCTGACATGAAAATTTTACTAGAGGAGTGTACGATATATTGGTCAAACACTTTGTTCACCAGAAACAGATTGGTATATCTCCGTTACCATTGAACTCCTCCTTCTTATATCAAATATTTAAAGGATTCATTTGATGGAAACTTGGTTAAAAACTAGAGAACAGAGAATAAGTCAGTGAACATGGTTGTCTTATGAGAGTGAGAACGTAATATATATCCGTTCACTGAGCACGTATGGGATCTTATTTTGCTTACTCATTCATGTGTATTTACCTCTATTATGAGATTTTTAGAATCTTTTTAATATTACGCATACTATTTAAATCGTATTACGGAATTTCTAAAGGTGATGAAAATTTCTATATCTTATAATAACAGGAGGACTTGACAGATCAATTAACGACAGTATTAGAACTTTATAAACTCATTAACTGGAGTAGATCAGGGTACTGAGTCGATGACACATGTACGACTGATGTGGATTTAAACAGAGAGATCAGTCCTAAAAACAGACCTAAAAATCTAAGTAAAGGTTTACGAATAAACCGAAGAAGTGTATCTACAAATTATTCTTAGAATTTGAATTACACTGGTCTGGTGTTTAGGACTAAAGGAAGGGGGGTTTAGTAGGAGAAGAGGTCGAAAGGAGTGAATTGGATTTAGTGAATTTCGATTTTTAGGTCCTTAATAAGAACTAAGAAAAGAGAGAAAATCAAAAGACAAGCGGTAAAGAGGGGAGGAGATGGTAACATTAAAGGATATATAAATGATGTATGTATCGAAAGTTTTTGATAATTACTATCAGTAAACATATGATCATTCAACTCGAAAACTTGACACCACAACCTCTTCTGAGAACTCTCAGGGAACCTGAAGTTCCTTTAGGTCGGTCAGGTAAGACTTCCTCTAGTCGGGACCCTAAAGAAACCTTCTTTACTACGATTTCGACTTTGAGGTCATGAAACCGGTGGAGTACGCTTCTTAACTGAGTAACCTTTTCTGAGAGTACGACCCTCCCTAACTCCCGTCCTCATCTTCCCCTGCTGTCTCCTACTCTACCGACCTACCGCAGTGACTGAGCTACCTGTACTTAGACTCACTTGAGACCCTCTACCACTACCTGTCCCTCCGGACCGCACGACGCTAAGTACCCCAGTGTCTCTCAGCCTGTGCTGACTCGCTGACTTGACTTCACTTTATACAAAAACGGCGGTAAGTAATAATTCAGTAACAAGTAAAAACGAGACGAATTCAATCCTAGGGGTCAGAAACTAGTCGATCGATGGCAGTCCCTTACATGTAGGTCCGTACCCGGACCTGGCTACAAGCCGTAATGATCATTACGTGAAGGGGATGGAGACTACGACGACCACGACGATTCAGCGAAGTCAGCACAGACTGAAACACGCTGGGGTCTCTGCCGTCGGGTGGTCCGAGGGGGTAGGGACCCTAAGAGGTCCGTTCTTGTGACCTCACCCAACGGTAAAGGAAGAGGTTACGTACTTTCACTTTTCACTTTCACTTCAGCGAGTCAGCACAGGCTGAGAATCACTGGGGTACCTGACGTCGGATGGTCCGAGGAGGCAGACATCCTAAAAGATCCGTTCTCATGACCTCACCCCACGGTAACGAAAGGTGCGGGGATGGAGATCAGACCACAAAATAGGTCTCATCTACTGGATCCGGACACCCCAGGAACTCCTAACAAAACAGGGTAGGAGGTAGAGAGAGGGAGGGAAGTCTGTCGGGAATAATCATCTCCGTCTCTGGTTCACCGGAAGAACCGAGTAAAAAGGGTTCGGGTACGGAACCAGAACAAGACACCAAGACTCGGTGGACGAGAAAAATGCACAATATAAAAACATTACAAAGACGTACCAATATCCAGACACTAAAAAAAAAGAAAAATTTAATAACTTTTTAAGATTTAACCCCCATTAAAGTCTTGCAGATATAACTATGCATGAATTCATGAAGACAAAATAAATGATTGAACTGGGTATGAAAAAACTTACAGATCGTTTGTCCCTATATCAATAAAGTCCGGTCCTAATACAGAAAATATAAGACGACAACGACGATTCCAACGAAGTCAGCACAGGTTGAGACACGCTGAGGTCTCTGCCGTCGGGTGGTCCGAGGGAGTAGGGACCCTAAGAGGTCCGTTCCTGTGACCTCACCCAACGGTAAAGGAAGAGGTTACGTACTTTCACTTTTCACTTTCACTTCAATGAGTCAGCACAGGATGAGAATCGCTGGGGTACCTGACGTCGGATGGTCCGAGGAGGCAGGTGCCCTGAAAGGTCCGTTCTCATGACCTCACAAACGGTAACGGAAGAGACGAAAATATAGGATGTCGTAAGGATTAGTATTCCGTATATACTTCGTCAGTCATCTACAATCCTCTTAATACCTTTGTTAAAACTCTACATAATTTGTCTAGTCTTTGGACACCCGATATGATCATCGAAACATTAGTGTTTCGAAAGTTAACATAATTTTTATCTCCCCACCCTGAGTCCTCTCCCCCCTGTATATATATATGTGTACGCGCGTGTGTGTGTGTGAATACCGACTGAGTATAACATACCATCTTTGGTTATATTGTAATATTTCGTTGATAGGAGGTAAACTCCGAAGGAAACATCGATCAGCCAGTTCTTAAACGGACTTCACGTCCTCTAGACCCAAGTTAGGGACCCAACCCTTCTAGGGGACCTCTTCCTTTACCGTTGGGTGAGGTCATAGGAACGGACCTTTTAGAGTGCCTGTCTCCTCGGACCACCCGACGTCAGGTACCCCAGCGTTTCTCAGCCCGTGTTGACTCGTTGATTGTGAATGAATTGGAGGTTAATTTTTCATTTAAAAATTTTCACCTAGAAATTCAATGACCTAGTCAAGGTTTATCATAAAAGACATTCATAAAAAACATCTTTAATAAAATTAAGATCATGAAATATACGTATTGGTTCCTTTACTCCAATTTACATTACTAGAGATAGTATTAGAGAACAAAGGAAAAAACGAAAGAGTTAGGAAGAGGACAGTAGGACCTAGAACCGATAATTACCTTACTAAAAACCTATGACACTTGACGTCTCGGATAGCACTTCTTACCGTCCGGAGGTTGGAGCGTGTCATACGTGAGGAAGGAGGTGGTCATGTGTCCCAGGAAATTCTTCGGGGGTAACGCCTCTGGTGTATCGCAATAACCTCCTTCGGAACCAAGGAAGTACCGTTACGGGTCTTTACCTTCGTCTAATCCATTACATAGACCAAAAAAAAAAAAAGACTGACACCCAATACAGGTATCGAACCAAAGGGGACATACGTTCAGACGGGCGGAAATAATAGATCAAAAAAGAACATTGTTAGTTCCCTTATCCTCTCTCTCGTCTTTTGACCTTCCAAGACCTCTCCGCCATCACGACTGTGATTCCTCCTCATTACAAACTTTTGGACAAGTGGTCTTTCTTTTACCTCGGGCCTTCTCCGTCTACCCTTTAAAATTCTACCTATCGTCAAACTGTACCACGAATTAAACCCCAGTATGGAGTCATTGAGATCTAATAGTGAAAAACTATCGATTCAAGTTATTAATCATATATACTAATAATGGACTCAACAATAAGAACAGAGACACAGTAAAATTTATAGATTCTTTTTATATACAGACGTTCAAAGACAAATAAAGAGACCAGAAAAAAAAATACGAAAGAATAGTACAAAACAAAAAATTTATTAAAATTTATATTAATAAAATATCCGAATACTGTATTAATATAAATGACTTCAAAGACTTCCAAAATAAGACGAAGAAAGAAATAGATGAATTAGAACGGTACCATAGTTGGGTGTCTAATAAAAGAATACACAAGACAATTAAAACCCTCCTACTCGAACAGATGTCTCCAAAAGCAGACACAGAGTCTGACCAAGTACTCTCTACTAACAATTTTAAAGTCTTTAAAACGTTCGACTAACAATTAGTATCGGTATCAAATAATAATTTGAATTTAATATATTTGAATGTTAATTCATTTAGTTTAATTTTTGTATCCATTATTTATCGGTTTTAGTAATAAAGGATTAACAACATGATGTCAATTGACAGCGGATGCGAAACCCCTATAAAGGGGACATAGACTTGTGAGTTTTTATGATTACAGTACCATAAGTATAATGGGTTGATCCACAAGTCACTATGGTATGATCATCGAACTCCAAACCGGTGTTTCCCTCATAAATGGGAGTGTCTTTAACCTTTTGTGAAGTCTAGTCCCGAATTAAATAATCAAAAGAACTAACAGATCTGATCCCCAACCGTTTGAAAAAGATATTTCCAAGTCGGTCATTTTTAAAAAAGTTTAAAACACCCGGTATATACCAGGTAACGTATTAGAAAAATTTTATTAGGTTTTCCTACGGTTTTGGTAAAAATCGAGTCCCGGTATGTTTTTGTCCAGTATATACGACTAGGAACCAGATTTGAATTTCACTACAACTTTTACAATCATTACGTCTAATTTAAACTTTCACCCAATATAGACAGACATCGAGAATTGTAACACTTAATGTGTTTTTAACTCGGTATACTCTTCATTAAAAAATTCATTCAAGAAGACAATGAATTCTTAATGATGGACTAAGTCTTTTCTTCAACGAGTATGACCACTGCTTACTTCAGAACTATATTCCGAAGTAACGAAGTGAGAAATAACTACCTTCACTTTTATGGTTGACCATAAGTACAATCCTGATCGAACAATCACTGTACTCCACAAAGAACCAACTCAGTCTACGATGGTTCATAAATGAGTATCAGACTTTAACTATTTTGAGGAAACATCAGGAGTACACCCTCTCGTCTAAAGACAAAAATTCAGATGGAAAATGACTTCTACATCGAGAAAACTCTGAGTGGACGGAAAGATGTCTTTCGAGAGTAAAAGTTCACCCTGTGGGTTCCAAAGTAGGAAATAAAGTCACACCACCGATTTAGGTTCGTGTCAGAATGGTTCTAGTCTTTGGGGAGGGTTCTTTCACTGTCAGTTAAAAACGTATTGTTGAAACCTGGAAGTCAAGAGAGAAACAGAGACGAAGGACCCATAATTCGTACGTCAGTCCGTTTGAGTCGATATGTAAAATTTCATATAAGTTGTAAAAGAACTCCTTCTAAACACCTAAAAGTCTTCTGTACTAATTTAATGGAAATTGTAAATATTTCTTACCATCTTTTCTTACGAACCAGAGTCTACAGAATTTATGGTAGTCTAATCTTTAGTCAGTGGGTCATGTAACTGAAGATGACGGTTTAATTAAAAAACAAGTCATATTTTAAAGAGGTCTTTACACAGTAATTTGATATAAGAATTTAATGTATAACCAGATAATTGGTAATAAAAACGTCAACGAATATCACACTTATTCTTAAAAGAGTTACACAATGGTTATGTTTTATGTCTTTACATACTTTAGATTCTGACTAAACTACTCTGGGAACTCAAGTCAAAAAAACAATTCATCAAGAGTATAAAAACATTCATTTATTGATCTTCAAGTTTAAACATCAAAACTTCATGAATAAATAAAATGTACCACTATAAAGTATGTTGTAAAGTAAACTTTCTTTTCCAGGTCAACAGACCAGGTAGGAAACTAAAAAAGAAAAAGAAAAAATCATTCACAAATTTAGTCACCTCGTAAACAACTCAATGAATGATTTGTTTAAATCAAGCCAAGATCCTTATCTTTTCGCTTATTCAGTCTAAGACGGGGGTCCCCTAGAGTATCGAACTATATTTTAGTGTACTTGGTTTTTGACGAGAAGTTGTGTCAACCACACGATCCACACCCGTGTCACAATTAAACACAGACTCTCATCTTTTCCGGACTATGCTGTATACTCGTATGACAACTTCTTACCTAAGTGGTGTAACTATTTTACTTCTTTATTAGAGAATGTCTATTCTTTTTTGTTTTTCGAACGATTTCGTGAATCCATACCTTCTTGTACTATGAAAACCCCCTCACTTATTAAGACACCTCTCCTGGGTACGTTTCTCTACACAAACTCTAGATTGTAAACAAAGACCACCCGACGAGAACGATCTACTTAATCTTCCACTAACTGTTTACATTTATATTCTCGTCCATATTTTCACATGTTCAAATAAAAATTATACGGGGTTTCCTTAATTAGAGGGATGGGAGATGAGGGTAAATTGAAAATGAGGATAAAATTTTTTTAGTATTAAATGGAACGTAACATTCACTTTACAAAAACGGGGGTCATCTAAAACACCACGACAAAAACATCAATTTGTTTTAGTCGTGAGTCACTTATGAAAAACACAAAAAAATTGTGAACCCCTTCCCCTCGATGTAATCATTGACATTTTGTCTCAAAATTTTCTGATACGTTTTTTGGTCAAGTAGAACTAAACTGGGTTACCGTGTAATAATTTACCTTCCTTATAATTTGATTTATTTTCTAGTCCAAAGATAAAACCGAGACGGAGATTCGAGACACTGGAAACTTTCAGTAAATTGGAAAGTTCTAGAGTCAAAGATCTAGACCTTTTATTCTCTTGACTGCTTTATTAGCAGTTCACAATAAAAGTCAGAGATTAAAATAATTGAGAACCATTATTGAACTTACAATCAAAAAATTTTATTGAAAAATATTAGAATCTCGTATTCTCCTAAATAATGATGACATAATCCTGTAAACAGCATTTATACGTCAAAAATAATTGA
Organism: Capra ibex; assembly: GCA_006410555.1. Classification (NCBI taxonomy): domain Eukaryota; kingdom Metazoa; phylum Chordata; class Mammalia; order Artiodactyla; family Bovidae; genus Capra; species Capra ibex. Next base: position 46,231,880 of record SJYO01018757.1, on the reverse strand, counting down.
CGTGTAGACACCATGGGTCTTACATTTTCTGGAAAATACGATACTAAAAACCGGCAACCGACAGATGTAGAATGTACATCTCTATTATTTAATACACTAAGACATCTTAAATTATGTAGAGAAGATTCTATTTATTATAAAGTAAAAGACTATATCTATAACAAGTACTTTTAGATTTTTACCCTAGTCTACCGCTCTCACTGGTTCGAAGACCCTGTAGTAGACTACTTCAGGTCAGTGGATGCCCACAAACAGAATCTTTAGCATATGTATCCGCCTAGAGTTATCTCCATGGAAAAAATTTTTTTTGGTATTTATACGGACACAAACACACACATTTATGTATTCTTATTTACTGATAAACTTTTAAAAGTACTGTCGTTACTGTGGACATTCTTTCAACAAAGAAACGTAATTATTTTTGATTAGACACTTATAAAAAAGGATTAATAGACAATATGGTTCAGTGCATACGTCATAATATGAATTTGTAAGACGTTTTATGATACATCTCAGAAACATTCCCTTTAAACTTAAAAGTCTTCAAAGTGTTTAGGTTCTGCTATGTAATCCCTTTCAGCTGGAAAATCTTTTATAAAATTAATTATAAAAACTCTAAGTAAATCCATGAAGTCTAAAATATTTATAAAAGTCTAAAGTTTTTCATATGTTTTTTATTCGTGGTCGAAAAAAAGGAACCACATATAATACTTATACCTATAGTGAAGGAAATAACCACATAATATGGATGATTAGAGACATCGTGTACATTCAATAAAGAGGTACATTTTCTTACTTTTCGAGTAAAGGAAGAGAGACAGTTACAACACATATTGGAACTCCTGTCTTCAACTAATACTTATAATAATGAATGTATATATATGATATCTAATTTTCATTAAAAGAGACCTTTTAACTCGTGCAAAACTTTATTCTCACAACAATAAAAGAAGTCAGGAAAACTCCATAACTACTTATCCTATAAACGGGAGAACCAACTACGTGAAAACGACTCTTTTCTAACGAAGACTTAGTCAATACGTTTTGTTATGGTCAAAAATTTACCATTTTATGGTAGAAGTTGAGAACTTTAGTTGAACTATAGGCAAGCAATAACAAATCAGTGAGTCAGCACAGGCTGAGACGCTGAGGTACCTGACGTCGTGCGGTTCGAAGGGACAGGAAGTGATAGAGGACCTCGAGTGAGTGTGAGTACTATTGACAAGTATAGTGACATATTTAATGTAGTGTTATCATTGTTTTTATAAATAAAGAGAAGTGGTATACATACTAAAAGAAATAATATCCAAATTTTCAAAATAAATTGTGATCCTAGACATAGACCTGAAAGAATAAGTAGATAACTCGACATAAGAGGGGGTCTCCACTGTGTGATCTATTTAAAATTTACAAAACAAGGTTCTTATTAGAATGAAACTAAACAAATCTCAATACATTTTATATTTTGATTGAACCCTCTTAATAATAAAAGAGTAGTCAACTCTGGTACTATATAAAGCTATGAATTCGGTATATAAAGAGTTATTTAGACACATATTAAAGATATGTAGAGTTAAAATAGAGGACTAAACAAATAATAATTATCGTCCCTAAATAAAAATATCCTAAATACAAAGAACCACACTATTATATCCGTTCTAGAGACAAAGAGAGTCAAGTGTATTAATTTACTTTATCTTTATGGAAAATGAACAAAGGTGACTGTATCGTTATTATTTTATAAAGTTAATAGAGTGACACACGTGTGTTTTAGTACGTCATAGGTGTACTAATCAATAAGTTTGGTTGGGGTAAAATATCATCTGAAACGGATAAGGATGATATACCATAAAGGTCATCAGTACATACCTACACTCTCAACCTGACACTTCTTCCGTCTCGTGTCTTCTTAACTACGAAAACTTGACACCACAACCTCTTCTGAGAACTCTCAGGGAACCTGACGTCCCTCTAGGTTGGTCAGGTAGGATTTCCTTTAGTCACAACTTAACCTTCCTGACTACGACTTCGACTTTGAGGTTATGAAACCGGTGGACTACACTTCTCGACTGAGTAAACTTTTCTGGGACTACGACCCTTTCTAACTCCCGTCCTTCTCTTCCCCTACTGTCTCCTACTCTACCAACCTACCGTAGTGACTAAGTTACCTGTACTCAAACCCATCTGAGACCGTCAACCACTATCTATCCCTCCGGACCACACGACGTTAAGTACCCCAGTGTTTCTCAGTCTATGCTAACTCGTTGACTTGACTTGATATACCATACGACAAGTACCCCAAGAGGACCGTTCTTATGACCTCACCAAACGGTAAAGGAGGTCATCTGGAACAAAACGGTGTTGAGAAATGTATTGGAGAGACAGAACCCATCGGGACATACCGTACCGAGTATCGAAGTGACTCAATACGTTATGAAAGCGGTCCTGTACACCCAGTTCTTCGTTGTCAATTTTGGCCTGTACTTTGTTGACTGCCCAAGTCTTAACCCTTTCCTCATGTTGTTCAGACATACAACAGTGGGACGAATAAATTGAATATACGTCTCATGTAATATGCTTTACGGTCTGACCTATTTCGTGTTCGACTTTAGTTCTAACGGTCCTCTTTATGGTCACTAGAGTCTATACGTCTACTATTGTGGGATTACCGTCTTTTGTTCCTTGATTTTTCGGACAACTACTCCCACTTTCTCCTCTCACCTTTTCGACCGAACTTTGAGTCGTAAGTTTTTTGATTCTAATACTGTAGGTCAGGGTAGTCAAGTACCGTTTATCTTCCCCTTTTTCACCTTCGTCACTGGCTAAAATAAAAGAACCCAAGGTTTTAGTGACGTCTACCACTGACGTCGGTACTTTATTTTTCTGTGAACGAAGAACCTTCTTTTCGATACTGTTTGGATCTGTCGTATGATTTTTCACCTTTGTAGTGAAACGATTGTTTCCAGACATATCACTTTCGACACCAAAAAGTCATCAGTACAAACTTACACTCTCAACCTAGTATTTCTTCCGACTCGCCACTTCTGACTACGAAAGTTTAATACCACGACCTCTTCTGAGAACTCTCGGGGAACCTGACGTTCCCTAATTTGGTCAGTTAGGATTTCCTTTAGTTGGGACTTATAAGTGACCTTCCCTATTACGGTTTCAAGATCATGAAACCGGTTGACTACACTTCTCGACTGAATAACCTTCTCTGGGACTACGACCCTTTCTGACTTCCGTTCTCTTCTTCTGCCTAAGTCTTCTACTCTATCAATCGTAGTAGTTGAGATACCTGTACTTAAACTCGTTGGGGACCCACCATCACCTCCTGTCTCCTCGTACCGCACGACATCAGGTGCCCCAACGTTTCTCAGTCTGTGCTTAATCACATGGTAGAGTGTGCGACCATTTCATTACGAGTTTTAAGAGGTTCGGTCCGAAGTCGTTATGCACTTGGCACTTGAGAGACTACAAGTTCGACCAAAATCTTTTCCGTCTCCTTGGTCTCTCGTTTAACGGTTGGAGACGACCTAGTAGTTTTTTCGTTCTCTCAAGGTCTTTTTGTAGATAAAGACGAAATAACTGATACGGTTTCGGAAACTAACATACCTCCTGTCATTTGACACCTTTTAAGACTTTCTCTACCCTTATGGTCTGGTGCACTGGACGGAGAACTCTTTGGATATACGTCCAGTCCTTCGTTGTCAATCTTGACCCGTACCTTGTTGTCTGACCAAGGTTTATCCTTTTCCTCATGCAGTTCCGACATATAACAGTGGGACGAATAAATTGAATATACGTCTCATGTAGTTCTCTTTGCGACCCGACCTTCTTCGTGTTCGACCTTAGTTCTAACGGTCCTCTTTATAGTTCTTGTCTATACGTCCACTGTGGTGGGAATACCGTCTTTCACTTCTCCTTGATTTTTCGGAAAACTACCTTCACTTTCTCCTCTCACTTTTTCAACCGAATTTCGAGTTGTAAGTCTTTTGCTTATAGTACCACAGACCAGGGTAGTGTAGTACCCTTTATCTGCCCCTTTGTCACCTTTGTCACAGTCTGAAATAAAACCCCTCGAGGTTTTAGTGACGTCTACCACTAACGTCGGTACTTTAAATTTCTGCGAATGAGGAACCTTCCTTTCAATACTGGTTGGATCTGTCGTATAACTTTTCGTCTCTGTAATGAAACGGTTCTTTCCAGGTAGATCAGTTCCGATACCAAAAAGGTCACCAGTACATACCTACACTCTCAACCTGACACTTCTTTCGACTCACGACGTTTTAGCTACGAAAACTTGACACCACAACCTCTTTTGTGAACTCTCAGGGAACCTGACGTTCCTCTAGGTTGGTCAGGTAAGACTTCCTATAACCAGGACCCACAAGAAACCTTCCTTACTACGACTTCGACTTTGAGGTCATGCAACCGATGGAGTACGCTTCTCAACTGAGTAAACTTTTCTGAGACTACGACCCTCCCTAACCCCCGTCCTCCTCTTCCCCTGCTGTCTCCTACTCTACCGACCTACCGTAGTGGCTGAACTACCTGCACTCAAACTCACTTGAGGCCCTCAACCACTACCTGTCCCTCCGGATCTCACGACACTAAGTACCTCTGCGTTTCTCAGCCTGTACTGACTCGTTGACTTGATTTGACTATACCATATTATTACAATTTTAATTAAGGTACCACTAAAAAAGTTACATCCGTGAGTCAACATCTTGTAGTAAAGACATTTTATTTAACGTAACATATGAAAACGAATGTCATTTATGTAAACGAAAGTCATATAATGTACGTCGAAGGGATCACCGAGTCTGACATTTCTTAGACGAATATTAATTACATTTATGGAAACATTAACGCTGTTTGCAAAATATCAATTGACTAACGATTCGTAATTATATAATCTCGAATACTTAATTTTACAGTTTACCGGAACAACAGAGACAAACACCAATGGATATATCTAGAAGAAAAAGAACCAAAAATTTTCCTGAATTTATTCGCCAATAGTGACGGACGTCTATAGTCTTATGGACTACCCATAGAACTTTTCAACGTCTATTTGTCAGGTGGTAAACTAGTTGGGTACTCGGCTTCCAGAGCCTCTCGAAGGAATCATTCAAAAATTCAGAGAATATGGATGATATAATCTAGACCAACAAACTAAAAGACCAATATTTGTAAAATATAATTAAAAATATAACAATTATCGATTTCATATAATAAAAAAAAGGACCTAAAACAGTAAAAGGGAATTGCAAAATTTCTACGATATAACTTATCTTAAATCCAAACAAAATAAAAAACCATTTAAAATGACTATGTATGATCTACATGTTTTATACATGGTCCATATATTCATACATAATTATACATGATCTATGTGTCTTTTCATGTATTTGGATTAACATCTCGAAGTACTTAAAAACACTTCAATCGTATGCACACATTGAACATAGGTCTATTTATTTTCTTTTAGGGGGTTTAAGGTCTTTTGAGTAGGACGGTGAAGTAACAAGTGAAGGTGGGAGGGAAGGAGTTGAAACCGTAATAGAGACGGAAGATTACGGTCTCTAATCAAAATGGAAATACAAAAAGTAACAAAACTAATACAAATATCACTTTCTGAAGAAATAGAACTAAATGTATGTAAGAATAATTAAATTTTTTACGTAAACTATAAGAAAAGAACTAATAAGAATTTGAAAACTTGAAGTACATTAATACTTATATGTTTACGAATTTTATGTAAAATATGTTTATTCTATATAATGTGTTTATATATATATTTATATATATGTATGTTCAAGTATACATATCATATCTTTTTATGGGATAATGTATATCTTTATGTGGTTATACATAAGAAGACGTCAGCTGAAGAAAACGAATCACAATCAAGTAAACCCAATAACGTACATCAATCCAATAAGTACACAAGAAAAACAACGTACCACAAGGTAACCACTCATATGATATAAAATAAGTCAGAAGACAACTACTTGCAAATGTAAATACAATAAAAATTAAAACCGATAATAGTTTATAACGAACATAGTGGTGAGGACTAATACACAAAACCAATTGTATACATTGGTAAAGACGACCTACGTATGGATCCTCACCTCAACAACCCATTTAACACACGTGTACAAGTCGAAAGGATCCACAACAGTTTCAACCAAGGTTTCACTAATATGGTAAAATGTAGGGTAAGATCAACGAACGGTACTAAAAAAAAACATGACAAAAGAAGAAAAAGTTTCTTTGAAAATTTAAAAAGACTACTCACATATCACAATAGAGCAACACCAAGGGGACTTCATCCTTTACCGTTGGGTAAGGTCATAAGAACGGACCTTGTAGGGTACCTGTCTCTCCTTACCCGATGTCACCCCAGCGTCTCTCAGTCTAGACTGACTCGTAAGTCCGTAACACCAAAATAAAAAGTAAAAGAACTACCGAAGTCAACTTGTGGAAAGATTACAAATAACCGGTAAGTTTATAGGAGAAACTTAATTAACAACTTAAAATAATAAAGAAAAAACAACCTGACAGACGGAAAAAGACTAACTAACAACTCCTTAAGAAGTATGTAAGACATATTTTCCGAGAAAAGTCAATACATAGAACCAGAGGACAACACATCGTCAACTGGGTCGTGACGAAAAACTTTCTTATCGAAAGGGACAACGTCACAGTAGAACTGTATTTAAGTCCACTAACACATACACTCCTAGAGAAAACCTACTGAAATCAAGATACATCTTCACATATATTTCACGATACCCTGTTAATTTCTCGTTCATTTTACAGAAACGTGTAGTGTCCGAATGTCTCCACTATCACGAATTCAACCGAAATTTTTCCACCCATCCTTAAAACAGTTCAACTGTCAATAATCTTCTCACAAGATTCGTTTCCTTTGAAGTACATCATTTTGGGTCTCTTACACTCATACAACCTCTTTAATATTAACCATACTTCACACCTATACCTTATTAAAATTTCTTATTCGGAACTTTCCTATCCTATCTAGATCTGGTCACCAAGGGTTGGAGAAACCGTGGTTCCTCGTTAAATCACCTTCTGGCAAAAAGGTACCTGCCCTGACCCCCCTACCAAGTACTCCATTCCACTCACTACCTCGCCATCTACGTCGAAACGAACGGACGACGAGTGGAGGACGACACGTCGGCGAGTGAAGGACGACACCCCGACCCAAGGAGTGTCCAACCCCTGGGGACGACAACTGAAATTTTTCGAAGTTGACAGTCCGGTTACTCAAACCTGAAGTAGGGTACATTTTTCTTCCTGGAGTCTCTGTAAATAAATTTGTTCCCGACTGTATTAGTGTAAAAACAAAGTATTGACAACGAAGTCCTTTTCACATTTGTTTATCTTGTTCTCTTTCTGATCTCCGTCCCTTTACTTAATCCTTTACTTAAGTATCAATTCCTACTACACCATCAGTACACCTTTACCTTTCATCTCGGGTCTACGACCCCTGACACATTTCTATTTTATGAGTCCTGAGTCCTTGGTGAATCATGATTCCTCCTCCTCTTCCCCCTGTTGTCTCCTACTCTACCAACCTACCGTAGGGGTTGAGCTACCTGTACTCAGACTCATTCGAGGTCCTCAACCACTACCCGTCCTTTCGGACCACACGACGTCAGGTACCCCAGTGTTTCTCAGTCTGTGCTGACTCACTGACTTGACTCATGGGTGGATTTGAAACCCAGACTTCTTCCTCGGTGACTACTCATAACACAGTGATTGTCAACAAAATAGAAGAAGAATATATAACATAGCACCTTATAAAAATAGACGGTTGTCGAAGGTAAAACCAACGTAAAAGATTTCTTATTTTAATGGATTACGACATATTATACTCGTGTAATAATAAACTGTAAGTGGTCATATGTTATCCCCGAAGGGAATATCGAGTCAACCATTTCTTAGACGGACGTTACGTCCTCTAGGGCCAAACTAAGGACCCAGTCCTTCTAGGTGACCTTTTCCCTATCCGATGGGTGAGGTCGTAAGAACCCAAAGGGAACACCGAATCGACCATTTCTTAGGTGGACGTTACGCCCTCTGGACCCAAGTCACGGACCCGACCCTTCTAGGGGATCTCTTCCCTTTCCGATGGGTGAGGTCATAAGACCGGACCTCTGCTGACTCGTTGAAAGTGGCAAGTGACAAGTGACCATATGTCATTCCAATTTCGAACTAAAACCATAACCAAATACCTAGTAGTATCAAAATGTAGTGACGAATTCTGTAAAAGTAATTGTATTGAAACAGCAAATTAATGGTCCAACTTTCACAAGAAACCAATAGTTCAAAATGATTTCTAACCATGAATCCTATTTAAAATCTTAATCATTTATAAGTCCAACCCTGATTTCCATACCAAATTAGTGGTTTCGATAGTAGATTCTGAATAGAAAAAGTCACATATACTTTAATTCCTTTTGTCACGGGAAATTACTTACGACTCACTGACCTCAAAAGTAACACAACTTTCAAGGATAGAATTAAGGGAACAAAAAAATTAGACTTTACAGAATGGCTAAAGTGTAATTAGTAACGTCGAGACAAAACCAAAAGTAACCAAGTAGTAAGAAAAGTAACAAATAGAAAAAAAAATTTGATTTCAGTACCAAAGAAAACTTCATATAATCTTTTAATAAGAATTATGGGATCCAAATATACACTTCCCCTCCCTAAATCCCTTAGGCACCTTTCCTCTACCCTTTTGCTTTTATGAGAAGTGTAAACAATCTCGAATACAAAGGTACCTACTATATGAGAATTTTTGTAAAAACAAAGTTCTGTTTTATATTTTAAAACAGAAAGACTTTCCTATTTGAAAAAAAAAATTGAAATTTTAAAAATAAAACACAACCCCATATCGGTCAATTGTTACAACACCATCAAAGTCCGCTTCTCGTTTTCCTGAGTCGGTATGTATATGTGCATAGGGAAGAGAGGGTTTGGGGGGAGGGTAGGTGGGACCGTGTATTGGAACTCTCAAGGTACACGAAATATTATCCAGAAACAACCAATAGGTAAAATTTATATCGTTACACATGTACAAATAAAAACATGAAAGTCAAACGTTACATATTATTCATCTCATCATTTTTATTGTATTTAGTGAACTCATCCTCCATTCTTTGTTCAGACTCAAGTGAAGACCACTTCTATGTCATCCCGACTGACCAAGAAGATATCTTAATACTCGTAGTTCGAGTCAACCTAGGAGTCATAGTAAACCGATGGGATAACATAAAGAAACCAATTAAGAAGAGAGTGAGATTCGTCTACTGGAGAAGGGTGATGTGCTCGTTCTTCTCTCTTCGGTGATTGATCTTTGGGAGAGTAAAAGACTTAATGTTTACACGTTTAGACGGATATCGATATGATTGAGATGAGATTATTCAATAAAACCTCATCAATATCTAAATGTCTTTTTAAATTTTCTAGTATATCTCTCAAGAGTATATGGTGTATGGATCAATACGGATAATAATTGTAAAATGTAATGAAATCATGTAACAGTGTTGAATCCTTTGGTTACAACCATGTAATGATAATTGATTTGAGGTATGAAATAAGTTTAAAGGGATCAAAAAGTGATTATCGAAAAATAGGGGTCCTAGGGTAGATCCTGGGATGTAATATAAATCTGCAAGACAGAATAAAATTTCTATGACCAATAACCTAATCATTTCACAATAAATTATAAATATCAACTATTCCTTACCTTATAAGATTGAGAATTTTACGAATGTGATTACTGGTCACCCTTTCGGGTATCTGTCCAGCACTAAATAATCTCGTAACAATGTGAATGTCACTACCGTACGGGGTACCTTTAAAGCATTCTCACAATTCACGTTGAAATCATTTGGTTCAGATATATCCTTTCAAACAGAGTAAAATAACTTAAAATCCAATATACTTAAGATTCTTATACGGAGAAGGATTTGTAATTCAAAACCCAAAGAGTAAGTACCGAAATGGTTATATCTAGTATGTATCGGGAATAAAGATTCCTGTCCACTCTTTTATCCTATAGTTCAGGACTACAGAAAGTCTTCACTAAAATACCACACCTTTACTCCAAGTTTCAAGAGGGTGTTAAATTAAATGGATACCGTATAATACCTGTCCACATTCCATTATAAAACATTCTGTTTACTAGTTCATCTTATCTCTAAGAGTCAACTGGATGGGGTCAGATGGACTCATCTGTCTGTAAAGATAGTTATTGTCATTGAACCATTTAGAGTGTTCCGCCCTTTACCAATGACTTTTTAGACAGAAACGGAGGTCACACAAAATATACGTGTAAATGAGAATCTTACCGTAGATTATCTCAATAACACGTACAGAATCAACAACAGTTCGAGTAAATCTTAACGTAACGGTCGTACGTTATGGAGAAATATTGAAACCATCTTACTAATATGAGAATCTGGTTTCATTGCTTCTTTATGGGATATTATTAGTTACGATGAATGTCCAATGAGCTTTAATGTCCTTCCGATAATATTTAATATTAAATAAAAATAAAATAAAGTGAAAGTACACGAATGATATATTCTTGATAAACATTTAAAAATAACCTCCTGTTAACGGAATGTTATAACCCAACTAAAGACGGTACGTAGTTATACTTAGTCGGTTTCCATATGTATACAGGGGAGGGAGGAGGACTTGGGAGAAGGGTGGAGGGAGAGGTGGGGTGGGGAGATCCAACAGTGTCTCGTGACCCAACTCGAGGAACACAGTGTGTCGTTTAAGGGTTAACGACAGACAACATGTATACCATTGCCAAGACACTTCTGGATGTTCTGGAAAATCTTGATTGTGGGTTTTTTCTACAGGAAAAGTAATATCCCCTGACCTTACGTTTTCATCCTTCAGTTCTTTGTGGACCCCCTTGTCCGTTTAAATCGGAACCTTATGCCTTACTTCGTCCCGTTTCTGATTATCTCAAAACGGTTCTCTTGTGTGACCAGTATCGTTTGTGGGAGAAGGTTGTTGTGTTCTCTCCTGAGACGTGTACCTGTAATGGTCTACCAGTTGTGATTTTAGTCTAACTAATATAAGAAACGTAGGTTTCTACCTTTTCGAGATATGTCAGTTGTTTTTGTTCTGACCCTCGACTGACACCGAGTCTGGTACTTGAGGAATAACGGTTTAAGTCTGAATATAACTTCATTCATCCCTTTTGGTGATCTGGTAAGTCCATACCGGATTTAGTTTAAGGATACTAATATGTCACCTTCACTCTTTATCTAAATTCCCTGACCTAGACTATCTCTCTCATGGACTACTTGATACCTGACTCCAAGCACTGTAACATGTCCTCTGTCCCTAGTTCTGGTAGGGGTACCTTTTCTTTACGTTTTTTCGTTTTACCGACAGACCCCTCCGAAATGTTTATCGACACTTTTCTTCTCTTCTCTTTTCCTTTCTATATTCGTAGACTTACGTCTCAAGGTTTCTTATCGTTCTTCTCTACTCTTTCGGAAGGAGTCGCTAGTTACGTTTCTTTATCTCCTTTTGTTGTCTTACCCTTTCTGATCTCTAGAGAAGTTCTTTTAATCTCTATGGTTCCCTTGTAAAGTACGTTTCTACCCGAGCTATTTCCTGTCTTTACCATACCTGGATTGTCTTCGTCTTCTATAATTCTTCACCGTTCTTATGTGTCTTCTTGACATGTTTTTTCTAGAAGTACTGGTTCTATTAGTACTACCACACTAGTGAGTGGATCTCGGTCTGTAGGACCTTACACTTCAATTCACTCGGAATCTTTTGTAGTGATACTTGTTTCGATCACCTCCACTACCTTAAGGTTACCTCGAGAAAGTTTAGGACTTTCTACTACGACACTTTCACGACGTGAGTTTACGGTCGTTTAAACCTTTTGAGTCGTCACCGGTGTCCTGACCTTTTCCAGTCAAAAGTAAGGTTAGGGTTTCTTTCCGTTACGGTTTCTTACGAGTTTGATGACGTGTTAACGTGAGTAGAGTGTACGATTCATTTCATTACGAGTTTTAAGAGGTTCGGTCCGAAGTCGTTATGCACTTGGCACTTGAGCGACTACAAGTTCGACCAAAAGCTTTTCCGTCTCCTTGGTCTCTCGTTTAACGGTTATAGACGACCTAGTAGTTTTTTCGTTCTCTCAATGTCTCTTTGTAGATAAAGACGAAATAACTGATACGGTTTCGGAAACTGACACACCTAGTGTTATTTGTCACCTTTTAAGACTTTCTCTACCCTTATGGTCTGGTGCACTGGACGGAGAACTCTTTGGACACACGTCCAGTCCTTCGTTGTCAATCTTGACCTGTACCTCGTTTTCTGACCAAGGTTTATCCTTTTCCTCATGCAGTTCCGACATATAACAGTGGGACGAATAAATTGAAGATACGTCTCATGTAGTACTCTTTGCGACCTGACCTTCTTCGTGTTCGACCTTAGTTCTAACGGCCCTCTTTATAGTCATTGGAGTCGATACGTCTACTGTGGTGGGAATCCCGTCTTTCGTTTCTTGATTTCTTGGAAAACTACTTTCACTTTCTCCTCTCACTTTTTCAACCGAATTTCGAGTTGTAAGTGTTTTAATTCTAGTACCGTAGGCCAGGGCAGTGAAGTACCCTTTATCTACCCCTTTGTCACAGTCTGAAATAAAACCCCCCGAGGTTTTAGTGACGTCTACCACTAACGTCGGTACTTTAATTTTCTGTGACTGAGGAACCTTCCTTTCAATACTGGTTGGATCTATCGTATGACTTTTCGTCTCTGTAACGAAACGGTTGTTTCCAGCCAGATCAGTTCCGACACCAAAAAGGTCACCAGTACATACCTACACTCTCAACCTAACACTTCTTCCGACTCGCGGCTTCTTAACTACGAAAACTTGACACCACAACCTCTTTTGTGAATTCTCAGGGAACCTGACGTTCCTCTAAGTTGGTCAGGTAGGATTTCCTCTAGTCGGGACCCACAAGAAACCTTCCTTACTACGACTTCGACTTTGACGTCATGAATCCGGTGGACTACGTTTCTCAACCACTACCTATCCCTCCGGACCACACGACCTTAAGTCACCCAACGTCTCAGTCTGTTCTGACTCGCTGACTTTAGTTGACTTACATATACAAAGGTACGATCAGAGGGTTAAACAGGGTGGGAGAGGAAGGGGGTGACACAGGTCTTCAGACAAGAGATACAGGACACAAAGGTAACTTTCACTTTCACTTCAGCGAGTCAGTACAGGATGAGAAACGCTGGGGCACCTGACATCGGATGGTCCTAGGAGCGAGGTACCCTAAAAGCTCCGTTCTCATGATCTCACCCAACGGTAAAGGAAGAGGTCCTCTAGGAGGGTTGGGTCCCTAACTTGGACCTAAAGGGTGTAACATCCACCTGCGAAATGGCAGATTCGGTGGTCCCTTCAATCCACAGAGGTAACGATGGGACGTTTATCCAAGTAGTCATGGTAGAAAGATCTAAGGTCTACGTACGTAATTATATATCATAAACAGAGAGAGACTGAATTGTCACTTTATAATGAGTCGATATTCTCGATAAACTTGTCCTCAAACAAACCAAAAGGTTTTTCGATTCATAATCTCGTCACTTCATAGTTTTTTCTAATAGAAGTAAACTTCGTCTTAATTCTAAAATACAACATAATTTTACGTTTCACATAACAAAGTTAGTATGTCGATAATAAAGACAAAAATAATCTGAAATTTTTATAAGATTTTATTAGATCCCACTTTCAGTCAGATCTAACACTTGAATACTCTCCTCCTTAGTATAGACAGAAGAAGTGAGATAGGGGTCATGGATCGTAATACGGACCATTTACAACTTATTTACTCGAAACAGAAGACAGGAGACTTATTAAAGGCATCCTCTCACACAGTTGTTCGATCAGTAATACAGATAACAATTAGAACAGTACGAGTCGTCTATTTTTACGTTCGTTTGAAAAGATCTTTAAGGTATATTTCTAAGTCAATTCGTCATTTAACCTACATTAATGATTTAGGATTTCCAACCCTTAGTAATTTTACAGTAGTTGGATTAAGTTTTGGACAAATTAACCCAACACCGTCTGTTAAGGTCATAAATGGGAGAAAAATTTTTCGCATGAAAATTATATAAAATTACTAGAGTGATTTAAAGTGATAAATTTCTCACTGAGAAAAATTACAATTATAAAGTACATTACAATTATATCTACGATACGATATATCAATTATATAGAGAATATAATTGATATTCTCAGAATAGAGAATATCAAATAAGGAACATATGAAATATACTATGCTATTAGAGATGTAGTCATGTCACAAATATCAGAACTTAAACATCAAGTAAATAGGTGAGAAATTTTTTTTTTTTTGAAATCGTAAAAACACTTTCGGTGGCAATCTCTTTTCACATGTACTAGAATATTCCTGTAAGATCATAAATAAGTGAATTCTAATTTTTTCCCTTATTCTTTTAAAGGGTTGAGGATTATTCTCTTTAAAGGGTCCCTTAAGGGACCGCCAGGTCACCAAATCCTGTTACATGACAACGACAACGTCCGCACCAAGTCAGGGAACAACCCCTTGATTCAAAGGTATTCTGCACCACACCGTTTTTCTTTTCCAAGGAACGAATATCAATATAAAAAGATACATGAAGAGTGACAATGTCCACTACTGTAAAATTAATATAGAACCCCCCCCGTAACTAATAAAACAAGTCTGATCAAAGGTAAAAAAGAACGACAAGAAAAAGGAAGTATTTTTTAGTCCACTCTAAACTTTAAGTACAGTTTTATCAAGGTACAAACATTTAAATTAGTAGACTTAAGATCTTTTATCCATATTCTTTTATTTGTGACATTGTATCAAACACACTGGAACCGTCAATCGGAAAAATTTCACAAATACACTCTAGAAAATTCACAATACACTCTAGCATACATTTATCTGATATCTTTTTGGTGTTTTAGTTTTCTACTAAGTCTTAGTCCAGGAGCACATAGTTTACCACCAGAGAAACGGGGTAAAGGGTATAATTTTAATTTTTTGAGGATAAACATAAACCTTTCACAACAGATAACATCAAAATAATAGGACATATTAATAACTGTTATCTCTCATTCCTGAATTATAGACAGTCAGTATATATTTTATCACACACCCACATACCTAGTACTACCCAAGGTTTTTAGAGTGAATAAATTAAAAAAAAACTTTTATGGTATATATCCTTTTTCAGAAAATTCTTATGTGTCTCTCTTCGTTAAAAAGTCAGGAAGTCACTATGGCGGTCATGGTGGACACTGGTGTCAAAAATAATCAAATGGTTTTAATTTACTCATGGTAACTTATACGTCAAAAGGAGTACCGAAAATTTCACTATATATACAGAACATTTTTTCAAGGAACATGTTGTCAAGTAAACTCTCCGGGGATTATGAAAAGTGACAGTCAAAACCCGTCAAATGGAAAAAACAAAGTTCACCACTCACTATAATTCAGTTGAACAGTTCATAGTAAAAATAAAACAAGTTGTGGAGGTCTTTTTCATATAGACTTGGAGATCTTAAACTGTATCTTAAATTATTAGGTCGTATGTGGAAATTCTCAATATATATTTTCTTGTAATAAGGAAAGTAACCGATGAATTCCTGTAATCACAGTGAGACTATTCACGTCAAAATCTAATGACAAGGGGAAAGGTGACAGATGTTTTCCCTATGATCTTTCCTTAAATTCTTTTAAGAATAAGAGAAGAAAAATTGAAAACGGGGGATAGAGACGAGAGAGTCAGAGATTTAAAAATAACAAAACAAAAAATGGGATTTAGAAAACACAATCCACCAAAAAAATTTTAATGAAAAATTTATGACCCAAAGGTAACGTATAAACTCATAAGGTAGATGGAGTAAATAGCTGAGGCATGTTTTATCAGTTCGAGTTCCAAATTTTCGTTACGAAAAGTCTTGAGTGAAAATTTCGGAAAACGCCCCCTACCTCCTCTGACTAACTCTGAATATAATGAAGAAGACACAGTCGGTAAAGGACTGAATAGTATCTCATACTGTACATCAATAGACAGAATGATATAAAGCTACCCTTTTCACAAAACAAACGTCCGGAAGGATCCCTTTTGTATTCTAACTACTTCCTTTTATACATCCTTTTAACAAATAAAACACTAAAACAATTTAGTACAGTAATGGAAAATATTTTAGGAAAATATAGGATTTTACGGACACTATAGAATTTTAAAGTCAGAATTCCATCTTGTCTTTAAAAAGTTTCGTCTTACAATTAGCTAAACATTTTTTCTACTCAACTGTCAAAATTATCACTTGAGACAAAAACTCGGAAATTTACAAGGTTAAAAATTTAAACTGTCTACAAGTTGATAAATTAGTCTAAACAGACAAGGTTTTGTAAGGGTCTCGTCCTCTCAAAGTCTATAACTCCGTCTCTTCTTAACTTTAAAATTCTTATGATTTAAATATTAACAAACGAAAGTCAGTCTTTAACCCAAACCTTTTTACCTTTGGATGTAGTTTAACCTTTTCGAACCTCTCCATTCAATTGTATAAAAAGAATGAGTAGTGGATTTTCTAACATAGAACAGGATATTTCCGTTATCTTACAATCTTCCTTTATGGGAAGTTAAGAACTTTAATAAGGTAGTCACACTCTTCTTTACTTAAAAATTTTATCGTAACATTGGAAAACAACTACGTGTTTTATAACACGAAAAAAACCACTGTTTTATCTGTAGATAGAAAATCAAACGAGGAACCATGAGACACTGATACGACAGTATACCCTTTAAGGTACACAAATTTGAACACTTTTTATTTTTATGATAGACATTTCGATTTCTGTATAGAATTTCCAATTCCTTCAAGAACCGAGTAAAAGAACTTTACTTTAAGTTCCAAAAGAACTTGAACGATGATCAAGATCAAAACTTTACCAGACGAAGGGTCTCACTATTTCATGTTTCTTTTATTATCTTAATCAATTATCCCTTCGGAATTCCCTCAAACTCTTGACAGAAGCGTTACTATCTTCTATAGACATCTTATGTAAACCAAAAATTTCCTCTCGAGATCGTAAGTTTCTAAGACTTTTACCCATTTTAAAATTATTATACAATCAATGTCAAAGTCAAAAGTGGAATTCAAAAGAACGAACTAAAGGAGTTAGAAGTGTATGGTAACATCAATATCAATTATGTTATGAAAATTTAATTTATAAGAATACAAAAATGAAAACTTCATGAGACTTCCCAACATTCTCATCCCTTCGACACGTGTCCCTTGACTTTTAGGAGAATCGACATCCTTTTGGTTCTGATCAGTACCACCTCAAAAAAGACGTTCTACCTTAAATTGTGTACCAATTTTTAATCTTTAACTCAATCCCGAGAAAGAACATAACTACTATATCTGAGTACGATGAAAGTACATAGAAAGTTTTATATAAAACATCCCATGTATGCGTTGTCATATATTTCCTTCTTCATTTAACTGTCTCTTAAACCACCGGAACTTTCTCTAGGCCAACCTTGTACTTCTTCCACGTGGGACGTGTCGTTATTCTCTTCCATATTAATCATGAAAAACACTCGTCTTACGACATACTTTAAATATATCTTGTAAAATTTTGGTTTCGATACATTATTCTCAAGTAAAACAAATTCATGTTTCTCGAGTCCATATCTTTATTATGTACTGACCTTTTATTATACGATAGTGTTGATTACCGTAGAGCAACTCCTTTTTCTTATGTTATTTTACTCCGGGACCCCCATCTTCGTTATAGATTTCGATTTTATAAATTGTTTTACCCTAATCTATATAATAGTATGTCGAATACTACTTTATGATCCTTCAGTATTCTAATGACAGTATCTGTTTATGAACCGTAACCCTTTACAATGTATAACCACGTACCCCTTTCTCGACCGGTATTTATCACATATGTCTTACGTTTATATAAAAATATTACCATGGTAAAAAATTTTCCTAATAGGTCTTTTACCAAACTCCGTTGACTATTCGGTCAAACCTTCTTCTTTTGTATAGAACCCTGTCAGAGTTATTCAATTATAAACTCACTTTTTTTCCTACAATACCTCTCATAATTACATCATATCCCTTATTAAATCTTCATAATTTTTATAGTTTGGGTCATGGTATTTTCTTTTCTTTTTTAAGAAGATTTTAAAGATGATGTCTAGGGAAACCTAACAAAATTCTCTGAGGATTTAAGTCCGTAAGCATACAATTTGAATCCCAAGAAATTTTCTGACCGATGGTGTCTGATTTATTAACCGAAAGGAAGGACAAAACGTCAAAGTGATAATTTCCTAGATTTCGTACGTTTATATCATTGGAATGTACTGTAACAAGTATGTCTGTTCAGAAATTGAGACCAGAAACTCATAGACCATTCGTAAAGTATTTTGAAGTCATAAATTAAAACGATATTATTTTGTATGTCTAACCTAAAAAATTGTCAGGGTCCCTGTAAGAACAATAATCGTAAATTAATACACACCATGTAAGTCCTAGAAAAAAGTTTTTTGTTGATTAAAAAAATTCTTTGTTATAAATTATGGACACATATTGACTTAGTGAAAAGACATATGGTCTTTGATTGTGTTGTAACTTTTCGTTGATATGAAGTCAAAATTTTTCGTTTGAATAAAAATTTTTGATTCATTTACAGTACGGAAGAGTTTTGATACATAGTGTATCACGAGATAAAAAAAGTCCTATTTCTAGATTTTGTCATATACCTACTGACACCTTTGTAGTACTCATACGTGTTACATTTCCATACGAATGACACAGCAAATTTTAACACAAATCTCTGCTTGTGAATTCGTCTCTGTTTGACGTGACGTAATGTATTGCTTTATGCGGTCAGAGTATTGACAAGACGAAGTCTTAAAAAACAATACGTAAAATTTATTCGACTCCAACAGACTTGTGTAAATGAGTCTTGAAGACAAACGATATGACATCATAAAGGATCTTAGTCTGGAAAAAATATCTTGATGAAGTAAAATTTTAAAAATCATTCATGAAGCCTCCTTAAACTCCAAAAACTTTTCCTCGGTGGACAAGAGGAACGAACCGGGAAGTTATTTGAAAATTGGAAAAAGACGAAGTTTTGTCTTTTCAGAAGACTGTAAAGGAAAGTGTCATAATAACCAAGAGAACCTATATATATCTTATGTAAATGTCCATATAAGACGAATCTTTCTATTGTTGTTCGGACAAAATAGTCTTAGGTTTACAAATTCCATTTACTTTTACTATGTCACGTAAAACGTTTCCCGGAGGAAATTTACCGTTTCAGGAGTACAAATGTTACCATAAATTAATATTTCGTTGAAAACTTCCACGATTAGATTACTCATTCCAGTCCTTCGATGTATCCATAATACTTATGATCCGACCTTTATGGTAACACGTGATAATTCTCCCTTTCATTCTATTAATACAAAAGAATGGACTTTTTATACACTTCTACGTTCATTACTATCTTTTCAAACTGCATTTGACACGGTCTATTTCGGGTTTTCATTTTCCTTCTAGTTCATTTTTGGGAACTATGTCAACACAAGAATGTCATCCAAAGAAACTGACCTAAATGAGGTTTAAATCGTTTCTAGACAAATAGGTTTGAGTGAGTTACCAAGTACTCTGACAAGACCTTTATCCGACAGAGTCGACACCAAAACGCTGTCAAGGTCAAGATATCTACCGATTGAAAATTTGAATTCTATGAAAAAATTTATCAATTCAAACAATATTTCCTCTTGGTCAAAGAAAATGATATTTTATCAAGTTTTATATACCTAACGATCCTTAAAATCTTATCCCGCAATTCAAAAGTCAGAGAAAAGGTATATCAAAGATACTCTTAACAAGAGTAGTATAAAATACAAAATAAACCGTTCCATAACACTTAGAGTAAACACAAATGAAGACGAATACCGAAAATACAACAAAAAGGACGTCAGTATAATAGTCATTAAACCTTTATTTCAACAGGAATTAATAGTATTAAACTGATTCTAAACTCTTCAAATAAACAGCATTCGGTCCAGATGTACGGACTTAATTCAACTTTTCATAAAATAAGAGACAATTTGTATTTTTCATTACTCTTATAAACCTTCATTATTAAATTCGTAAAAGTTTTATGTTTATACATCTCATATCTTCGAGACGATTAATGTTAAAGAAGGCCGGGTGACAAGTGGACGACGGAAACGAATAAGAGCTTCAAGATTACGATAAAAAGTGGAAGGTTCTTTTGGTTCCCATGTGAGGATTTACAAGACCTGAACTCCGAGAAAAAACAATTGGTGTTTCTTAGTTTATGGAAGACACAAAGTATAAGGGAAAAGGTGGTTTTAGGTGTTGTTTTTTCAGATGGTAATCGGAATATCCTTAACGAAAAAAGGTTCTCAGTAAGTCTCGAGGTGTCACGAATTAGGGAAAAGACTTAGTATCGTCCAAAACTTCCGACTCACCCTCCACGACTTTCATTTCATGGGTCCTCCACCCACTATCTTCGACCCAATCCAATAAAATCCAATAAAAATATCGTACATTAAACGGTCTCGACACGTCGTGACTAGAGAAACTGTGAACTTTTACAAGTATTTTGGTGGTTGAGGTCACGGAATATAATTTCCGAAACAGGGTGTAGTCAAAAAAAAAAAAAGTCCCCCACCTCCCAACCCATTACCATCTTCTAACAAAACACTCTTAAAGTATTTATTTGACATTTGGATTAATCATCTGGACATTCAAATACTCCGTGTAAATAAATTTTAGTAAAAGTCATTGTTCACTTGATAATGATGATTCTATTTCAAAGTAAGCAAGTGTGATTTTTTGTATCTACAAAGTTTATCTTATTACTTAACATTTTAAATCTATTCATACATTCCTTTTCCTCTACCAAGGAAAAAAGGAAACTGACAAGATCCGGTCAACGAAAAGACAAATGGTATTGAATGTGGTTTCATACAGAACAATAGACATTCTGATTAAAGACACAAAACAAAGGTATCGACAAAAATATGGTCTAAGATGCACCAAACCGTATAACGGTGTCTTCTTTCCACAATGTGGCTCTAAATTTTGGTGTCTTGGAGGAGTAATTACTTTTTCCTCTTAATTTCGATCGTCTAAAACCATGCCTTTCATACTCTATAAATATCTATCAAGGTCCACCAATTCAAATTTTCTTTTTTGTTCATAACTGTGACATACTAACGAAAATACACTCAAACCTTCAAAAACCTTCTATAAACTTTTAAAACCACCAGTCAATACAATCACTTACGATTGGTAGTGTCCAAGAGTCTTCACCAGGTATCAGGGGATTCGCACGACTCTGGGAAAGTCCCCTAGAGGTTTCCATATTTCAACAACAACTAGATCTACTTTTAAGATGAAAAGGACATTAGTCCCTTCATAAGTATATTTATCTGTAAAAGTAATTATTATCTTTTACCGAATATATTATTATGGTACAGTGTAAATCCATTAAACCAAACCTACTTTAATAACAGATAACGTAAAATACAATCATAACGTTTAGATTAACACTTGACTTGGTCTTCGGACAAACTCGTTCATGGTATCAAATCTTAAGAGAGTCCTCCTCTTCTTTTTCCATGACTCCTTTGCTATCGACGTCAACGAAACTACAACATACACGTCCTTATCGTTTACACTTCGGACAGGAAAAGGGGAATATTGGGTCATACTATAGTCCTTCTCCTTAGACTTTCAACGATTAATAGTTTTTTAAAACTTAAATAAAATGGTTCAACCCTACCAGCTTATTTTAGACATTAATTTATTTTATCACAGTTGCAATAAAGTCAATGTAGGAAATCGGGAATTTGATTTACTTTTACGATACTTATGACGGACTAGAAAAATTTTTTAAGACCAAAGTGAACCCAAATTGTCAATTTTATAGGAAGATACTGTAAAAAGAATGAATCCTAAAATTAGTCTATATTATCAATGTCGTCTTTAGTGTCGGACACTTACTTAATAAGGGACAAACTTTATTTCATAAGTCAAGTCAGCGAGTCAGCACAGGCTGAGAAACGCTGGGGTACTTAACGTCGTGCGGTCCGGAGGGACAGGTAGTGGTAGAGGAACCCAAGTGAGTCTGAGTGCAGGTAACTCAGGTACTACGGTAGGTCGGTAGAGTAGGAGACAACAGGGGAAGAGGAGGACGGGGGTTAGGGAGGGTCGTAGTCTCAGAAAAGGTTACTCAGTCAAGAAGTGTACTCCACCGGCTTCATGACCTCGAAGTCGAAATCGTAGTAAGGAAGGTTTCTTTAGGGTCCCGACTAGAAGTCTTACCTGACCAACCTAGAGGAACGTCAGGTTCCCTGAGAGTTCTCAGAAGAGGTTGTGGTGTCAAGTTTTCGTAGTTAAGAAGTATATACAATTTTAAATATAAAGAAGGCTATAGAAAATTTTTCAATGAAGAAATCCACTATTCTTAAACCTCCGTACCCCCATTATTTTCGTTGAGAATGTGATCACCGAGTTCTCTATTTCAACGTTCGAGAACGGAAATATAGACCTATTAGTCACTTAAAGTATAAGTTGTCCGTTTCCTTATCGTGTACAATAGACGTCGTTGATTATTATAGGTTTCTGTCCAAGTAGCATAAAATTATAATTGATATATTGCATTTTGAATTCTTCATGTCTTGCTGTTACATCAAGTAAGGTTCTTTTGAAATTTAGTTTTGAAGACGTTCCCTTAACAATTTTTTTAAATTGTCCTAATACCTGGTCATTGAAGTACGAAAAACCATTCTTAACCATGTCGTTCGCTTTTAACATTAGTCCAATTTTCAGTTATTCGGATATTGACATTCTTCATTTTAACAAATAGAATTATAGTAACCGGACAAAACGTAATTAAATTGAACTTCATCCTTCATTAAAACCGTATTAGTACCGATCTTCCTTCTATAGAATTCAAATCTAATCGGGTCTATGACTCCGGTCCACGTAAGTGAGCATTTTCATTTGTATCAGGGACTGACACATTAATAATAATAAATCAAATTAATGTACTTCTAAACGACTGGGTTCTACCATGTGTGAGTTTTTAAGTATTTTGCTTAAAACAATTCGAAGTGTTGCCATACCTCATTAGTAGAGCCCGTAGAAACACTGACGTCAGTAACAGTATACTTGACTCTTTATGTAAGATCAATAAAGAATTAACAAAAGAAAAGGGACACTTCCTGATCGGTCTCGGTTCAGTCAAGGGTGTTTCTGGATGAGTTTACTTCAACAGTGTGAAACCATGGCCGGTGGACTACACGAAGACCCAAGGAGTCTCATGAGTTGTGTCTAACTGTACACCATTTATACACGTATACAATAACGGTAAATATTAAAACTTTCTTACATCGGTAATTGTGTCCTGTATGACTAACCATAACCGAAATTCCTCTACAATAAAATTTCTCTCTGTTATATTTGTTACTACTCAAGACCGTTCATCCTAGTGGATCCAAATTTCTGGTTAAGATGGTGAATATTGATATATTGGAAAAACTTTAATGACCGGACACGGAGTCAAAGGAGTTAATTCCTTTACCCTTAATATTGTTATTGATGAAATTTTCGGACAAGACACTTATTACAATTCTGGTTTACTCGACTATATATATTTCGTAAAACTTCTCACAGACCATGTTTTAATAATAAAAATAGTAGTAAATTATAAGTGGTTTTGGGTGAACGAAATTCAACTAGAACTTTATCACTTTATGTTATCATTAGAAGGAGTGGGCCGTGAAACTAGTACTGTGAGGAAATAAGTTTGTGTAAACGACGAAGGTGTAAGTGACGGATAATATCTTATTCCATAGCAAGAAGTTGGACTATAAATTATTAGAAGTACTTTGCAGAGATGGAAAAAATCAAATGAAGTCTGATAAGTCACATCTACAAAGGTAAATCGGTTTACCGATGAATTATCTAAAGTATTTATTGGACCCGAAAGGGTCGAAACGAGAACATAAGTATGGTCAAGTGGACAGAACTTACTGATGAGACAAAGAGACAGATTCCGGACACGGATCCCGGAAGTTTTGTATCAAAAAGTATTTAGGAGGGACTGATATTGGATCGGAGGGTACCGATTAAAAAAGGGAACTTGACACCAATGTGAATGACGTTCATGAGAAACACATCACTATTTAGTATATGAAACAAAACAACAACAGAACCCAACTTGCAAATATATTAAACATAACACTTTGTAAAAAAGAAAAAATTCGAAGAAATTTAAAACCCTTATATATATATTGGTCTAAATGGTAATTCATGTAAATGTCACGACACGTAGGTAGTAGCAGTCAGAGGTGTTGAGAGAAGTAAAACGTCTGACTTTGAGACGTGAATGATTTATCATTGAGAGGTAAAGGGAGAGGGAGGTGGCAAAAAGAAAGACCCAAACACTTAAACTGAAAAGATTCATGGAGTATATCCACTTTAGTATATCATAAACAAAACAACACTGACCAAATAAAATGAATCGTATTTACAGTAGTTCCAAATGGAGACCACTTCTATCTATGAACTGAAAAAATACACAGTCTTAATGGAAGTAAAAATTCCGACTTATTAGTAACATGCATATACAACAAATAACTAAGTACGTGACTACCTGTCAACCCAACAATGGTGCAAAGCCGACAACACGACGACACCCGTACTCACATGTTTATGGAGAAACTCTATGACGAAAAGAAAACCAATATATGAATCTTAACCTTAACGACCTAGTATACCGTTAACACAAAATGTAAAAAACTACTTAATGATATGACAAACGGTATCACCGAGGTAATAAATTAGAAGACATATTATTAAATATATATATATGTGTGTGTGTATATATATACATTAACGATCCAACACTCAGAAAATTTCCTTCCTGAGGATAGAATTTGAGTACAGAAGTGTGTCCACTTCTGTCATAGATAAATCACTCGCAGATAGGTAAAGAGAAAGAAGAGAATTGTGTAAGAGAGAAAGAGACACAGAATGAGTGAGAGTGAGTGAAATGGGGTGTAGATACTCGAGACAGAGACGAAGGATGTATTTTTGTAGAACTTAGTAAACAAAGATGGATCGAGACGACTGGTGACGGATTGTGTATCATTCGTAATTTAGTGACAATCGATACCAATCACCATAAGAAGTCCCTAGTACGTCTTCTCCCGACCTGTGAAATTCACCCCTTTTACCTATATCTTCATACCTTCTACTATTCGATTTACAATCGTTCAATCAAATCAATATAGACTTTCTTTAGACGTCTAAAAGATCGTCCGATCATGTTTTAAGAGGTCTTTCCGTCGGAATCCCTTTTCTAAGAATACGAATTATTATATATTTACCTAATGAGTAGAAAAAAAAATACCATATAAAATATCCCCACAACCAACGTAAAAGAAACTTTACCGAAGACCTTCTGGAGACAAAGGTCCTAGTTGACACCTTCTACTTGACGTGAATTAAAAGGCTGACGATCCATTGTCTTCTTGAGAGAAGAGTCACTAAACAATGGACATTAACTCATCGACCTATGCTGATGTAGAAAGTTTATATATAAATATTTAAGCTATGACTCTGATTGTATTTATCGACAATCTTAATATTAAAGGTACAATTCTATTTCTAGGAAGATCTATTGAAGAGGAAAAATAAATGACTGAAGATGGACACGTTATTACTAAGATACTTCTTTGTCTTCTCTTTATAATAACCTTTCCCTGAAATTCGTGTAATAATCCTTTATAAAATCGAATCTACAGTTATCCGTAGGAAAACCACGTCAGAAACGAATTAGACTTTTTTTCAGACATACAAATGATAAAGACAGTAAGATTAAAATCAACTTTGTTAGTTTAATAGATGATTTATATTTAACAATAAATTCTGTGAAAACAAGACGGACATATATAAACGGACATATTCTTAAAAATACATTCATATATATAAAAATTTAAGTCCTTGAGGTAGAGTCCTTTTAACCGGTCCACAAAGAAGTTTACTACTCAAGTTCTTGATGTTGAAAGGTTTTATATTTGGCGTCGGAGATTAATTGGTACGTGGGTCCATAAAAAAAAGAAAGAAATACACTTTCCCCCTTGTGTGATAAAAAAAAATTAAGAAAAATCAGAGAGAGAGAGAGAAAAAAACAGAAAAATCAGAGCTTGGTAAACAGTACCATTCCTAAGTCCTTTTTATGAACTAAATGTATGTGTTAAGAATTTATAAAATCTTAAATTAAAGAAGGATACAGTTTAATTAAAATATTAAGTTACTCGTTCTTAGTGGTTTGATACATTCAGGTGTCTTAATTGATATTTATTTTACTCGTATCTTATATATATATAAGATATTAAGATCCCAAATACATCCAACAACGAAAAGGGTCTTTCTTTTGTAACTAAATACGGATTAAGTCATGACACTTCTGGTACTACTTTAAATAAAAAAGATGTGTTAATAAGATATAAAACCCGAAGGGTCCACCACATCACCATTTCTTAGACGGACGGTAACCGTCCTCTACATTCTCTGTACCCAAAGTCAGAGCCCCAGTCTTTCTAGGGGACCTCCTCCTTCACCGTTGGGTGAGGTCATAAGAATGGACCTTTTAGGATACCTGTCTCCTCGGACCATCCGACGTTTCTGGTACCCCAGTGTTTCTCAACCTGTGCTGACTCGTGCGTGTAAGATACAAATGAATCCTTACACAATGTCCGTTTTAGAACCGAAAATATATCCTACTGGGTAGTATTAAAACCGGTCACAATTACTATTAAACATAAACTTTTTATACTTGAAAGACTGGGAAGTATAGGATATACAACGGGTAGGTTAATGTCTGGATGGAGTCCAGGTAGATTCTGAGGGTAATTTTAAACCCAGTCTTACAAAAATGAATGCCTTACATAATTGTAAAGACATTCATTACAATCTTAGTGATTGGGGGAAAAATAAAAAAGTAGAAAGGAATTCTTTTTTATCTACACTTTTCCCGTGGTTCTATGGTTTATTCCGTTTATAGACAAAATTAGTTTTCGGTAAGTGTAACGAGTGTTGTATTGTATGAGATCAAGGTAAATAAGAGTTCTATCCCTGTTACTCATTCTAGTAAGACCACGGTTTTGATAAAACTTTCACAAATACACCAAACTATCGGAACAGTGATTTGATTGACCATTGTAAGATTCATCTGAAGGATTCTTCCTTCTTATTATATTGCACAATCTGAAAATCGTATTTTCGTATTTAGGATAAAAACAGTATATATATAACGAACGACAATATTACAGGTCCCATTTTTCAACGTCGAGAAATTTCGTCTAAGAAGTACTCGAATCGTGGATCGAATAGACACCGGACTATCGAGTCAACCATTTCTTAGGCGGACGTTACGTCCATGGGACCAAGTCAAGGACCCAACCCTTCTAGGTGACCTTTTCCCGATCCGATGGGTGAGGTCATAAGAACCCGAAAGGAACACCGAGTCGACCATATCTTAGGCGGACGTTACACCCTCTGGACCCAAACTAAGGACCCAACTAGAAGAGGTCCCTTCTAGGGGACCTCTTCCCTTTCCGATGGGTGAGGTCATAAGACCGGACCTCTTAAGGTACCTGACATATCAGGTACGTCAACGTCAACGTCTCAGTCTGTGCTGACTCGTTGAAAGTGAAATAGACATCGGTGTATCAAGGCCCACAAACAGTCTTACCGTTTGACGTTTCCTAATCATCTGAGACCTCTTAGAGATCCGGTGTCGTAGGTGTCATGGATGATTCTCGTGAAGTCCACCTTCCCTCCCCTCTGTCAAAGGCATTAACACGAAAACGGTCACTTATAGTCACGTGTTATCCTAAACACTGAACACTGAAGACTAGTTCTCCAATAGGGAAATTCTATTGGGGATTTAGGAGATGAGGACAAATAATTAAGGTAGGAATTTGTTAAAAGACAGAAATAACTAATACAGTAACCAAAATATAGGGAGAATTTATTTCAAAATACCTTAACTCCGTATAAATTTAACTTGAAATATCGAAGATCATGGGTTGGAAGTCGTATAACAGGACATTTTTACTCATCTCACTAAGTAGAGACAAATAGAACTTGGTGTCACTATTTAAACCTCCAGAGAATGGCAAAACAAAAGTAGACATATTATGTTTTACTACGGCAACATGAGAACGGAAGTGATCTTGTGACTTTTGTCAATGAATACCAAAGAATTTGTTCACCGTGCTATTTAGAATTCCAATTTTGTCTAAACTTAGTCAAACTTTTCGTCGTTTCACAAGATAAAATCCCGTGAACTTAAATCGTCTACTTTTGTGAACCTTTTATCAAAATAAATCTTTCAACGATAGTCGATTCTCATTATTTCTTTAACGATGAACAGGAAGAAACAAAAATCCAATCTGAGACTTCCTTAACTCAACTATTGTTTTAAAGAAGTCCATTCAATGTAGAAACAATATCAGTAATTTACCACACAATTGAACAGACTCGGAATCAAAAAGTAGATATCTTACCCTAGTCATTATAGAGAGAGTATTTATTCTAATAAATACGATCATAGATCGTACGAATTCTGTACACGAATCCACTTTTTTATACCAAAGAGGATCACACAGACCCAGAGAAGAACATTGGGTCTTGTCAGACTCCACTTCCCTTATAAGACACGTATCGTATAAGGGAAGTGAATGGGGAAAAAAAATAAAAAACTTCGAATTAAAACCACTAATAACCGTTAGTATCTTCGGTTTCTCTATCAACGATTAACGACGACAACAGGCAGTTGAAAGAACCACTAAGCGGTGGTCTGACACATCTTTGTCTTTTTTTCTGTATGTTTTTACACGTATCGTATAAGGGAAGTGACTCCATCAATCGACGACCGTGACTAGTTGACACAGTTCCGGTACAAGAGACGTCAAGTCCAAAAGAATACAAACGAAAGAAAAAAGGAATATGGATGCGCGATATCCGACAACAAGGAGGTTTAGGTAGGTATGGACGTAAGTCTCGTCTTTGCTGTCTCTCCTATTCTCACACAGTCAGTGTAATCAGGAGAACATAGACATCTCGTTTCCGAAAAGGTTTTTGGGGAGATTCCTGAAGAAGGACACAGAGGCTTTAGAAGTATATCGATCTTACAACTAACATTCTCTCCGACTCTTGACCCCTCGACCTAACGGTATTAATCGGATTTGAATCTTGTCAGTACCAAGAATACAGTCTCGACCTTCGTACTTACGGAATTTAGATGTAATAGAGTACTTCCTTCTTTCCCTTTACCCATAACTTATCCATTAAATTATTATAGAAAGAATTTCCATAATCAATGTAAAGATTATTAGGAAACAACAAGTACTTCTTTTCATTGTGGTGTCCAGTCTATAAAACGAAAAAAAGATAGTGAAGTCTTTTATATTCCTTAGAATTAGAAATCAATTCTAGGTCGAAATAAAACCTTTAAACTTTGACCCTAGTAACGATGTGTTCGAGTCATCATTGAGTTAAATCTCCCATCATTTAACCAAGAATTTTTATTCATTAAAAATAATTCATAATTCATTAGTTCTATTGCCATCGAGATTTGCAAATTTACGATTAAACACACACACAGGGGATGGGGAGTGTGTACGAAAAAGGTCATAAATCTCTTTTTTTAATTACTTCGGCGAAAAAACCAAAATGTGTCATACTTAGATTCTTTTCCCAAAGTCGTCTTCTCCGGTACTTTGTACACATGAAAGCTTCAGACCCTGGTTCTTATGTACGAGATGGACTTTCATTCTCTTTAAGATCTCACACAGGAGACTAGGGGAAATAAAAATAGGTCCAAACCTCTGACCCCACTTAATCCTCAAATCCTTCCCTGATAACCAAAAATTCGGAATTTAAGACCAGAAAAACGTTAATCTAGTCTTTAGGGATTTCCCTCCGTATATAGAATAAATGGACAAAATTAAATAAAGAAAATTGTGACTCGTACAACGATGTTGAGAATTCTTTAGTCATCACGAATATACATCGAGTAATCAGAATAACCTGAATTCGACCTTTTACAGTAGGTTACTATCTGTAACAGTAATCCGGGTTAGACTTAATGAAACTAAATCTCAACAATTTTTACCTAAAGTTCGTTCAACATTACTTTGTGTCGGTTTTGCAATCAAAAGAGTACTTTCATTTAAAGGAAAAATTCTGTACTCCTACCAAAAGGAAATGACACAAGTGAGACTGAATTGATAGGGGTACTGTCTCCACTCGTATAACAGTAATTTTATCGACTAAAGAGTACGGACTCCATTGACGAACTAAAATGAGTCTTGTAAGAATTTTTAATGGGGTTATAAAATGAAATTTTGACTCGTTCCACTCACCCCTTAATTCTCTTATAAAACCTTTACTCGATGGTTTTCGAATGTAATTAAAGGGTAAGAGTAAATGATCTGTCACCAAAAGATTAACCTTAGTTCTGAGTCCTCAAAAATGAATCTTGAATTTCCTATAAAACATTACTTTCTGATGGAGACACCGTCTCTACCTTTACTCTTTCTACTTAATGTTCATAAAAAATTCTACGATACATGTAAAATAATAATGATTATTATAGTTCAAAATTTCAAACTCAATATCCTTTCCACACATTTGGATAAAGAACAAAAAGACATTTTAAGACTTCTATCAAACTCCCAAACTGGAAGTGACGGTAGTATTCTGTTTACCTACTTCCTATCTTATTTTGACTCATTATGTAAAACTACTCCAGAGGGTTGGAGTCATTCGGGATCTTTATTTGTCACATGTAAGAGGAGTCTCTTTGTGTGTGAGTGTCGGACTAAATTTCGGTTTAACCTCCTCTTTCTAAGACTCCCCTCTAATAAACCGAACCAAAAGAAGAGTTTTGGAACCTTGTTTTCTCTTTTATGAAGTCACCCCGAGATTGGAACATTTACATCATATTTACAAAGTGTAAGTG
The DNA here is from genome assembly GCA_006410555.1 of Capra ibex. Taxonomy (NCBI): domain Eukaryota; kingdom Metazoa; phylum Chordata; class Mammalia; order Artiodactyla; family Bovidae; genus Capra; species Capra ibex. The sequence goes on along the minus strand of SJYO01018757.1, from coordinate 46,200,675 downwards.
AGTCATATATTAAATCTGCAAAACAGAGATCAACCTAATATAAACGAAATTACTATCCGAAAGTAGACGATAAAAAACAGACACGTAAAATCCACATAGTTATAAGTCAAACTTTCTCTAAGTCAACGTTTTCCTAGGGCCAAAAGCTTTAAGAAGAATAGGTCTCTGTCCACACAAACAGTATTTGGTAAAGTGTACAGCTAGTACTTTAAAACGCACCTTAGTTCAAAAACCAAATATTTACCTAGTCATTTTAATACATTTTTGGTTACATGTCACGTAAGGTGTTGCCACATACAAATCGTAACGTGTATGAGTGAAAAGACATACTACACCCGTCGAGTCATTAAGAAGTCTCTCTTAGACTGAGTCAGGTTAGTCCCTAGGACTTTCGACGTCTACCGTGTCTCTGGAGAATGTTCACTGGACCGAACTAGTGACTGTGCGGTGTGGACCGTGGACTCCGTCTTCTGTGTAGACACGAGGGGATCAGTAGTCCAAGTAGTGAAGCTTCGTATCTTCGACATCTGACTGGGGTAGTTGTTCTCCCAGGAAATTCTGTCTCGACTAGTGAGAATGGTACCTTAATCGAAAACGACCACCCTTGTAATCGAAGTATCTCAGTGGTTTATGACATACACCCTATTTTGACTTGGAACTTGACGGAGTATTTTACTGAAATATAAAATCCTGTACCCTTCTTGTCTTCTGTCTCGTACGAGAAAATTCAGACTATTGTACCAAAGTTCGGGTCGGGGGTCGGAAAGAATAGTTAGTTCCTGAGTTTAGACTTCCGTTAATAAAGAAAACCACCTGAACCTTAGAAGCAAACAGATGTGACAGGAGAAGTGTCACCTCAGAAAAATAAAGTCTGGATGTTTAACAAAAATATAAACAACAGTGTCACACTGTTAAAAAAACATGTCAACCAAAATTCCAGAAGAGACGGTAATCTCGGTCATCCAATGTCGACAACTACATTGATATCGACGTTAAAAACACGTCCTGACTCTTTGTGTCACGTAATAAATAACGCCTTAGTAACGACGATTTATTGATGACAGACAAATAAATTGTGTTGTCAGCTACGGACTTCTTCAACGTCACCGAAAGAATATACACTTACGTAGACAAAGAGGAGTAGTTAGCAAAATGACGACGTAAAAAACAAACAAAATTTTTAATTTGACGTAACAAAGGACCTTACATTTAAATCGAAACGAATTGTCATTTTATTCACTCGGTTGAACTTGTGAGAATGCAAGTACGATATATTAAAAAATAACTTGTAACCGTTTATCTCATCGATTCTTTAGTTATTCGTGTAATACAAATCCTTTCGTACACTACGTCTTCAACTAAGTTCGTTCACTTATGGACTGTAAAACCCCTAGAGCTTAATGGATGGTCATTTAATTTCATGGTGTTAATAAATAAAAATGGAAAGGAGTAAAATCTTTATAAATGACGTATAATAACCTATAAACATATGATTATGTGAATTGGATAAAATGTAACACGAAATTAAATCAATTTGGTATGTTCAGACCAGTTTGTACTCTCTAGAACAAAACAAATAAACAGAATTTATGTTAAGAAAATAATCTTACCTACTAAGAAGTAACCCCTTGTTAAATAAAGTAAACTCTCTACACATATACATACACAAAATTATCGTAAGTGAACCTTAGTCGACTTTCTACATTATACACAAACTTTACTCGGTACTATTTATTGTTTGTTGTCTTTACTCTTGAACCTTCTAACAAAATTTCGTAAGATCCATAATAGACAAATGGTCTCTATCATTTATAATGTCAAAATTAATACGTAGAAAAACTTATAGTATTTATGTGGAACTACAACCATTGTCACAAAATTCGTAAACACAAGTGAAAATTCCTGATAAACAAATCACGTAGAATGGTTGACGTTTAGAATTAACGATATAAAACTTTACCAGTACATTTAAACCCCGAATATATAGTACTTTTCTCAGTATTGAATTAAGTAAAAGGACTGTAAGTGACATTTTGTAAGTCCCAGGATGGTAAAGACAAGTCCTTTAGAACATCAAATAACAATAAATTGTCATAATTCACTTAAAAACATATAAAGTAAAATTGAAATAAACACTTATCACTAACACCGTACAAACCCCACAATAAAATTATAAAGTACTATGACTTCAAAATTAAAAATTTTTTAAAGACCTTCTTTGTCTAAGTACACATTACCACTTATAACCTGGTGATGACGAAAAGTGTAAACATTTAACCAAAAGACAATTTGAGACATCGGATTGTTTGACGACAATAAAGATTGACTGTCTGTACATAATTATAACATGAAACTTCCAATATTTATAATACACTTTAAGGAGGTAAAACAAAGTCTTAAATATTATTGTTTTAGAAGTACAACAATTTTACACCAAAACAACTCAGTGCCAAGAAAGAACCCCTTCTTCCGACACGTCTTACCCTGGTAAAAGAAATTACACAGAGTTCTATTACTTCACAGAGCCGGTCATCGTTAATTAAATATTAACACGACCGGTAAGTAAATGATTAGAAATGACATTAAAATATCCTATCGTGAAAATTAACAGTCTAAAAAGTAAAGTATCCAATAGATAAACTAAACAACTTTTAAACTGTCAATAGGAATACAAAGTAAGAACGTATATTTTCCACTTCTTAACATAGGTTGTCAATATATTTTAACGAGAAGTATCCTTTTTGATGTCTACAGGGAAGTAAAATAATTCCTTAAACTAAAAGAAAAAAACTATGAACTCGTAGTAAGTCTAAGACTTTTGAAACGTCACTTCTCTTAACTTCGAGTTTAACACCTGGAACTTGTCTACTAAGCAGAATTTGACTGTCCCAAGAATTTCCATTCTCCCCTACGGAAAAAACAAAAGGAAGGTTCACTACTACAATTGTACAACTTATACAGTATAAGATATATCTTCACCGACGAAATAATCGAATGCTTTCGGATGAACAATTGTACAATATTAGAAAAACTGGGTTCTGTCAAGTACACCACACACACACACAAATGATAAAAAATTTTAACACCATTTTATGTACATTGTATTTTAAATGGTAAAAATAGGAAACATTCGTATGTCAAATCACCGTAATTAATAATACAAGTGTCACCACTTTTCGTCAATGGATAAAGGTCCTAAAAAGTAGTGAGGTTTGTTATCTTTGAAACATCGGTAATATTAGAGGTGGGGTGGGGGGTGTGTGGTGGTATAAAAGAGGAAGGGAGTAGGAAACCCATTAGAGAATGAATCTTATTCGTTTAAGTATCTGTGTTTTTGATGTATAAAGTACATTCATCTTAGCATGGTGTGAACAAAAAAACAGAGACCGAATAAAGTAAATTGTATTACAAAAGTTCCAAGTACGTATAACATCGTACACAATCTTGAAGTAAACAAAAGTACCGACTCATTGTAACGACGTACTGATATGTTGTAAACGAATAGGTAAAATAGAGATATAGGTTCGTTTTATACCTATTAAACGAATAGGTAAGTAGACAACTATCTGTACCCAAAAAAAAAAAGGTAAAAACCGACAACACTTATTACAACGATACTTGTAACCATATGTTCGTAGACAAACTCGGAAAGAAAAGTTTAAGAAACCCAAGTATATGGTCCTCATCTTAACAACCCAGTCAACCATTAAGTTAGGAATTGAAAAAGTCTTTGGTGGTTTGACAAAAGATGTCGTGGGTGTGGTAAAATGTAAAAAGTCATCATCACGTACTGCAGGTTAAAGAGGAGTAGGAACGAAGAAAAAAGGGTAATATAAGTAAGATTATCGAAACTTCGCCGCAGAGAAACACCAAAACTAAAGGGATTCCTGAACTCTCACAATTCGTGGAAAAGTGCACAATGGCTGGTTATAGACGAATCTCTTTGCATGTAAGTTCAGGAAACAGAAAATTTTTCAAACCAACATACAGAAAAACAACAACTCAACATCAAGAAATATATCCGATCTTCCAGTACTGTATACACTAAAGATTAATAAAAAAAGACACCCAACACGAGTGAATGAAATACCACAGGACAACTATTTGTTTTCAAAAAATAAAAGTACTTCAGGACAAATAAAGAAGAACACAACGGAAACGAGAACCAACGTATAAATTCAACGAAATCGATTTAGGTGCCTCTTCCGTTACCGTGGGGTGAGGTGAGGTCATGAGAACGGACCTTTTAGGGTACCTACCTCCTCGGACCACCCGACGTCAGGTACCCCAGCTATTCTCAGTCTGTACTGACTCGCTGAAGTGAAAGTGAAAAGTGAAAGTAGGTGACCTCTTCCTTCACCGTTGGGTGAGGTCACAAGAACGGACCTCTTAGGGTCCCTACCCCCTCGGACCACCCGACGGGAGATACCCCAGCGTGTCTCAGCCTGTGCTGACTTCACTGAATCGTCGTCGTCGTCGTTTTAGGTTCTACTACTTATAAAAGGGGGCAAAATTCTCAAAATATCAAATCACGAATGTAAATTCTGGAACTAGTCAAAACTTAATTACAAACGCCACATTTCACTCCCCGTTTGGAGTAAGAAAACGTACACTCATAGATCAAAAGGATCTAGACAAACAACTTTCTGGACTGGAAAAGGGGGAATCGTGGGAACGACTTTTAGTTAACTAGTATCTTTACTCCCAAATAAACCTTCAAGAATTAAGACGAGAGCCAGATGTATAGATAGGAAGATGGTCATGGTATCACAAAATTAATTAACATCGAAATATTCAAAACGTGAGTTCACACTCAGGAGGTGAAGACAAAAAGAAAAAGTTCTAACAAAACATATAAGATCCAAGGAACTTTAAGGTATATTTAAAATCCTACTTTAAAAACCCTAACACTACTTAAATAACTTAGGTATCTAGTGAAACCCATCATGACACTAGAATTGTTATAATTCACAAGATTAGGTACTGGCACCCTACCGAAATTAAAGAACTATAATTAGCGTCGATTTTCTCATTTACCAATACATCAAAAGTAGAGGAGTAATGAAGGGATGGAGTTACGTCTTACTGTCTTGAAGTCTAAATTCACTAGTCTCCTGGTCAAAAGTTTAGGTAAGGGAAGATGGGTTGAGTCACAGTTATTCATATAAACAAAGGAATTTATGGACAAATTTATTCTAAATATATATGTATCACAAAGTTACACGTTATAAATTCGATAAATTTATTGTTAAGAAAAAGGTTGAATGTGGGTATCTTATCGTTAAACTTACCCTACTAAACTTAGTAGGGTTCATTTACCTTCATTATGTTGGGTGAACGGAGAAGTGTGGAAAATAGTGTTTCATAAATAACTTGTTTTTATTATATTGTCATTTTTACTATGTATATACTTTTGACTCACTTCTAAACGTCAGTATCTTTTCTACACATGTTTTCTCTGGTTGTCAATCCAATATCAAGATATTTGAAATGGTATCGTAAAATTGTGACTAGTTCGTTTGTATATTTTTCCCTTTTGTTTCAATAATACAAGAAACTTTGGATAAAAAACTGATTTTATTAACAAATTTTTTCTGTTTAGGTTGTGTGTGTGTGTGTGTCTTACTCCGTCTCGTTATTCCTAATATATGAAGTTGTGGAGGTCAAGAGATAAACACAGTACACTCAAAAAAACCACGTAGTTTTTTATGACACAAAAAAGGTACAGATTATTTACCTCGATCTCACATACAATTAGTCGTAAACCTCCTTCCCTTATGGTCCAACTCCAAAAACGTGTAACTGAATCAAAGAGACATTCTTAGAACGTAAACTCCATACGAGAATAGACTGTTCAAAAAACAAACAAAAATTACGAGAAAACAAAAAAAGGATGGATTGTACGTCAAAACCTGGTCATCAATGGCTGTCGATCCCTGCCCCTTCATCTTGACCTGACTCGTGGTTAGCAACAAGACGGAAGTTACTCGATACATCGAAATCCGTAAGGGTGAAGACACGTCAACAAGAATGGACCTTTACCACCAACCCACATAGAGTTTCCGGAGAAGATTGTAAAATACAAACCATTTGTGGTCAGGGGACCTGATCGAGAAAATCATGTCTTAATAGGAATCGGACACCCATCACTGTCATCACAGAGGAACGTCTAACACCTTGGTCCGGGTAATGAAATATAAGTTTCTACGTATAATCTCAAACCTAAAAAGGGGGTACACTCCCGAATGTAGTGGTTTATTTTAAGGTTGACTTTTAGAATTCGAGTTAAGGTCAACTTGTAGAGTTCGTAATTTTCATAGTGTTGTTTTAAAATCTAAAGAACTTTTGAGTCTACAAACAAAAATGTTGGAAACAAAAAATGGGAAAGAGTATTAGGGACGGTAAGTTACGGAGTAAACCTAGTCACTTAATAAATCGGTGTAAAGGTTAACCAAAGACAATATCAATTCCTACCATTAAAATAACTCAACTTACGTGACCCGTGGAAGGTCAAGAACTTAGAATGTAATCTTGAAATGATGAAGTATATGTCTACCCGCGGAATTTGATCACGGACGACTAAAAAGACTTCCTTGTCTTTCACAAAGATAATAGTGACAAGATTTGATATGATGTGTTTTCCTAAGTGACGAATCGTGACGTCTAACAATGTATTCAAGTCAAGGTGTTACTATTCCAAGGACTTCTTAAAATATAAAAAAATTAGTTAAAAGGAAGTAAGAGTGGTATTTGTCATTATGTATTTCGTCACATAGGACGTGGAGTTACAGGTGTTGGTTCCGAAATGGGTATGTGTACTTCTATGGACCATAATGTTTTACAAAAGAAACAATATACATAAGTAGTGGTCAGACACTTGGAAAAGGTTTCGTATCCTAAAAATTTACAATTAATGTCAAAGACCCCAAGTCTCTTTGGGATTGAATCTATGTCATTTACGTAGTCTCTCCATACTAAGAGTTACCTTTTACCCTTCTTGGTCCAATTAAAAAAATTTATTCTTACACGATTGGATCCTTTATAAGGTCCCCGTATCTGACTCACTTGAACTATATCAAAAAGGTAGAGTCCGAAAACACACCTTCCTCAGAGTTTCTAACATTTGTCCTCCGATCGGAAAGTTCCAAGCAAAAAGTTTTTTACGTGAAATCTTGTAAAAGTACTTTAAAATAACAGATTTATACCGAATCAACAAAAAATATTTTTGTAATGAACCTATAATATAAGTGACTTAAAGTCAAGTTTTCTCCAAGATTCCGTTAAGAGTATGTCAACTTTCGGTTTTTCTTTTCATTACTTACGAAAGTATAACGGATGAACACTTTTTATTACTTTAAGATGATCTTTCAACAAACTATGATTAAAAACAGAAAGTTTGTAAAAGAGAATTATGATTTTTATATATATCTATTAAATGTTATTTGATTTACGTTTCCTTCCGTGTCGACCAATATCACATATATTCGTGTCAAGTCGTAAACGTCTTAATTTCTCCTTCTTTCGAAGTGTAGGAATAAAGTAACTTTTGGTAAATCTTTTCAAGAAGTGACAGTTGTCACAAGTTGTGAATTCTCGATTCTTCTATATTTTTGTTTTTGTAATTTTAAGTGAATTACGTTTTGTCTAAAAGTATATATGAACTTATATTTTTTCAAAAATTTTACGATTGTATTTAGATCTGGTAGGTACAATACTTTTCACGTTTGGTTTACTTGTCTGTCCAAAGTGTTGTAGAAAGAGTGCTGTGTCCATTTGATCGGGTACCCCTGTTTAACAAAATAGTCAATTGCTCAGAAATTTAACACCGGTCTACAGTAGTCCTAAAGACTCTCAAGCTTCTTTCGTCATGACCTCTTCGTCGAGACAGGTCTGACCCCTAACCGTGACCGTACACCGGTAATTCGTCACAACCCTTGACATCCCCGTTTTCTACAAATGTTATCAATAACGTTTAGGTGACCCTTCTGGCCTCAAAAATTGTAAGGATCTGTCACGTGGTCAAGAGAGTAGTGGAGACACTGACTATCTCCAGTCAACGGTTAAAAAATTTTTATGAAAATAAATAAATAAACACCGACGAGACCGAGAAACAACACCACACACCCGAAGAGTAACGTCACCGAAGAGAACCACGCCTCGAGTCCGAAATTCGCACATCCAGAGTCATCAACGGTGCGTGTTCGAATAACGGGATTCATTCCGTACACCTTAGAAGGACCTGGTCCTTAACTTGGGTGCAAGGGGTGTAACCGTCCGCACAAGAATTACGGACCTGGTGACACTTTCAGGTACAACGGTTAATAAAGTGTCTTACTCATTAACCTTCTACTGTTACTTTAGTTCTAATGTATGTCGTCTCCGATTCCGAATCTTTTATAGGGTTTAATAAAATTCACGTCTCCGATGATCTTTTTTTATGTATGAAATATACAACGATTTCGTACAAGATTATCACAAAGATCTTCTTTTTAGTTAAAACCTTTGATCCTTTGAGAAACATATACTTAGTCATTAAAGAGTATAACATAAAACTTTGATACAAAAGGTCTCATGATGACTACAAAGAGTCATTGACAATTTTTACTCCTTACAAAAATAGAATTCTCTAAATCTTTTGTTATAGACATTTTTATAAAATCAATTTTACTATTATGGTTTGGTTTTTCTATTGGGCATTCACGGTTTTAAATTAAACAGAACAACGATTCTACCCTGTTTGCATATACGAAACTACAGAAAGTACAGACTTCATATCGTCGATATGAGAGTTGACTTGTGTTTTATGAATTTCTGGAGGAAGATTTTGTGCTAACAACTTTTGATTCAAAAGGAACAACTCCTGTTCTACTCAGTGTCACTAGAGAACCCGACAGAAGATCAAATTAAGAATGAATCAGATATATGACACGAAAGACATGGGTTGAATAAAATTACAGTCACCGTTCCCCCACCACGATAATTAATGATAAAGACATTACCAATATTAGTTCCAGAAGAAAGGACTGTACAACTTAAAATTGCAATATGCCTTAAAATAGGTAAAGTACCCCAATAGTTCAGACAAATGTAAATCGAATATGAAATGAAAAATAAGTTCTACACGAGGATTGGTGACAAGGGTAACTAATTCTCATCTGTGACCTTCCTCTCGTCCGAAACTTAAGAGTAAGAACACCAAATAACTGTAGAAGAGAGTAAAATCATCCACAAGTAGAATGACCACAAAAGTTCAAAACCAAAACAATGACTGAAGACAGGAGAAATAACGATATGTGGGTTCACAGTATCAAAGAGAACCAATCGGACTGGAAAGACTGTGCAAAGTATGAGGAGAAATAACGGGGGGAGGGGAGGGTAGTAGGTGTTCGTCAGGGAAAAGAATTTGTCGTAAGGGGATGAAAACAGGAGTCGGAAGGAAAGAGGACATGACATGAGTTGTTTGTAAAGAACTACAGTCAATCTATCGGGGTCATGGAGAAGGGGTAAGTGAGATGTCAGTCAGTCTTACCGCCATTCCTCGTGCTGTGATTTGTTCGATGGTGAACAATTGTACCCTAGAACCCGTTTAACTCGTTGTAGAGACCCGGAATCAAAGAAAAAAAGAAAAAGAACATTTTCACCAGTAGAAAAGTTTATCTCGACAACTCTGATAATTTATTCCTCGGTACTTTTCACGAAATCTTGTTACAGACTGTATACTATCGGGAGTTTCTTAACATCAATAACAATAGTTATCGTAAGGGTCAGAAAATTAGTGAATCATTACGAACGGAGAAGGACTAAAAAGTGATTAATGAGGAATGTGGGTAGATTTTCAGTAGGAGAGTTAAAATGGAGACCTTACAGAAAAAGTGAGAATACATTTTCCACCAAGAGGGGGAGTCTTAAACCTCATCACATTTAGATACATAAGGACGGGGAATGAGAAAGACGGAAGACAGGAGAGAGGTGTAATACTATGGTCACTATGGAAAGATTTTATCTCTAGAATGTAATAGAGGTCGAAATTTTCCGGAGGGTACCAAAAGTGAATTGAGAAATCATATGATAGATTCGGGGTAACGACGTCAGATAGTTAGTGGGTCCAGGGAAGGTCTTGTCTGATAAAAGTATAGGTTTACTACGTATAGACAAGTAAATCTTACATGAAGTGAGACGGCACTAGGAGAGGGTAGAGTCTACAGGGAAGACGGAACCCCGGAGACAAGTCCGGGGTCGACCTTTCTCGTTGAGAACAACCCAAGGACCTCGTGACACAAATGTGTGGACCATAAGTGTACAACATATAGGGGTGTCAGGGACAGAGTCTCGAAATGTACATAAAAGACCCAATCTAAACAACTCAATTTTTAATGCCTTTTGAAAGAGTCAACTTTTAATGGAACATAGACATGGATGATCCATATAAGGTCTATACTAGTTTTAGGCAAAGTTTTCGCCTTGTCTGTAGGATTTCTGTTCGAATTTTATGATTTGTCAGGTTGACCCTTGGGTAGAGTGAAATATTTGGTTCCACATATGAATCTAAATCATGTCACAGAAACCGTAGAGAGAGAAATACACAGAGTTAATGTTTCGTATGGAGAAGATCTTTCCGAACATAGAGGGGAGAGGAAGGGAACTTTAAGAGTCATAGACGATAGTGAATGATTATTATCGTTCTCTGGGAGTCACGGTCTTGAGGAGGAGTCGAATAGTTGACAATGGCATTCCTAAGACTAGATAAAAAGATTAGTATTGTCCTTTAAACGGTCGTAGTAATATCCGGTTCAGATTAAAAAAAAGAAAGAGGTTGTGTAAGTGTATCGTATACACTTTCTCCGAACAATAAAAATTTCAATGAAAGTAATCAAATTTTTCGTCATGACAATTTTTTTTTTTTCGTCATGACAACTATCATTAGATTTAAACTTTTAGTAAACTTTACAGATTAAAATTTTTTTACTAAGAACGGTATAAAATTGGTAAAAGTTTTGACGCTTAAAGTAGAAAGTGGTCGAGTCAGGAGAATAGTATGTATCCTTCTCTTCATTATGAGATTTTCCATGTTTCAATAAAAAGAAATCAGGGTGTCTGGGGTTGGGGTTTTTCTCCCGGGTTCCGGTACGTTGGACAGTCGGTAGGTGTGGACCAATGTAAAAGGGTAAATCCCAACACAAGACTTACCGAGGTCCTCTCTCCTGACCGGGTCAAACACTTTAGTGTCAAGACTCGTCCATCGGCAATTCACGTCCAAAAGAAGACGTCTTAAGATTTACATTTAGTCCTCGGTGACCAGTCGTCACCAAGACTCACCCCAAAGACCTCGTCGTCGTAGAGATCCTTATATAATTTCTTACAATAATAATAGTCCGGGGTAGGGTCTCGAAGACTTAGTCTCTGAGACCCCCTCCCTCCCTGGGTCGGTCCACGTAAAATTGTGTGGGTGGGAGACCGACTCAGACGGTACACAATTGAACTCTTGGTGCCCAGATGTCATGTCATGACAGATGTCATGTCATGTCAGATGCCATCACTGACTTCCCTATGCGTAGAACCGGTTAAGGGTCTCGAGGACTATGGAAAATTACACATCTTAGTCACCCCTCTACTTAATGACAATTGACAACCCTCACTCACTCACTCCAGCGAGTCAGCACAGGCTGAGATGATCCCTCATCACCCGATCTTTAGAGGTTCTTAAGACCTGGTCATCAAGACCTCCCGAAGGAACCCTTTAGTGGTTCGGAACGTGTCAGTCCACCATCCTAAAAGTCGTTCCTCCCTTCACTCTCAGGTAAGTAATAAGTGTATATAGAGTCCTTTGGATCTCTCCGAAACACAATCTAAGGTCCTAATCCCATCTTAATGTCCGGGGTCACGGGAGACACCTCGACTGACTGATGCGTGTACTAGGATAGACGAGATGAGTCCTTGAGAGACGACGAGGGTAGACCTGTGAAGGTCCTTTATTCCAGAAAATCGAAGTGGTGGTTTTTTAGTGGTTAGATTTTGAACGGATTAAGACGTAAACGAGTGACGGAAAACGATAACGATCAAAAACAAAGAAACGGACTCAATTTTACCGATTCTTAGTTGTGTAACCGACACGTGCCGGTATAGAGTCAAAGAACATTACTCTTCCTTCCGGTCCTTCTCTTTGGACTATTGAGTTCATATCAATGTAGTACTGTGAGATGGAGTAGGGATGATCCTTTGGTCTCTTCGTTCTATCATTGGTCTTGGAGAGATCGAGATGGGAAGAGGGTTACTCTGGGATTTATGGTCGTACATATCAGGGACCGTGTCTCCACTGATAATTGGAACTGTTTGTTTACTTGTTATTTCTTTTCGTGACCTCTACACTAGAATAATCGTGTCGAAAGAATCTGTAGAGAAGAGAACCACTTAAGACTCCGCAGGGAAGGAAATCAGTCAGTCACCATTGACGACTTGTACGACACCTGGCTCGTCGCACGATCTACGGTCCGTGTGCGGTGTCGTTTGTTCTACGTCAAGACCGAAGAACTCCCGGGTGACAGATCACCCCTCTAACAGTCTATTTGTCCGCCATGTTTCACCAGTCACGACCTGCGTCACGTTTGGTTTCTCGCTGTCGAACTCCAGTCGACCCGTCTCCACTCTCCGTTCCACTTGCTCTGTCTGTTCCAGTCTGAGTCCTTGTCTTCCACACACGTAAAATAGGTCAAAACGGAGTAAGGACAGGGACCCTAGGAAAGACATGAGTGTACAAGTCTGTCATTGTAGAACCAGCCACTCAGTATTAGAAACCCAGAGGTTCCCCTTTATGGTCAAAGGTGTACTATCGTTCACTACGATGACGTCCAAAGATCATACCTCTACTGATTACTTATACGAATGGATCATGTCCCTTGAAATATTCTGTTTGTCGATCTGAATTAAGTTAAAAATAGTCTAGGGACCTACGAAAAAAGATAATATCTTGTTCCTTTGGAACTGAGACTAAGTATCTTAATACGTCCATTGAAACGATAATAATGTTACATCTCAAGTGATAAAAATAGAAATAAGAAACACCAATGATATGATTATCCAATCATACAATTTCAGAATACTCTAAAATATTTTATGTTAATTTTAAAAAAAGGAGTATTTAAAGGTCAAAAGTATCAATCACTTTTATTTACCTTGTTAACCTATTGTATAACAAGGTAAATACCTATCGACTGTACACGTGCGGTGGAGTTACTTTCATGGTCGGAGACTTCCACGGAAAACGTCGGTGCAATGGTATGTAAGGAAAACCTTTGAATGTGTCACTCAAGACGGGATGTAAATCTCTTTAACAATGGAACGTCCTAAATAGTTCCTTTGTGTAGGGAATTTTCAACGTGTACATGTTCAAGTAAAGATTTACGAGTGGACTTTGTCGCACGAACCGGGAACGTCGGCCCGTCCTGAGTTACCTCGTTGACCTGATTCCGACGAGGTCTTTACATACGACCTGTCGTCACCTGAGCCCCAGTCTTCGTCAGGTAAGCCACAGACCCTTTCTTTCGTGTGTGTCCTAACTATGGACATAGCGGCCAAGGGCGACACCAGTTGTCACACCGGTGCCCGTGGTCGGTGTTTGGTCGGAGTAGTAAAATCCTTTTAGACTGCAATAAAGACGCCCCTACACGTCAAATTAAAGGAAGTCACGATTAACATACTCGTTAAACATAATTCTTGCCTTTTCAATGGAAGGTATTGGTAAGATCATCTTTTGAGTTCAAACATTGTTGAAAACAGGTCGAAGAAAGAAGTCAAACGAGGGGGAGTGTGTAATTTGTTCTAACCACCGTGATCGTCATTTATGAGGTGGACGGTTACATCCTCTGTGTCCTCTACGTCTAAACTAGGGACCCAGTCCTTCTAGGGGACCTCCTCCTTTACCGTTGGGTGAGGTCATAAGAACGGACCTCTTAGGGTACCTGTCTCCTCGGACCCCCCGACGTCAGGTACCCCAGTGTTTCTCAGTTTTGTACTGACTCGTGTGCACTTGTGTTATGTGTTCGTTTCCCCTAGAGTACTCTCCCGAAATAAAAAGGAAGAGATATAATTAAAAAGATGTCACCTGTAGGTAATGAACCCGATGTGTGTGTGTAAAAATTTCCCGGAGGGTTCGAAGTGAAAGGGATAGTTGTTGGGAAATTTATGAAATCCTAGACGACGATTTTATTGGACATCGTCGAAGTACTTTTCGAGACTTGACTCAAATGGTCTAAAGTGAGCCCTATACCCTGATTACTCTTAAGTAGAGGGGTCCTTACCGAGTCTCCCTTTGTTTTAGGCAAGAACAGTCTATCCTACATTTCGGTTTTACGACCCAAAGGACCCTCTCACGGTTCCTACCGTAAACGAACGTATGAGTGTCGTCCTCAGGACCAGAAGTTCGACCGATCTCACGTCTTCCTTGTTGGGGTGAGAACGGGCCGAAAATAAGAGTCGTCTCTGTTCGAGGAACAGGTCCGACCGACACGTAGAATCCCTGATCCTCTTCGGGGAGACATGGAAACACTACAGTTATTCCACGAGACACATTCTTCCCGCCGCTCCCGTGGTCGTAAAGTGTAACGTAGTACGACGTACGCTTTCACCAAAAAAAAGGGGACCTTAACCGGAGTCGTCGAAACAATTAATAGGTCTTGCAAACCGAATTTGGATTTACCTTTCCAGACGAGACAAGACGTCTTTCCTCTATTTGTAGGTTTCCAAGAGTTTTACCTCGACGACTTTTTCTGAGTTTATTAAACTCAAAACCAAGGTGTCATAAAGGATGTATAACTTACTGGATGCTTCAATGGGTTTTATGTACAAAACCCATTTAAAGGGTAAACAAGATTAGGTTCCATCAAAGTATCTGTCCGGTCCGGTAGACCGGATTGCCAAGTCTGAACCGTCAAGACGGACCCGAGATGATCCCAAGGTTGGAGTCTTGTTGATGAATACTCAATCCATTGTTGGTGAGAGACGGAACCAAAGGATTAGATACTTTGTCCCTCTTTTTACGGATGTACAGAATGTAATGTCCTAGTAGTCCTTCTCATTTACTAGACACATTTCGACCGTCTAATCTTTACGAGTCATTTACAAGGTTCTGACGATAGTCATTAATTCACATAGACTGATTGACATAATTTTGGGTCGGTACCCTCTTTAGGAGTTGACATATTTCTTGATCTTGTCTGTTTGGTTGGGTCCGTCGGTCCTGGGATCCGGAGGAGAGTCAACACAATCCCAGTCCAGATATCGAGTAGGCTAGACTCTTGATTATAAACGTGCAGTGAGTCCGGTCCAAGGTTGGAGTCGTACGGTGTAATTGTAAATTCGTCACACAAGTCCCGGAGGATCGAATGGATGGTTACTTTCAGTGTCGAGATTTCTCTGTCACTGAGGAAATTTGATGTTTTGTCGAAAGAGAGAGTAGGTGTCGGTATTTATGTGTCGGCGAGGAAAAATTGGAAGACTCGTCATACTCCATATCTTATATAAAAGCATCAGATTTACAGTATGGGTACAGACCTAACCTCTACAAACGTGTAAACAAAGATTCCCTATGTCCTACATGAGTCTTATATCATTGGAAGACAAAGAGGATAAATTATATAAACTTTACAGAAGATATTATATACGTTTATTTATGACATTTTACTGAAGTAAGCGAGGAGAGGGAGGGTAGGGACAAGACCGACTTCTAAGATACCGGCATCCCCTTTTAGATCAACCAATGAGAAAATCCCTTTTAAAGATACTTCGGACCGTACTCAAGAGAGAGTGGCACACTCGAAAGTCTCGGACAGAGGTCTTCGAGGAACTCAGGATCTGTCTCCGATTTCTTTCTTCGATGGTCGTTTTACGCACGAAGGAGAAGGAAGGGATTTCTTACAGAATCGTTTACCCCAGAAGACTCACCGTCTGTCCTTGAAGGACTGCGACAGTGGACGTTCTTTCCTCTACGAGGACCTGGGTTCCCGGTGCCCACAAATAAAAGTTCCCCTTTGTGGCAGGACAGCCACGAAGTACAGTAGGAGGGGTGAGCCAAGAAGTAACGTATGACTCAGAAGATCCTTCGGGCGTGTAGACGCGAGTTGACTCACTCGGTTACAACAGGTCTGTTCGGGGAAGGCTCACGGGAGACTGGTGGTTCTAAGGCAGAGGACTTTTCTCTGAAGACAAAAGGGAAGTCGGTCTACCGTGCTTGAGTGGTGGAACGGTTTAGGTCACAAATACTGAGCCAAAGATAGTTGTCATAGTTGTCATGGTGGTATATAGATGGTGAGTCGTCTGTGACTACCTCATATATCATACATAGTCCACGGTCTCTTCGTCACTGTGACGGGGACATGCGTGTCGGGCAGACGTGGGGGCGTAGGGTCCGGAACTCTACGTCCACGGAAGGGGGCAGAGGAGCGGTGTTGGAGACCCGTATCGGACCTCTAGGAAGGAACTTGACTGAGAGGACAAATAGGGGTGTAAAGGTCAGAACGTCGTAGGTTCGGGGGAAGTTGAATCGACCGTAAACCGTTGACGGGGGATTTGGTCAGGTCGACAGAGACTAGAGAGGGAAGGTTAGACAAGACTCGTGGCGGTGTCTTAGTTAGTGGAATTCTGTGGCAAGTGTTAAAATCCCTTCTCTTCTCAAGTTGGAGCCCGAAGGGACCGTCAGGTAACCAAATACTGAGACGTGAAGGTGAGTTCCCCATTTCAAGTTAGGGACCAGCCCCTTGATTCTAGGACGTACGGTACGTCGGGTTTTTTTTTTTTTTTTTTCAAGATCCATCTGGGTATCATTGGATCTTGCACTTAGGGACGGGGAAGAGACGAAGTACCCAGGACTGATGATGTGTTAAGGTTGGATCATCAAGAAGTCGCTAGTAAGGTTTTGGAGGTACTGGGGAGTGGGGCACCAGGGGACCCGATCTCGGTGAGGCGTTCCCTAGAGTAGACAAAGGTACCAAAATTTGGTAGGACATTGGTGGAGTCTGGGAGAGGAATCGAGGTTGACGTCGACCCACAAAGAAGGGTTTACAGGAGTTTGAGGTGTACCGGGTTTGACCTGAACCTTGGAAAGGGGTACTCAAACAAAGGAGGGTACTTTGAGTATGAGTTGAAGACGAGTGGGGATTGTGGAGGTGTGGGTAGTGGACACAGACAGTCTAGGGAGAGGAAACCGGGGTACGGTGACAGTGTCGGTGTCCAGGAGTAACAGAAAAGTGGACCTTACAATGTCAGTAGATTGACGAAGGTCGGAGTAGGGAGGGAACGGGTACAGAAGTCCTACTAAAGATTTCGTGTCAAGAATGGTCCAGTGAGTCCGAGGAGGAGGATGGTGGAGGAAATGGAAACCTTACATAGGTGGCAGAATGACTTGATGAGGGGATTACGTGTTTCGACAACGTGTAAAAATACTGGTGTTTCGGAAACGTCGTAGGAGTGGGGGTCGTTTCACTTATGGGAGAAGGAATCATAAGGAAAATGTGGATTTTTAAGAGATTGTTGTCTTCCAGTACTTTCATCCGTGAACAGGAAGGATACTACACGTTTATTACGAGTTAATAGTGAACAACTATCTAAGAGTATTCTTAGAGACAAAGGGACTGAATTGTGGAAGTCGTCGAGAATGAAAGGGTATTTTTGTTTAAGGAAGGAGGGTACTTTGAGTATGAGTACCCTGAAGACCGGAGACTTAAGGAGTTGTTCAAGGGCACCCGGAAGATATTAAAGTGTGGTGGGATTCAATGATTAACAAGAGAAAGAAATGGATAACCGGTCGGTAGGACATTCGAATACTCTCATCTTGACAAAGAACGAGTGGAGAGAATAGAGGTCCTCGGATCGACTACCAACCCGTTCAACATCGTTGTTTGTAGAGATTGGAATGAGAGGGTACCTACGGTTACTTCAGGTACTGTCACGGTAAAACACCAATTTTTTTTTTTTAGGAGTTTTCCACTGTCACTTGGGGACCTTTGAGGATCTCAACATACTTAAGTTTATTTTTGTACATAAGTCGTTGAAAGTTTTTCTTCATTTCAGTGTTTGTCTTCAAACACATCGTGACTTACACGACTTTACTTCTTCTCCTGATGGGATGACCAGGTCCCATCGATACCATTCTCTCCTTTTTTGTCTTTCAGTCTTGTCCCCTCCTCAGTCGTTAGTCACTTCCTAGATGTCTTTTTTGCCCAAGGCCCCACCTTTCTCTCCCCCGTCGATAGTGCCAACCAAGTAGGATCCGTGGGTCTCGACCCCCTCTTCGTTCTTGGAGGTCGACCTCTCAGTTCAGTGCGTTTTCAGATAGTCGTTGTAAGAGGTGACGGTTGAAAGATTTCCTGTAGGAAGAGGACGTTATGGTCCTACCTCCTTCGATGTCCGACCCGATCCCGTCACAATGTCTCACCCTACTTCATCACCCCTCCTTTTTTGTAAAAAGGAAAACACTAGTACCGTTCTCTCTGTCATTTAACTCTGTGGTAGGTTTCGACTCGGTCCTGTGTTCAGATGTGAGTGACGTGCGTAGGTAGAATGAGGGTTAAGGGTGAAATACTAAACCCAAGTTCCAACATATAGGGAGTCATGTACGTCTTTCCTCGAAAATCGTAAAATCAGGAGTAGTTCGACAGAGATGAGTTAATCACCATTAGGTGTCGGCGACGATTATTTTGTCGGACCCCGTACGTACGAGTCTGAGACTACCATACTCAAGTGCGGGACCACGGGTGTGTATAGACTCAAGTTGTAGAATCTGTAGTGTACCCTCTACTTGTCTCCAGAATCGCATTTCCTTCCCTGTTCACTACTCGGTGAGTAGACTTGATTGATGTAACGACTGTCTCCTCCTCGCTTTCCGATCTGTCCTCTCCGTTTACTTTCCTCCCGGTCTACTGTGGGTCCATGTCTACTACGCCTTTTAGTGTTCAAGGTCAACCGTGGTAAGTCCAAAGGTACTATAGACCGACCCTCGGCCCTCCCAGAGTGCAGGGTCGAGGAGGGGGTGGAGGATAGTCAAAGACATTGAGTACGGTAGTCTCTCTTGTAAGACCGAAGAGATCGTTGTCTGGTTATCCTGGAGCTACCGGTTCGAGGTTGACGGAATGAGGAACCGTGGGTCGACCGAAAACATAAGAGTAAAAAGAGTCAAGGTGTGTCAGGTACGACCCCCGCGGAGACCCACTTGTAGTGAAGACAGATGTAATTATTAACACCAAAGGGTTTCCGAGTATTTCTCCTTAGAGTTGTCGTAAAGTATGTCCAGGGTCCCCGTCATGGTATTCACAAGAGTCCTCACCTCCGACACTACGACCCCTGACCGTCTTACGCCTATTAAAAAAGTACGGGTAGTACATCCAACTTTAAAGCTTAGACTTAAATCCGAATGTCCTCCAGACACCAAATTATTCCGGGACCCTCCCTTTACTTTGGTGTACTGGTAATTCGTACGGTTCTGTACGAATTAGGGTGGGGAAGAAGGACGGTACGAAGAACGACTTTGACTGCCCTAATAAGCACCTTATGTACTGATTTATTTTACATTTAGAAAGAACCTTATTTACATTCAAGAACCCTTGAAGTAAAAGTCCCATAGTTCATTAATATCGTGTGAAATTAGAGAAATTTCGATCGGTACTTCTTTCTGACTAACCTCCACGGGTGTCCACATTTGTGACGTGTGTCGTATGGGGTCTCCCCTTTCACCTCAAAGACACTGTTTCACGATTCCACAGTTCCAGGGGGGTGGGTGTGGGTGCGGGTCGATGTGTGCAGGAGTCGGTGTCACGTACCTCGGAGGGAAGTAAGGGGTGCAGGACCAGGTTTTGGTGTCCAGGTCGGACTCGGTGAGAGGAGGCTGTGTCGATGTCCCCGACCGTACACACGTCTCTACCACTATTGTTTGAGGAGTTCGTTCGTGTCTGACTTTAGTCTCGACCGGACCCGGACCGAGATCTGGAGGGATGTGGAGTGTCGACCTTTGTGTCCCCTCCGACGCGTCCTCTAAGAGTCTAACAGACGAGTCTCGAGTTGAAGAGTCCAATAAAGAGACTCGGTCCGGTCTCTGGCGACAAAGACTCGGTAAATGAATCACCAACAATCAGGGGTCGGTCACCACGACTCACTCCTTTACGGGGTAAATCTCGTGTGCGCGAGTAAGACTGGACAGTGGTTCGGGAGTCGGTCGGGGAGGCACCGTCGTACGAACAGTGGTGTCCGAGTGTTCGGTGCGACTGACAGTGAGGTCTCTTCCGGTGTCAGTGAGACCTCTTCGTTGTCTCTCCTTTTCCTGGTTCTCGACGGAAGTCGACGGGCGTCTGAGGTGTCTGTAGAGTGCTAGTCTCTTCCGACCCGTAAAAGGGTCGTGCACACGTCTCTCGTAAAATGAATTTCCCGCACCTAAGACCTCGTCCGATTGACCCAAGTTCAAAAGTGGAGGTTCAGGATAATCGACCCATTGGAACTCACTCAATGACCTGGAGACGGAGGCAATGGAGACGACCTTTTTAACCTGTTACTGTCAATAGAGGAAGTGTCCGGACACTACTATTTATTGACTCTACGACGTACCTACCACAAATGTTGTCACGGACCGTGTGCTCTACGAGTTGACACGACGGTGATTACCACCACTGTCGTTCCTGTGGGTGTCGCTACCCCTGTCTCTCGAGGATGGGCGAAGTTCGTGCAGGGGTGGGACCACGGTGGTTCAGTGTACTAAGATTTTGGGCGGTTACCATCGGTGGAGAGAAGGGTGCCGGTAATAGGGTAAATTAGGAGTGTGTCAGGTAGAGTGCCTACACCTTTGTCCGAGTCTCTCGTTCATGGGTGTCAGTGTAAAGATGGGTCGTCACGGCGGTCCTTGACTTAGGTCCAGACACTGGGACTTCGGTTACTTGAATTGGAGACGGTGACTTTACGTAGGTCAAAAGGTCCCCTTCGTCTTTATCCAAATGGTCATGGACGGGACGGAAACGGTCGACCTGATCTCACTCGTAGACTTATCACATAAATCTCCTTCTC
The DNA here is from genome assembly GCA_006410555.1 of Capra ibex. Classification (NCBI taxonomy): domain Eukaryota; kingdom Metazoa; phylum Chordata; class Mammalia; order Artiodactyla; family Bovidae; genus Capra; species Capra ibex. The sequence continues at coordinate 46,179,639 of SJYO01018757.1, read as the reverse complement.
CGACGAAAGCACCATCTCAATTACTGTGACTTCTGAAAACAACGAGGTACTCAAACGAGAAGGGAGGGGACACGGTCCCTGGACCCGAAAGAGTCTGGTCGTGACAAAAATGATTTCGTAGAGAAAGAGTAGCAAACCACACCGGAGACGTAACGAAAAATCCCTGATGTCCTGTCGGGTCTAGGGGTGACTATTGACGTTACCGGTATAACCAATCGCACATGAAAGAATAATTGTCTTTTGTCTACTCACGGGAGGTTTCTCCTAAGACGGTATTTTAAAAGTATTTTGCGTTCACGGAAGACTTTACAGTGACCGGACGAGTCGTTGAATTTTCACATCACCGAGTCTCCCACTTCTTAGATGAAAGTTACATTCTCTGGGTCCAAGTTAGGGACTCGGTCCTTCTAGGGGACCTCTTGCCTTACCGATGGGTGAGGTCAGAAGAACGGACCTCTTAAGATACCTGTCCTCGGACCATCCGATGTCAGGTGCCCCAGTGTTTCTCAACCTGTCCTGACTCCCTGATTGTGACAGTCACGAGTCGAACGGGAGTCTTTAGTGACAAACCTGGACGAAACTACGGGGTACACGTATGAGGTAGAATGTAGTGAAATCCGGAGATTTTCTTGGGTTAGTTCACAGGGTGGTGTCGGTTAAAGAGAACGCAGGTGGAGACAGACCCACACTAAAGGGACATGTTACGTGTCCCCGGGTTCCTAATGGGAGACTCCCCTTCTGTCTTCAACGGAGAGAAGGGGTGAAAAGGGATTCGGTTACTGAGACACACGTCGGGTCTGTTGACTTGAGATGTCGAGAATGGACCCGTCACTTCTTCCGACCCCACTCCCTAGGGCTCCCCTCCCGGCCCGACAACTCCCGCTACCTCGGCTACAGCCACGGCCTTTCGTGGTCACCCCCGCGTCTCTAAAGGTTCGGAAACCCGAAAAACCGGAAACCCCCCTCGCTACCTCTGGACCAGAACCTCGGGCTACTGTCCAAGTTCCCGAGGTCCCTTAGGCTCAGTACCGTCCGTCGGAGGTCCTTCTCCGAGGACACAAGCCTTCCCTCCCCGCTCAACCCCCTGTCGCTGCCCCTGGCCCTGCTCCTCCCGCTCCGCCTGCTCTACGACCGTCGCAAGCCGTTGTAATTCCTCCTCTAGAACCGTCTGTGCCTGCTCCGGTCCTTCCGGAGGCTGCACCTCCCGTCCCTGTGGTGCCCAGCCGACTGCACGAATAGCCAAAACAACCAGTGTTTGGACTACTGTCAGGACTGAAGAAGGCGCCCCCCCGACAGAAGGTCGACGAGGAGGTCGAAGAGACAGAACTACCGGAACTCCCCGAGCCCGCCCAAGACGTCCCTCAACTACCACTTCCTGCTCATGTCCGGGCTCACCTACATGAGTAACGCCGACCGCGAGAACTCCCGCCTGTCCGGCACAGACACGTGGAGTGCCGGGAGTCCCCCGTGGAACGTGAGCGACAGGACGTCGTTCTCCGAGAGGGCCGACTAGAGGTGGCGCACTCCCAGGTAAAAGTCATAGAGGCCCTTTCTCTGTTTAAACATATGTTTGAAGACGGGCTAGTGGAAGAACTACTATAAGACGCCTGTGTTTTCGTCTGTACCCTTTCTACTCACGTAGTCTCTTTGGCCGATTCTCCCAGTAAGGACCCCCGTAGTTTTGTCGGAACTACTGTGTAGAGTCGATTCCGCATCACGTGTGTCCTGACTCCCACTCTCACCTTCTTAGACTCGGCGTAAGGTCCCAGACGATTAATGTTTACCACACTAGAAATCGTTTGACTACCAGTAAAACGTAAAGGAACAGACACTTCACTCCTAATAATATGGGTCCTTATATTTTGAGGACGGTAAATAATTCGTGAATGATACAGTGACCGTAACGAAGAAGTAATCGAGTATTTTAGACATGACGTTACGATTCTCCTTTCCTGATAAGTTGAGGGTAAAATTTTGAATCCCTTTATTCGAATCTCGGCAATTTATGGGGGTGTGTCGGTGTACCATCCCTTCACCACCTCCGTCATAAAGGGGTTGGTATTATGTCATAACAAAATGACTGGAGACCCCGAACACTCTTAAGTTTCTTCTTTATTACCCTTTCGGAAGATATTCGGCCTTTCGTAATATCTTTACATTCAATAATAGTGGTTTGTGGTGTTACAAAAGAATTTAGTACATCGAAAAAAAAAAAAGGAAAAATTAAACGACGGTTCTTTCGGCGACCTCCCTTTTTTGTTTCACAGATGAACCTACAAATCCTGTAAGTATGTCATAAAATTCAATTACAATAGATTAAGACCGAGAAGTCAAATACCGAGAGTAGGGATTTGTAATCCTACATTTACTTTTGGTTATTAGGGACGTTTAAAAGGTGGGAGGGGGGAGAAACCCTCTTACCTGAAGCAAAATTTCCGACGTGACAAGAACTCCAAATAATCTAACCTTGTAATCGTTTGTGGTCTACGAACGACCACCTCTATGAGTTCCTTTTGTTCCTACCAGAGGTAGCTCGTGTCTCTTCACCGTCGCGGTAAGATACCCTTTTCCTGAAGGAATATTTGACAAGGAGGATTTTCGACCCATACTTCCTCCATTTTTTTTTTTTTAGTACAACCTCTCTTTTCGAAATTTTCATCGAGGAGAACGTGTTAGCCACCTTTACATTTAACTATTGTCGGTGATACCTCCTCTAGTCACCGGTTTCGTGACCTCGAAGTCGTAATCAGAACGGCTACTTATAAGTCCCAACTGAGAAGTGGTTTTGAAACCGGTGGACTACACTTCTAAACTGAGTGAACGTTTCCGGGACTAAGACCCTTTCTGACTTCCGTTTTCCTCTTCGCCCGTCGTCTCCTACGTTACCAATCTATCGTAGTGGTTGAGTTACCTGTACTCAAAGTCGTTTGAGGTCCTCTGTCACTTCCTGTCCCTTCGGACCGCATGGCGCCAGGTGCCCTGTCGTTTCTCTACCCGTACTAAATCACTGACTATCTTTGATCCTTATTTTGATGGTATACTGGGTCGTTGGGGTGATGACCCGTATATGGACTCTTTTGGTGTTAAGATTTTCTGTGTACACGGTGTCACAAGTATCGTCGTGATAAATGTTATCGATCCTGTACCTTCGTTGGATCTACAGATAACTGTCTACTTACCTATTTCTTATGTGTGTATGTGTATGTGTGTGTGTGTGTGTGTGTGTGTGTGTGTGTCTCTTTATAATGAGTCGGTACTTTTTCTTGTTTAAACTCAGTCAAGATCACTCTACCTACTTAGATTTCGGACAATATGTCTCACTCCATTCAGTCTTTCTCTTTTTAATGATATAATTACGTATATACACCTTAGATCTTTTACCATAACTACTTCGATAAACGTCCCTGTCTTACCTCTACGTCTGTATCTCGTACCTGTGTCATCTCCTCCCTCTCTCGCCCCTCTTTCCTCCTTCACTGTCTGTGTGTATGTGGTGGTACACACTTCATCTATTGACCACTCTTCTTTCTCTTTTGGTTTGTCATCGAGGATGATTCGTAGATGAGACAGGACCTATAATACGTGTTCACTAGGGTGTACTAGAGTGTACTTGGGTGAACGTCTGACCTTCCATAGGACGAATACTGTACTCGAGTCTCTACCCTTCGTTCCCCGGGCCCTCGGTGTTCTAATGATTGCGATTTTGGATTAGAACAAGGGTAAAGGTGTGTTTTAAAGTCCCTTTCTTACTTTCTCGGTCAAATTTTAATAAAGTATATTTTAAAAAATTACTCTATTTTAATAGTATATTGTAATCAAAGTCCACATGTCGTATTACTCAGTTATAAACATATATAACGGGTTACTGGTGGTGTCATTCAGACCAAGTGTAGTTAGTTGTGTCTAAAAAAAACACTACTCTTGAAAATTCTAGATAGAAGAATCGTTGAAAGTTTATATACTCTCCTTTAAATTAATTTAAGACTACAAAGAGAACACTAGTCAAACCACATGTTTATACAAAAACGGAGGGGAGAACAATGTAATGTCGGACGGAAACAGGAGGAATCTACTTACGAGTTTAGGGTCTTCACTTAAATAGGTCGTCATTCTTCCTACCCGTATTAATGGTTCGGTGACTCTAAAAGTTCCTCTTAAGGAGTCCCGTCCGAAGATTGCTTCCCTGTGTATTCCAGGGGTTCGTCGTGGTCTTTAGGGTTATTGCGTTTAGGACCACTTTGAACCGAGTCCTGGTCGTGTGTCCTCCAAGTCTGGACTCATGTACTCTAAGTTTCGACCCGTCAAGGTCACGGACCCTGGGACCGGACGAGGATAACTAAGGTAGACTGGAGAAAGAGTGTGAATTGTGATCGTCTCGACTTTTGGTGGAAGTCTTTGAAGTCTCTCTAGACTATTTGGATTTTCTGGGGGACCCGGATTACCCGTCGTAGAGACGTCCACTGTGTGGTCCGGACCCATATGTTGAGTGGGTCCTCTTTAGTCAAGGGTTCGTCCCTTCCGAATTTAATTCCCACAACAATCACGGTGGACTGGGTATCTATACCTGTCTTTAGAACGGACCACACAAGGAGACGATCTTAAGATTCCATAAAAACGAAGAGTGAGTATTATAAAAAGAGGGACCCCGTTTTGAAGGGAAATAAGAGCCGGTCCAACTTGTGAGTAGATTTGAGTCACTTAGTAATCTCGGTTCTATTAATGTATCTTCTTTTCTCTTTGATATACCCGACTTAGGAAAGAAGACCGTCCAGAATATTTAAGAAATTGTCTTGGTTGGAAATTAAAATAATACCCATAAGTCTTGTATTACAGACTTACTCCTAATATGAGTGTTCATTTGGTTCTTCAGTACACCCCGACACTGTTTTTACTATTTGCACCAACCTTTAACTTTCCGTTTGAGTTCTCTCTCTCGACCCGGAACTACACAATTTTTCTTACATTCCCCTGAAGGAACCACCAGGTCACCAATTCTTAGGCGGACAATTGCGTCCTCTGTGTCCGAGCTAGGGATCAGACCCTTCTAGGGTGTACCACACCCCGTGGTCTCGGGTGCCCGGTGTTAATGACGCGGACACACAGACCTCGGGTGTCCGACGTCGTTGGTGACTCGGGAGTGAGATCCCGGACACCTGGTGTTCCCTTCGGTGGTGTCCCTCTTCGGACGAGGGGCGTTGATCTCCTTCGGACACACGTCGTTGTTGTGGGGTCGTGTCGGTTTTTTCACAAAAATTAATTTGTCTCTTGAGTTCCTCATTCCTTGTTGGGTGTACTACCAATTGACTCTTTATTTTATCACCGATCCCTCTTCCGTTACCGTGAGGTGAGGTCATGAGAACGGACCTTTTAGGGTACCTGCCTCCTCGGACCACCCGACGTCAGGTGACCTAGCGCTTCTCAGCCTGTGCTGACTCGCTGAAGTGAAAGTGAAAAGTGAAAGTACGTAACCTCTTCCTTTACCGTTGGGTGAGGTCACAAGAACGGACCTCTTAGGGTTCCTGCCCCCTCGGACCACCCGACGGTAGATACCCCAGTGTGTCTCAGCCTGTGNACGTCAGGTGACCTAGCGCTTCTCAACCTGTGCTGACTCGCTGAAGTGAAAGTGAAAAGTGAAAGTACGTAACCTCTTCCTTTACCGTTGGGTGAGGTCACAAGAACGGACCTCTTAGGGTTCCTGCCCCCTCGGACCACCCGACGGTAGATACCCCAGTGTGTCTCAGCCTGTGCTGACTTCGTTGAATCGTCGTCGTCGTCGTCAGTATTCTATCTCACAGTAGGTTGGTACTTTTCGTCACTTCGAGACAGTGTGTGATGTTGTACCTACGTCAAGTTTACTCAAGACGATTCACTTTCTTCGGTCTGTGTTTCCGGTGTGTTACCCGAGATAAATATATTTTACAGGTGTTATCTGTTTAGATATCTCTATCTTTATCTACTCAGAAGAGGATTCCCCACTGATCCGCCCTACCTCCGTGAGTCCCCACGATCAATTTTTTAGTCCATAAACGCCCCCCACCACCCATCACTTTTGCAAGATTTCAACCAGTACCACTACCTACATGTTGGGACATGTATCCGAGTTTCCGTACTGACTATACGGAATTTGTCCACTTAATCTATCATACACTGATTATGAAGTTATTTCGACAAATTTTTTGTTTGTTTGTACTTGGAAAAAGGGGGTCGAACTGACTCTATATTGACTGCATCTTACAACATATTTAAATTCCACATATTACACTACCAAACTATGAGTGTGTGTGTGTGTGTGTGTGTGTGTGTGTGTATATAGTGTTTTGTAAATGGTGATATTTCAATCAACTGTGTAGGAAGTGGGCGTATTACTGGTAAAACAACAGCACTCGTCTAAATTCTAGAGAGTCGTTGACAGTAATATGTAATGTCATGACAATTGAGATCAGTCGTGCGAGATGCAATCCAGGGGGTCTAAATGAGTAGAGTGACGATCTTTAACCATGGGCTACTGGTCGTGGATGGACCAAGGGGTGGGGTCGGGGACCATTGGTAGTTCGATGAGACACGAAAACTCAAGTCGAAAACACCTAAGGTGTATATTCACTCTAGTAAGTCATAAACAGAAAGAGACTGGATAAAGTGAATCGTACTACGGGAGCTCCAGGTAGGTCTTGTATTCCTTAAACTTCTTAAAACCGTACGAATTTCCCTTCTGCCACCCTTGCAAACTACCGACCTACCGTTGACGGTACTGGACGATTTGGGGTGAGACTTGTCTTTCTGTCTCTGTGACGTGTCGGGTGACTTGAGTCGACTTCTTCAGTCCCGGGAAGTCATCGGAGACGGAACCACTCCTCTTGACCGACCTGTGGCTCTCCCGAAAAATCCCTTTCCGCTGTGCCCCTGTCCCTATACCTCTACTACTTTCCTCGACTGGTTTCCTCTTTCTTTGTCAAAGACCTTTCTTGGTCCGACCCAGAACGAAGAGATCTTTGAATTGTCCTTTCTACCTAAGCTAGACCGATGGACCTGTTAAACTTTGGAGACGTTCCTATCTTCCGAACTTTCCCTGGCTTCGTCTTTCTCCCCTCCCACCCTACACACTTCCTTCCGTCTCGGACGTCCGGTCGACAAATCCTTGGGTTGAGGTGTGACCTCTACAGACGAGTGTCCCCTTCTTGGACACTCCTGTCGGGGACTGGTTCTACAAGTTCCGGTCGCTAGGTCCACCCACCCATCTGACCCTCCTCCACGCACGGACCGTCCACTTGACTGTCGGGGAAGCATGCACTGAAGTCGTGTCTGGGGTCCTACGATAGACACCGTACACACAGACTTCTAAAGACATTCAGAGGTTTCGTTTCAAAGGAACGTACTCAAATCGGACCCTCCCCGAACGACTCTTTTGTGTGTCATATCCCTTTATTGTGATCTGTCATAAACGACTGATAATCCACAGTCCGACACATGATTCTTGAACTGGTAGGAGTTCAGTGACTTAGGAGACTTTTTCACCTTGACAATAATGAGGGTAAAATCTCTACCCGTTTGACTCCGAGTCTCTGATATTTAGTAGGGGTTAGTGTTCGTGTATGAACCCGTTAGTCTGGGGTCTCGGGGACCAGTATTGTCCTCTACTGCATTCTGAACCCGATTGACTGTATCGGGTCTTGTACTCTCGTGAACCCATACCCGAGAATAATACTTTTCACTACTCTTATAAATCTTCAGACAAAAAAGGTGGGGAAGGAGGGTCCGAGTGTTCATAAACAACAACTGTCAACGGACCATTGGACTGTTTGCGACAGACACAGGTCGACCCGACTCACTGAGAGGGTTCGTGCCAAAGTCTCGTTGTCAACGTGTGTAGACGAAGGGAGGTGCACACCCCCTGGTCGGAGGTGAACATTGAAGGGGTAGTTTACCCGTAAGTGTTGGTTCCTCCTGAGGACTGGGTCGTAAGACACACTCCAATGTCCGCCGTTCCTGCCCTGGTCGAAGTCGTTTCCCCTTTTCGCTGTAAGCAGGTCATGTGGGGTTCTCCGTCAAGGTCGTCTTCATCGAGTCCAGAGGTTTGGTGAGGGAAGTAGCGGTGACCGGGTCACCCACAAAATTCCGACATCCTCGGATGTCCCGTTCGTCAGGTAGACCCAGTCGTGGTACCACCGGAACACGTTTCTTTGGGAAGGTCTTCGTGGTCGGTGGGACCAGGACACTCTCGGAGGGATCCAATGAAGTGGGATTGTTCTACCTACTACGACTCTCTCACCCAGGGCAAAGGCAAAGGGAATCGTGACGGACGACGGGACTGTCCAAGGTCCGAATGAATATGTTTATCCACACAGGTGCCCACACAAGTTTATACATGGGAGTACGGGTTGAGACGGCCGAGGAGGGTGACTTCTTCTTCCTTAAATACATTTATTAGGGGATCTCACCTCTTGAGTCTACATACAAATAATTCAAGGTATTAAAATTTTTTTTAATGTCCCATTATTTCTCTACAAACACCTTTACTTAAATGGAAGAAGTAAAACTACAATACTTCCTATTATAATTCGAGTAATGTGCAAATAACTTACTTACTGAGAGTGACACCTATCTTGTTTGGGTCCGTCCTTCGGCCGCCGAAGTGGGGTACTGTCTGTGTTAAAAGACATCGATTAGGGGTCCGACCAATTTCGAGGTATGGTTCGTGACGTATATACATGACCGTACACGAAAAAACGGTCGTAAAAAATAACCTTTTGAGGGTCTGTCTGTGACCCTTGATATCCGTTCCGGGGTGTTGAAGTATGGAAGTCACTCTCGAACGACAAATCAGCGATTCAGTACGGACTGAGACACTAGGTACCTGACATCGGACGGTCCAAGAAGACATGTACCCTCAAGGGTCCGTTCTTATGATCTCACCCAACGGTAAAGGAAGAGGTCCCCTAGAAGGGTCTGGTCCCTAACTTGGGCTCAGAGGACGTAACCGTCCGCCTAAGAAATGGTGACTCGGTGGGACATTCTCGAACGATTTGACATTAAGATGAATAGATTCAGGGGTCGTTTATGGACGACGTACACACCCGAGACCGGACCGTGGGGTTAAGACTGTATCCCAGTACCCACACCGAAAGGTTGTGAGTCTGAAGAATGGGTCGAGTGTAAGGAAAGATCGTGACGGGAAGGGGCTCCTCCTCGACCAGGTCGAAACTCGAGGGGTAGTCGTCTCGGCCTCGAGAGAACAAGGAGATGGTAAAGTCCCAAGGGTCCCTGACGTCCTGGGGACGGGAGACTAAAGTGTTGAAAGGATAGAACAAGAGTTGTGTCTCTTTACAGACTCCGAGTATTGTGTATTGACAGGAAAAGACTTGGGTTGTGACCTCCGTCCCGATGTCTCCTGTCTCACTGCCTAACAAGGTATCTAAGAACTGGAACAGTGTTCGCGACGGTGACCCTACTGTTTCTCGCAAGGTCTCGGTGCCGGACTCCAGTTTGTGATGGGGAGAGAGAATAGTCGGCACACGGAGTCAAAGGGGTAGATATTTTACCCCTGCTTGGATGGTGGATGGAATACCCTGACTTACACATTAGGTGTATTTTGAACGTCTTGCGTGTACTATTCGGGCGTTATATATGGCCGAGACTGACAAGACTAAAAATGTGAGGGTCACTTCGTTTTGTTTTGTTTTACTTTTTAGGTGGGAGTTAAAAGCGATTATTGTTGACTTCTCAGTTTTAATTTGTAGAATCTTCCGACACGAATAAGGGTGTTTAGACCCACTGTCCACCTAGTAGACCGTCTGTCTTTGGGTGGATCAAATGTATAGAGTTGGTTCCTTCTCTTCGTCCTTCAAGATAAATCAACCCAAGTCTGTTCCTCCTTTGAGATCCGAAGTCAGGTAGTACGGAGCTCACACCGTGAACTGCAGGTGGAGTGTGGACGGTGAACTAAGTTCAGACCCCCAACCCCCCACCACCCGTCTTTCTGGTCGGGTTCCTGTCGTCTCCTACCCTCGCTGACGTCTTAGACACAGGACAGTCTTCCGGGGAGTCGAAGCCGTCTCTACGGCGTATGGGTCGGACTGTTGACCACGTTTTTGATTGGGGTCGGGTAGAAGGACAAGGGACTACGGAGAGTCTCGTCCTTTGCGTGACGGGTCCGTCCTCCCTTGTCGGGTCGAGGTGTCGTAGGTGACACCGAAGCCCGGGACCCCTCCCACTACGTTCGTTGACCGGGACTCGCGGACTGTTGCTCTAGGACCCCACCCCTTTACCCTTCCTAAATAAACCCCCTGTAGACAGACCGACCCGATCTATCTATAGGACGTACTTTCCTTGGACACCGGTTTTTCCCGTTTTCTTTCTTCGTTCGTAAAGGTCCTTATTTGGTGCACGAGGTGTGCGTGACGACGGAACGTTCTACCCGTGACACCAGGGTAAAATTTCTACGTCTTCAGTTCCGAGAACCAACTTTCACTCCAATATAGGTTAAAGGGTTAGGTGTCCCCATCCAATTTATGACTCACCGCCTTAAAGGGACCACCAGGTCCCCGTTCTACGACGCGAGGGTTACGTCCCCCGGACCTGACCTAGGGACCAACACTTAAGTCGAACCTCGGGGCCTGGGGACCAGTCCCTTGGTTCTGATCCCCGTCGGTTTATTTATTTGTTTTAAAATTTAGGAGAAAATTTTTTTTTCATGACCCACCTGGAATATTACCTTAGGGGGTCCCGAGAAAGTCTCCTGTTATGTAGTAATCGGAAATGGGTACAGAAATTTCATTGTCAGTACAGGTTGAGAAGCGTTGGGATGTCTGACCTGACATCGGGCGGTCCGAGGAGACAGGTACCTTAAGAGGTCCGTTCTTATGACCTCACCTATCTACCAGGGTAGAGGTCCTCCAGAAGGGTTGGGTCCCTAACTTGGGTCCAGAGGACGTAACACCTAAGAAATGGTGGACCCGGTGGTCCCTTCGGGGAAATTTTATTTTAATCCCATTTTTTCGTCGTCCGGACTTTACGAAGGTAATAAAATTGGTTTTATTAATATATATGTGTGTGTGTATATATATATTTTCTTTTTAATTAGAACCGTCTACACTGGTCCTCGACTGACACCGAGTCTAGTACTTGAGGAATAATGGTTTAAGTCTGAGTTTAACTTCTTTCATCCCTTTTGGTGATCTGGTAAGTCCATACCGGATTTAGTTTAGGGAATACTAATATGTCACCTTCACTCTTTATCTAAATTCCCGGATCTAGACTATCTATCTTACGGACTACTTACTCCAAGCACTGTAACGTGTCCTCTGTCCCTAGTTCTGATGGGGTACCTTTTCTTTACGTTTTTTCGTTTTACCGACAGACTCCTCCGGAATGTTTATCGACACTTTTCTTCTCTCCACTTTTCGTTTCCTCTTTTCCTTTCTATATTCGTAGACTTACGTCTCAAGGTCTCTTATCGTTCTTCTCTATTGTTTCGGAAGAAGTCGTTAGTCACGTTTCTTTATCTCCTTTTCTTGTCTTACCCTTTCTGATCTCTAGAGAAGTTCTTTTAATCTCTATGGTTCCCTTGTAAAGTACGTTTCTACCCGAACTATTTCCTGTCTTTACCATACCTGGATTGTCTTCGTCTTCTATAATTCTTCTCTACCGTTCTTATGTGTCTTCTTGACATGTTTTTTATAGAAGTACTGGGTCTATTAGTACTACCACACTAGTGAGGGGATTTCGGTCTAAGGACCTTACACTTCAGTTCACCCGGAATCTTTCGTAGTGATACTTGTTTCGATCACCTCCACTACCTTAAGGTCAACTCGATAAAGTTTAGGACTTTCTACTACGACACTTTCACGAC